>CM067062.1:31882740-32305240 GCA_033980235.1 Diadema setosum | reverse complement strand
TGTACTTCTGTGAATTCGCTGTTTGCATTTTGCGGATTCTATCAATGATCAAATTCATAGCAGATGTGTCAGCGAAAAGTGACGAGATAAACTGGTAGAAGAAACGCATTGACTCATTAGCCCGAATTCACGAAGGTGGTACAAATGGAACCATGGTTTAAACCATGGACAAAAACCATGGAGCACCAAGTGTCGTGAGGAATATTTCGTTACGAAATCAGTCATTTCGTCGCTGAAATGATTATTTTGTAACGAAATGACAACATTTTGTAACTAAATGAACATTTCTTCCACGAAATTATAATTTCGTTAACGAAATTGTCATTTTGTCGACGAAATTACCAATTTCGTAACGAAATATTCCGTGCGACACTTGGCGCTCCATGGCTTTTGTCCACGGTTTAAACCATGGTTTCACTTGTACCACCTTCGTGAATTCGGGCCATTGTGTTTGTAACGACTGTAACGAATTTTCTCTCACATTTCTATCACTCAGAAACAGAGCTTAGACTTGAATACCCAAATCTCTTTTTGTGTATCTCTCTCCCTCAATATGCATGTGCCTGGATGTTTGTGTGTGTGAGTGTATGTGTGTGTGTGTGTGTGTGTATGTGTTCGCGCGCGCGCGCGTGTGTGTGTGTGTGTATGTATGTGTGTGCATATGTGTGTGTGTATGCTGTTAGCTTCTCAGTTGCATAATAAAGTCTCTTAAAACAGCACAGTAAAAAATCTCTTACGTCACGGGGATCTTTTCTCGACTGCAAAACATCAGAATGACGCTCACTTTTAACATGAGATGTCGCCGCGAAAAGTAGATTACGGCAGTCCTGCTAGTTGGGGGCCTAAGGGCTCAAAATGGGTTGTTTGGTTCGGATTCTTCCAAAAGCACCAAATTTGGCTCATAGGTCCCTTGTACCATACTCTTTCGATTTTTGATGGGCGCCAAGACTAAAAACCCTTGGGGCCGCCATATTGGTGGAATCCAATATGGCCGCCATCCGGGTTAAAGGTCAACTGCAGTTACAAATTGAAAATGTTGATTAATGTTATGAATCCCACGTGGAAGATATTACGGGGTTAGAGAATGTGATTCTAAATATCATTTCTGCAATTCAAGGTCACTATCACATCTCAAGTTCACTTTCAAGGTCAAATAAGAGTCAAATCAGGCGTTTTATGCATTTTTCGAAATGACGTCTGTGAGCATTAAACTGCAATTCACTGGTACCCCTATTTTGTCCCATTTGTCATCTCTTCCATACTCCTTCAATGGTTGATTAGGGCCAAGAGTGGTTCCATCCTTCTACATATCAATGATGACTATGACAAATAAATGAAAAAATTATGTTTAAGATATATATATATATAATTATATTTAAATTTTGAGCACAGAAAACGGGCTTCCATCGGTTTCGTTTTCTTTTCTCATTCTCTTTGCTCAAAGGTTTACTATTTATCAATTGTGTCTGGTCCGTTTTACCTTTTTATTGTTTCAATATATTATATGATATATATATTTATATATATATATACATGCTTAAATACGGCCGCCATCCTATTCCAAGGTGCCGAATGAGGGTGCAATGGCAAAGAGGGTAATAAACACGCCTAATCTTATTTTGTCCTCGTTTTTCCTTCTGACGAGATAGCTGGATAGCCCGTATGCAACTAGCTGGTCAGTTGTATGTACTTGGGGTGGACCACTTTACCGGTTTATGCACCTTGAGTTTTCCGATAACGGAATGCCGATTCGGGATCTTTTCATGTGTCTGGGTTTGTGATTCTTTCACACAAGGGACTTCCACTTTTTATATCCAAGTGATGAGGTGCAAAGTGTTGTGCCTCTACTAGAGGGGACAGTATGACAACAGACACCATTGCTCAGCTAGACTTGAGATAAGTGGGATTCGAACCCGCGCCGGAACACAAGTCTTTAGACCGCAAGCCATACGCTACCGACTGAGCCACCTCGTCATCTTTCATGGTCATTATATAACTTTCCAGCTGGCAAGCGATATGATTCTCCTCCTGCTGAAATTGGTGTATGCCTGCTCTCCCTTGCTTCCGGGGAATCGAGCTCCTCAATCCAGGTCAGACCAGTATTCTAGGAGCAGTTAACTAAATTCGATCATTAAAGTCCTTTAATGGCAATATCGTATCAGAGTAGGTGAAGACAATTCAGCTGAAGGTTTGTTCTTATATTTTTTTATTCTCTTGTTATTAAACGAAATCGTTTCTTTACTGAAAGCGCAAATGACTAGAGATGTTGTATGGGATACTGATCCTGAAGAAAATAATCTTAACATTTTTGCGCAGCAACACTGTGCAGTCCTCTGACAAGAGATGGTGATGGCACCACTCAAATCTCAAATTATAATCGGAAGAGCGTAGCGGCTTCCTGAAAATTAAGATTGAAAAATCAAGAACTGCCCTCATTTATCAGCGCACAGATATCCAAGAATAAATGGGACGGACAACTCATCCTGAGCACCTGATTTGAGACGGAAATATCCAACAGGAATTGTGATCTCACAACCCTTCAGCTTTCCAACAACTTAGATGCGATCTACGCAAAGATATCCTTACAAAGGATGACATAATGTTTTCTGAAAGCATTTTCTGAAAACAGTATACAATCGCATGGATGAGCATAACATCACATTTTCGGTAGTGTGCTTTTTGTTAATCCCTTTGATCTGAGGGAGTTACGGGTGGGTCGTGGTATTGAAAAGATAAAGGCCTTTTCAGCTCTTTCCTGTACAGCATACGTCTCTTCCAGAGCCCAACATCAGGCACTGACAGGGTGCGACATTACTTCAGACTTGCTTTGATGTGGCATGCAAAATGCCTAAGCAGTATGGATCAGCAAACCAGAGCTCACTGACACAATAACTACTTTAATAATCGTGCTCATGTCCAGCAAGGACTAATGAGCAACAAGGTTTATGGGGCAACCTGCGTCAACGAGGGTAGGCATCATCTCGTCATAACGTGGGAGCAGATCATCAGAAACCACCCTATCTGATGTGGTCCCTGACTTCAGGGAGTGGAGAGGAAATATGGCACAGGTACAGGACATAGTACTATCAGCCACTCTCCGCAATGCTTCAGTACCAAATTTCATTTTTCTGCACCACAGCTGTTTCAAGGCATGCATTGGGAGGTGGAAAACATGGAAGTGGAAAAAAAAATGAATGAAATGAATGAATGAATGAATGAAAGAATGAATGAATGAATGAATGAAGGTGAAAATGCACAATGTAGAGTAGGTGTCAGACGAGCCATGGTCAGTAGTTTGATATTGCTGCAAACCTAAAGTGGGGGGGGGGGGGGGAGGGGATTGAGGGCCTATCTGACGGGAGGAGACATTGTCGCAATGCCAGCGTCTCGAAGAAATTATTTTCGCTGTCACAACTAACGCGATTTCCAGGGCGATGTCCAAGACGTCTTCAAACAAAGGGACAATTTATTTGCTTGGAAGTCACGGGGATGTTGGCACGGCTTTTGCAGTCGCAGGGACTTATCAGAGACGTCTTTTCTCGGCCACTTCTCCCTTTCGTCGCCATTATGTTATTACGGTCTCCACAAGATGCGGGGACATCTCGAAGATGTTGCAGACAAATTTAGTCCCCACGACGTGGCCACAGTGATGGAGACTTCGCAGAGACGTCTCGGAGACAAGCTGGAAGACGGAAATAGTCTCTGCAAAAATCGGAAATGTTCGATTCTCCTGCCAATCCTGGAGATTGGGCTCGTCTCCAGGAGACGTGCGTCGTAGAGATGTTGCAGAGAGTAGAGTTGCAACCTATAGTAGTCTTCATACCAACGAGATACCAACTTATAAAGTCTTGTGATATCATACCAATTTGCGTCCAAGCACTTTGGATAGAATCTTAACAGGCCCTAGAAGTTGTCATGAAAGTTGTACTATAGCATATCTAATCTGTACCCTGTTAATGGTGTCACTGTGGCACCTGTGAATATGCTTGTTCCCTACATGGCGTCACCAGGACCGTCATGTTCTCTGAACGGCATATTTAGCTGTGGAGGCAGATAAATTTCCTACAAGGACTTTAGAATTGAACTTTCTTACACAAGTTCGAAAATAGTAAATTGATGCCAACCTAATGTACTATAAAAACTCTCTTAAACACGACAGATTTTTTTTCTTTTTTCATCCAGATTAGGAGTGTTCTTCATAGTTATTATTCCATTGAATTTAAATCTGAATTTTGAATATCCATTGTGATTGAGGATCCCTGAACTGCAATAGAGAAATAAAAACACTTCTCTTTTTAGTGACAACGTCAAGGACGCAGGTAATATAGAGAGTACCCCCCCCCCCTTATTGCTAAACGATTAATATGTTAGGTAGCAATAGGATTCTATTTTTCATATATGTATGTTTTTATTGCATTCCTTGCAGATGAAGATGAAAATAGTAATCCCATAATCAAATCTTGAAAACTCTTTTAAAGGGCATTACCCATAATTCTAACTACTGAGTAGCTCTTTTGGCTGTCATTAAAGCAAATGCAAATATATTGAATTCCGCAGATATGACCAGTCGGTGAGGACATTTCCTCTTAGCGCCTGCAATGTAAAAATAATTAATGGAATGATTCTCACATGAACTATGATATTCCATAGCTTTGGACAGAACCTCACTTAAAAGCTTGTATAGCCATATTATAACAGGCCATGATTGAAATGATGCAGAAAAAAATTACCGTAGTAAGATCCCTTAAACACTGTTAAACCTAATTACTCTCAGAAAGGGGTTCTTATTATAATTCATGAGTGTTTACCTAGTGTTTGAAATCTTAACATGAAAGCAGATATATTGATGTTACTCGTGAGAAAGCCCACCTCCCCCTCTCTCACAGCCCTCAACAACTGCAATTCTATTAGCAGGGCTGGCATTCCTCCTAAATTGACTATAGGCAAGCCATTTTCTAAATTACCTTTTGTGAATATAATGGTTTGACCCCAAATGACCTTTAGGGAGACCTTATCAGGAAAAGTTGACATCAGACCATAAAAACAACTCCAGAATCGAATCCCTTGACCCATAAAACCTCTAAAGCTGACTTTTCAAATTATTGTAACACTTTAAAGTTTTTTTTTTTTGTTATGGACTGGCCTTTAAACGTAGGTGGCAGCCATATTGGATTTTGTAAATATGCCGCCCCGGAGGGCGCCCTTCACAAGAAATACGCGTTTTTCAGCCGTCGACAACTGCAATTCTATTACTTAGGCTGGCATTCCTGGAATATTGACCATGGGCAAGCCATTTTTTCAATAAACTGTTATGAATACAATGGCTTGACCCCTAAATGACCTTAAGGTCACCTTAAAAGGAAAAATTGACTTCAGACCATAAAAACAACTTCAGATTCGAATTCCTTGACCCAGAAAACCTCTTAACCTGATTTTTTAAATGATTGTAACCCTTTTATGTTTTGAAATGCAAGTGACCTTTAAACCTATATGGCGGCCAT
Source organism: Diadema setosum (assembly GCA_033980235.1). Lineage (NCBI taxonomy): Eukaryota > Metazoa > Echinodermata > Echinoidea > Diadematoida > Diadematidae > Diadema > Diadema setosum. Next base: position 32,299,739 of record CM067062.1, on the reverse strand, counting down.
ATTGGATTTTGCCAATATGACCACCCCAGAGGGCGCCCTTCTTGGCGCCCATCAAAAATCGAAATAGTATGGTTTGGGCTACATGTGTGCCAAATTTTGGTGCTTTTGGAAAAATTTGAACCAAAAATCCCTTGCGCCCCCCACTATGCCCGGAGACTGGGTGAAAAGCACCGGTCAGCTGAACAAACATTGGATGTTCAGAATTTTGGAGGGTGACAATTATTTATCTAGAGCCTCTATTAGACCCAGTAAAGGAGAACACTCCAGTCATATATCAAAACAATATATATATATATATATATATATATATATATATATATATATATATATATAAAATACACGTGAATATATATATATATATATAATCAATATATATATATATATATATATACATTCATTCTGTCTGTCTTTATTTATTCATGTTTATACATTTATACAAAGAAATTAAAAAACTGGTAATGCGTTTTTTGGCCAATGAAGTTTAGGTTAATTTGACTCCGAATTTTTCGGCGCCATACGCCTTCTTCAGGAATCAGAAGGCGTAAAAATGCATTTACCAATTTGTTTTAAATCAATTAGTGTATGAAGAGTTTGACAACAAACGGAATCATCTAGTAAGTCTATCATCAGATAGAGCAAATTAAAACTTGTCCAGTGATACCTCACTTGTTACACAACAAGCAATATTTTCAAGCTATATTTCAAAGAAGCCCTTATATTTCCTATCTTTTTCTTTCAAGTTTTAGCAGCTTTAATTTTCAATACATAAAATTCACAAGAATGGAGTTAATTTGTTTTGCCAGTATCTTACAAATGTTTTTGTTACAAAATAGTGTCCCTTGGGCAGTCATTTGCGTTTAAATTGTTCCTGATGCAAGACGCAGGGGATTGCACTCGTACGTCCACATCCCACTCCTTCAGTCCTCATATACACTAACTATCTGTCTTACTGTCTATTTCCACGTCTATTTTCGTCCTGAAATCCTCAATGTTTGTTTCATCAACTTCTCATTTTTTTTTGTCTGCTTCATCATTCATAACAATAAATTGTTCTCTTTTGTATTATCTACACTAATTGGACAAATCATGCAAATTGTCCAGTTTAGAACCTTCAGGGCAAATTAATTGCATCGTTACTTTCTTGCTGAGTACGTGTGTGTGTTTTGTTTGTTTGTTTGGGCTTTTTCTCATCAAAGTTCATAGCTCTCTTGTCATTGCTTTTGTACCCTTATTATGAATTTAATTGACTCGCAAATATCACCTGGGCCCAATTAAAAGAAATTCATTATCGGCACACGTTTAATAATATTGTCGATCTGGGCAACAGATCGACTAGACCGCCGACGTGACGCAATCATTGGGACAGTTGTTAGAGCCTCGCTATCTGCACTATGAATAATTATAACCACCGCTCTCGTAGTTGCTGACGCTTCGTTTCCATTTTTTTTTTCAGACGTTCTGAAACATTTCAATTATAAACGAATGGAGGGGGTGGGTAGAATATAAAAAAGAAAAAAAGAAAAGAAAAGATGAGGGGAGGCAATATCAAGCATTTTATAAACCGACTGGACAGTGAGTCTAAGAAAGCAAGCTTTGTCTTAACCAGAATGATGTATAAAGTGAGATTTATCATTCAGAAATTAACCCCGTGTGTATATTGAGCAGGACCAACACTTAACCCTCCGTTTCCCAGATACAATGATTCCCCATTTTTTTTCACGCATGGATATATCCCAGTTCCCATAAGCAATCACTTAAAACCATCAAAAGAGATGACCCAGGGGTTTGCGGCGCTTTCCACAGTGTTGAGCCAACTCATCATGATATATCGAAAAACTGTTTAAAGAAGAAGAAAAGATACTTCAGAGGGCTTTATATGTCCCCAAAAGATATGAACACAGTCAGACAGCATGGAGTCAAAGACTATCATGCTTCAACAGCGATTTAATGACTTGAAACTGATTCACTGATGAATAAAATATGGTCCAGAAATTTTTCATTTTCAGGACGGGATGAAAGAGAAAAAGAATTCATCAATGCTCAACGCACTTTTTTTTTTTAACCAAAACTGAGAAAGTGAAAATTCTTTGCCTTTAAGTGATGGTATAGTTCTGGTTTAGATGGGGATTCAGGTTATAACTTTCTGCCAGATAACTAGAAACCACTTTTACTAGATATTAAAGAGCACACATAGTATAAGAGGTGTTTAAAGTTTATTTGATGAAAAACAGTTTTAAAATGACTGGGACATAAAAAAAAAACAAAGTAAAAGAGAGTGGTCCTAATAAAAGTTGGGACCCACCTTTCATTAGGACCTCTTTTTTTCTGGATATCTAAACTATTTCAAAACCAATTTTCATGAAATAAACTTTGAATAACTCCTAGAATTGCATGCTCTTTTGCATTTTATATAGGTAGTTTCTAATTCTCCCGTAAAAAATGAAAACCTGACTCGCCAGCTTAGCCAGAACTATACCATCCATTTAAAAGCAAACACCAAATTCTAGACATTTTTTCAACCATTTTATAAAGCCCCCTTTATCAATTAACCGACCACAAAACAAAAACTACATGGATTTCCAGTTTGACACAATTAAAAAAAAAAGTCAAACTCTCAAGCATCGAAAAGGCATGTAATTAAGTGTTCTCGATCAGTGTGAATGTGTAATCAGCTTGAAGCTTGGGTAATTATGTCTGCTCTGCAATTATACACATCACACGTGTCTTTACCGGTGGTCTTCTAATTGGGAGTTCATTGGTCTATGTCATCATAATCAACGGTTATGTTTATCGCCAGCAGTGAATTTTATGGGCCTCCGCTGTTTTATGCTATGTTGTGTTTGCCAGATACGGATCCCTGACGTACATTGTTCAGTCCAATTTTTTGTACTCCCCTCCCCTATTAGCTAGACGCGCGCCAGTTTTGATATAAGTTTCAGTTTCGTTCTGGTGGGCGGCGTGGTTGGTCCGTCGGGAACGTGTCTGCCTTGTAATCAAACGGCTAGGGGTTCGATACCAGGCGAGTGTCGTCATGCCGTGTCCTGTATAGTAAAAAAAAATCACCAAACACTATAATACATACGACGCACAATGTAGGTTTGGTGTGGCGTGTGTGAGGGAGAATCAACTCAGCGTTTGGAAGGTTCCACTCCACTTTCTCACAAAGATCAGGGTGCAAACATTCTGTCCCCCACAAACCATGAACAGCGGGCGACTGATTCAAAACCCTTTGTAGTTGACCCCAAGTGACTGGCAATATAATCCTTTACGAGTATTAACCCGGCACCAGGCACATCGTGCCACACTGGTTCTGAAAATGAGTTTCATTCACAATGATTATAGTTTCTTGCTTCCTGCTTCAATTTTAACATTGTTAAACCACGACAGACTAATGAATGTTTGTCCGTAATTTTGTCTCTATCTGTCCTTAGGAATATACGCGGGCACAATAACTGTTTAGGTCTGTCTGTCTGTCTGTCTGATTTACTATATTTACATTTCTCTCCGTGACTTTTATAATCATCAAACAAATACAGAATAGAAGATATGCATCTAATATTTTGAATTACCGAAACAGAATTGTGAGATGGGAAAACAATTTGGGTTTCGTTAAATTATAATCTTTGTACTCGCGTACACGATAGATACAAAGGTAATATTACAAAAGTAATATTAAAGGTATGATTCTCCAACGTCACAAAAATATATACCTTTTTTTTTTTAAATTGTCCTCTCTTTTTGTCATTTATTACTCTATCTATCATTATAGATATTTGCCATCTTTCAATCTACCTGGCTATCATATCCCTTTCTCAATGTGTAAAAGTCGGCCAATCGTTAAGCCTTCCCAAGCTTCTCAATCCATTCTCCTAACAGATGTGGCATTAAGAAGAAAAAAAAAAGCTGTTTAAAAAAGCCCCATGTTGTTTTATGACTCGGTCACGGAGCGAACTACAAGTTAATATATTCCAGTCGATGAGGCGTTGTTTGGCAACCCAGTATTATCAGCCGGTGCGTCCCGAATATATGAAGCACAGTCGCTTGTTCAAGAAGATTTTTTTTTTCTTCCAACCGTGATACTCACCGTCAATGCATCATTCTTGAAATCAGTGAGTTATGTCTTTTTTTTGGGGGGGGGGGGGAGAGAAAAGGAGAGTAAAAAGGCATTTTACTCCTCTCGCGACTACTCCTCTGGCGACAGAGCAAGAATAATCAATCAATCTCCCTATATTTCTTCTTTGTTTACTTTTACGAGCAAATTGTGATAACAGAAGAAGAAGAACGTATACTATCTAAGCAGGTGAAATTAATAATTCGGTACATAGTATGACATGTACTCAGAAGCAAGGAAGAACATAAAAAAGCGCGAGATAATATGTAATTCCTCTCCATGTTATCTGTTTGATACAGAGCGTGTTCTGTTTGACTGAAAAACGACATTTCAAAAAAAATTGTGACGATTCAATTGATGAGGTGGATTTTTCATAGGCAGCAGAATTTTATATACATGTACATTCGTGAATGGGCAACTGGTATAGAAGACGTGAGCCTTTGCACTTGCAAACTCTATTCGTAAACCAAGTTTAAAATCTAAACAGAATCAGCAAAATCCCAAACCGTGTTTTATTATTTTATTGCGGCGCAGAAATTAAGAAGGAAAATTGCAGTTATTTCTTAACAATCTACATGTATTTTGAGGGGAGTTCTTTTTTAATTAGTGAGAATTTTAACCACTAATCCCCATTAAACATCTCCCGAGAGCATACCAATAAATAATTTGGTAAGAGTAGAATCTAACAAGTAAATAAATTGTATGTTTATAATTTTGGAATATTTATGCACCCTTTATCCACAAATTAATGAATTATCAACAAAATATGCTCAAAAGAAACCATTTGGTTCATGCATATCCAATTTACTAGGCAGAGTAAATTCTATCATCTCCCACGTACTCGAACAGTTTTCGCTAAATAATACAATTGTGCTTGTACCACCAGTCCTAAATAGGGGAATACGTCATTATATATATATATATATATATATATATATATATATATATATATATACATATATGAGAGAGATCGAGCAAATTTTGCCTCAAACACCTTCCATCATAAAATACACAGACAGACAGACAAAGGAAATGACAGTAAGCTTGTTATCAGTCTCGCTAGCTTAATAATCAATTTTTTTCTCTTTCATAGCCAATCTTCCCGAAGTGTGGCGTCACAGAAATGGAGACTGGTCTTTGATAGCCCAATTATACGGCATTACCCATGCATGCGCGAGTAAGCAGGAGAGTCACCTCCTTCATTACCAGCAATGGACCGAGTTCTTCCCCATAATACCAACAGCGAAAACAACCAACAGTAGGCCTAATACCTACGATGAAGGATACTGTATCATCCTGGTGCACTTTGCAACTCTCTGATAGCGTACGTTGTCAGATTCGTTAGCGTAGGCACAAGAAGTAACCGTCACATCAGCTGACGCATGGCTCTGAAAGTGTATAACATTGACACAAGAACATCAACCCTTCCCCCTTAATAGAAGTGCATTCCCACACTTAATGGTCTTGATGAGAGCAGCTGCTTTGTATTACCAGACGACACCGCAAAGCAGTTGGTCGTATCGCTCTGAAATCGAACATTGAAAGCGGGGTATAGCGAGTCTTCTGCAGCCAGCTACTTAGATTCTTACTACCGAGATATCCCGCGCAAACTGAAGAAGCAAGGGTATTAGGAAGGACCAATCTCCGTGCATGATATGCCGCACACTTCCTCCTGCATAGCAACTGTCACACACAGGACAGGAATTATTGCCTCGCATGGCTAAAAACTACCGTTGGATAGCACATTTGTCGCTAATGCAGCTCCATCAAATTGAATTGAATTGGACTACTTGAATGATGTGATGAGGGAGGGAGAGAGAGGAAGAGGAGAGGGTAGCTGTACATCATGACAAATGTTTATCAAACGAAGGGATAGTAAAGTTTACATTAAGCCACGGAAGAAGATCTTAAGCGATAAATCATGTCACGGTGTACCGTATCTTTTCTTGCAGGAATGTTGACTCTTGCCGCAGTCTTATCCTCGGAGTTTTCTCATAAATTGGTGTTGAAGACATTTTTTTTTTTCTTCAAGTCTAATGATGAAGTGGAAGTTCACAATGAAGAGAAAATCCATTCTCACTCTCTGTCACCCATGTTTGGAGATTATCAAGCTCAGGGAACCTAACAAACTATTACAAATACATTGTATAATAGTATACAAATAGTGAATGGTCACGAGTGCAATGGTACTCGGTGAAAGATGAGGCGCACCATTCAACTCGGCTTCGCCTCGTTGAATAGAGCGCCTCTATCTTTCACCTCGTGCGAAATCTCGTTCCATTGCACGAGTAAAGACCATACACTATTTGATTTATACAACGTCCAAGTAGATCTTTTTGGTCTAAGTAGGCCTAGAAGTCTATGTATGAAAAATATAGCTATACTTACATGTGGATCCACTGCGATTCTCTTTCTGGCTTGTGCAATCAGTGTAGATACAGGTCACAGCTATACTAGCGCTCATACACGTACACTAGCACTACGTAGGCCTATGTACGCGCATGCATGTACCGCACACGTACTTGCGCTAGCTGCATGCGATCCTCAATACGCAACACACAGTACACGCAGTACCGAGCAATTTCTCGAACCGTGGAATAGAACGAAAAAATCGAACCAAGTTGCACGAAAAAATAGAACCAAAATTGCACGGCGCGTTGAATGGAGTACTTATTTAATATTACGTCACCAACAATCCTCCAATCAAATTACAAGGATCTACTTGGACGTTAATATACTCCATACTCCATGAATGGTGTTGTATAATATAATATACTCCATACTCCATGAATGGAATATTTTATTCCTTTAATCATGCGCTATCTATACTCTTCTGCCTCTTTCGCAAAATCGGAACACACATACGTTCTTATCATTATTTTCAACGGGAGTAGAATGCAGTGCTATCAATGTAGACTTTGACTTCCAGTTTGTTCATTTTCTTAAATGTCATCAATATTGTTTGTAATCTGTCTGTATCTGTGTATACGTACATAGTGTGTGTCTCTTAGTTTTTGCATGTGTTTATTTGTGTCTGTTATTTGTGAAACTCGTGGTCTCGTAAGTTTATACGTGTGTGTATGTGCATAATAATGATAATAATAATAATAATAATAATAATAATGATAATAATAATAATAATAATAATAATAATAATAATAATAGTGGCTTCTTATAATGAACTGAAGTCCATCAAGAATGATGCACAAACAGTATACATAATACAACCATACAACATTCAAATACGATAACTTATCAGAGCAGATAAAATACAAACAAAAACAAAATGCTTTACTATACATAACAAAATTAATCTCAGAACATAAAAACCATCATGTAAAATATCATCATATGCATATGACTGGAGCCGAAATAAAAAGTACTGAAATATACGATCTATTCTTTCCTTTCTTTTATCATCCGTAGTTAACTTAACAGGCATATTTTACGTTTATTGGGTGTTATACCATTCAGGCCTAATGATTTTATGTTGCTTAGTCACTTCGCTACGTCACAGCATCTTGGTGTTCTAGTGGATGTTTCCTTGAACGTACAAGCTAGAATTTCGTTTTCTTCTTTGTCAGTGTTGTATTCATAAACGTGAGCGTGAGCCTGTGCAAGTGCACGCAGGCGCGGTGGAGCACCCCAATTATCTCGCAGAAATCCATCGGCAGCCGAGCCTCATTTGCATAAAGTAAACAACATGTACTCGCGTAGTTGAGAAAAAGTAAACAACTTCTCAAGCTAATAACAATTTAAGGAAACCTATTTTCGGATTAAAATTGAGTTAGTTTGAATTTGAAAACATGTCCGAATATGCACATATAACATATTAAAGGATTTGACAATGATAAAATGTGAAATTTTAGCGAAAACCTGGCGAGCAAAATTACCAAAAATATGCCTCGAAAATCACCCTAAAATTCACGAAGTGTGATTGCGGAACCAAAGCGCCATTCGAACAAAGTACACCGAAATTTATTTATCTGCTTGCATTTTAAATGTCATACCGTAATATTCCCGGCCATGGTTGTGTCGGAAAAAACAGAAGGTGATGTCAAAAATGACACGAACGCAAAGCGTACAGGTCGGTCCCATGTATATATAATCGCGTGACTGTAGCGTTGCATGTCACAGCACACACAACGCTTTGCTGCATGCAGCGTGCGCGGCAGCATCTCAGCAGTCACCGCCGTGCGACATTCGGCAAACTTGACTGCGTCACATGCAAACCAACAATGAGCACGAAATCCTGAATCTCACGTACCACGCATGCCCAATATTACGGGAAAAGAAATGACGTCATTTTCAATTGTTTCGCTGACTACAATTTTCTATTCCAAACCCTGTAGAAACAAGTTGATTTCTCAAAAAGTACAGGTGGAACCAAGCGAAAACTTTCACCATAATAGATATGGATTGAGGCCTGATGAACTTATGTTGCCAATTTCGGACACATTGGAGCCCGGCCATAGCCAAGTCGGAAAAAAACAGAGAGCATGTTTTGCGAGAGGTGATTTTCAAAACGCTTTAATATCTCAAGTTCTAGTGCAGCAAATTTCATAATTTTTTCATCAAAAGGAAGGTTTTTAAAAACTTAGATAGTGTGGGAAGTTTGAGTTTACTAGCGGCACGCATAGCAGCACAAGGAGAAGGTAAAGATTTGACTTTTTCATGCACACAGTTTCGGGCAGCCGTGGGTGCCCGTTGGGAATTCAAATAGAACGGGGCGATAATGAGATGCAAATTGGGGTGGTCCACCGCGCCTGCACGTGCGCGTGCTTGCGAGCGTTTTTGTGTTTGTAAACTCTAGTCCCAGTTCCCTAAAAAGCTGCAATAGAGTCCTCAATCAGTTATCAAATGCATTTCAAACAAAACAAAAATGAAACAGAATCGATAAACAGAGGTGTTACATTTCCGTCATTATCACATGTGTATACATGGTAGTGAAAAAGAATAAAGAAGAGTAACAAAATCATTAAACATTAAATTATGAAACATGAGCGGCCATTTCGCAGACTTGTATTGATGTATTGTGTAAGGCCTTATGTACTTTGTGCCTATAGTAAAGCGTGTTACGTGGGACAGGGATGCCTAGGCTTCTGTTGCGTGTGTTTAGGTGTGTAGTAGACGTACTCTTATGGGTTGGAGGGGGTGCTCAGACAAAGGGTTGGGACGGCGAGATGGGAATTTTCTCGCCGGGAATGAAAAAACAAAATTCCCTTGCAGAACTTAGATGATAGTTCTTGATGGGAGACTCAGAAAGAATTTAGCTAGTTCAAGTTCAAGTTTAAGTTTGTTTTTATTTTGTTTTTTCTCCATCTCAACATAATCAACAGCATATAAGCCCAGTACGAACAATATACATGAAAGTAAAAAGAAAAAAGAAAAAAAAAACTAAACGCAAGTAATCAATAAAGAAGGGTATATACTTAATATGGGGATTGCAGAAATATGCATTTTGGTGATAAATAAATCGGAGGATGGAGATGAGGGGACCCAATAAAAAGCGAAGCTTGCAGATTGTGGGTCCCACCAGTTACACAGAGTAAAAAGAACCAACACAAAAAATGCATGGTCACAAAACCCAGTTTATGTTGCTTGATCAATTAACCAAATTAAGCATTAACTTGTGTTGTTTTAGGGGGTTGATAAGAGACGAGACTAACAACGAAACAAGGTACAGGACAAACACAGCCAAGACATACTGAAGTACGAACACAAAGACTATACAATACAACAAGACAGGTGTTGAGAAAAGAGCAAAGGAAGAAGAATGGGGGAGAGGAAAGACTATGGTAGAGTCATCCCAACGCAGGGAACAGGCAATGGCTTAACTGATATAAAATCACAAAAACAGATACTGATTATACCAATCCATAAAGTTACTCATATATGTTTTATTGATAATTGCAACCACAGTTTTCTTTAAAACACAACTAATGAAGGAGCATTTTTAATATTATCACTTAATGCATTCCAAAATCTTGACTCGTCATTATGATAAACGTATTTTGTGCTATAACAAAAACCTCAACAAAGGTCAATGATCTCTCCAGATCGTCTGGTGGGCTGTTCATGAATGTACACATTTTTTGAAAAATATTGATAAATATCCTTCTTTTAGATTCTTTCTTTTCTTTTCTTTTCTTTTCTTTTTAAGTGGACCTGGGATCTTATCTGTAGGATAAGAGAAGCAGTTGAGGAGATAATAATTATTTTAAGCATCAGCAGTAATACTATTATGCTGATTAAGCTTGCGTACAAATTATGTTTTTACACCAGACACGCCTGAAAAAAAAAAATACAGTAATTATTTCTTGAAGATCTAATGTTTCATATTCTTAAGTTGTCTTGCATATAGAATTGTGCACTGCTGTGTTCGTTCAATATTTGACGTTCAATTTATTTTATGAAGGATTTCACCATATTAACTTTTATTATTAACTAATAAAAATTGGGTTCGAGGACAATGAAAAGTGAGATGAACAAAGTATGATGAGCTGTTAAAAGTGATAAATCGCATCTCACGTTCTGACAACCAATAAACTCATTTCACCATCCACGCCCATTCCACCTGCAAAAGCGCGCGCGCCCACACACACACACACACACACACACAATAATCTTTAAACCTAATCTAAGAAGCCTATACCTTATAGGGCATAGCAATGGTCGGAAAATGACTATAAAAGCTAGGCACGAATCTGTGTAAGCTTGTAAGTACTGTCTTGGGGGAAAACCCCCTGAAGTAAAATATCTAACACATTGTATTAGAATGCGACGAAACCGCATCTTAAACCTGTCTACAAAGGATTTGGAGAGCGGTAAAGCTCTCTTACATCCCGGTAAGTGCGATAATACAGATGCGTAGAAATGCCTGGAGCAGCGCAGCATGGGGCATTGCTGTTCATCGCACCTTGTGCGAAAGCCAGAGTGCGTATACCAATAAAAAAAAGAATGTTCAGTCACGAACTCACTTTTCATTCGTCCCGATGATCGGACCAAAGAAAAAAGAAGGAGAAGAATGAATAAAAGAAGAAGAAGATGAAGAGGAGGGGAGGAGGAGGACGAGGAGGAGGAGGAGATGATGATGAAGAAGAAGAAGAAGACGACGAAAATGATGATGATGAAGAAGAAGATAATGATGATAATGATGATGATGATGATGATGATGATGATGATGATGATGATGATGAAGGAGGAGATTCTATCCATCTCACTTTTATTACTCCGCTAATAAAAGTGGTATAAAGTCCATTGTAACGATACACTATACCAAAGACACTGATGCAAGTGGAATCAGACAACCATAAACAAAAAGTGTTTTCCAAAATTGAAATGATATCACAGAAACTTTACTGATAAGTGCTCAAGTTGTAATCCTCAGATGATTTTTATTATTTGTTCACAGTCATGTCTGGTGTAAATGTCTCCAGTGACATGTGTCTATGGATTATCAAGTGCTAAAAACATTAATAGAAACATAGAAAGTTTTGTCTACAACATCTAAAAAAAAATCTTTCTTTGTTATGATTATCTTCGAAACGAAGACGACTTTTCATATCTCCTTCCCTTGCAGGCAAAATAAATAAGACTTAGTAAGAAAACTTATAAACGCAAAATAGTACCTAGAATAATATTCTGTTTGCTCTACCAGATCTTATGATATTTGAGAAACGATCGGACAAGGCGAAACTTACAATAAATGGTAGAATGATGAGAAATATATATTTCTGAAATATTGGGGAAAATCACAAAGGCAAATTGCTGTTACACATATTAGTCTTTAACAAATTTTACGTTACATAAAATTGTGACTACAGAAATAAAAAGCATACGATATAATCAAAATGTAGCGTGGCTTTTGACGAGTATACTTGCTGTTCAATATGCATGTCATGAAAAGCACGGAATTTTTGAAATCCTCAATTTATCTAAAAATAGAGGAATTTTCATGACTTATCAAACTTGACACTTCTCCTGAGCCCGAGAGCTGACACTGTGTCATCGAAGGAATCTTTATTATCTCTTCTTCTTTTTTTTACGTGCCTAGACACTCGTTAGATCTTTAGATCTAATAGTATTAATTTCCACTCACGTAACTCGAGGGGAGATATTGGGGATTGGAAAGGTTTGTGGACGTGCAATAATGCATCAAAAATGTGGAATTGCCAGAAGAGGGGAGGTGTATGAAACGAACCCTCAAAAAGAACACACACACACACACACACACACACACACGCACACACACACACACACACACACACACACACACACACACACACACACACACACACACACACACACACACACACACACACACACACACACATTTATACACAAGCTTATTCGTTGGATTCTGCTGTATCGTCCCCGGAGAAATCGTATGTAAAGTCTGGATGGGGAAGACTACGGAAATAGGTGGAGTAAAGAGACGAAATGCCCTGGCTGCGGAAACTTCTAAAAGGGTATATAGGATGATATATCAACAGCTCTGTTTGACAGTGACAAGCAGATATCTGTGTACCCATACATCCCATACAAAATTACCAAAAATCAAAGAAAAAATACAAAATTACAAGACGTGTACTCCTATATTCAAGATTTTAAGCATTAATAGTAGTGATAATGACATACATTTTTAACCGCGCATTATATAGAGTTTCTAAGCGCCTAAATCTAAATCTAGTTCATTACAATGGATGCAACGTTCAAGAAAACCAAAGTAAACTACAAATGGACGCTTTTGTTGAGACGTAGACCTACTGGTGTATCAACGTCGTCAGCCTTACAAGGTCTGTTATTTAGTATTGCAAATGATACCCAAAAATCAACTTATTTTAAACAATCAAGCATGAATTTGTATTGAGGTTGTCACATAGGTCCTCAAACACAATTGCAGCACAATTCTGCAGTATAATGCGGAAACTCGTGTTCAGGACTGCTATTGAAACACAAGATTAGCTTTTAGTTGCCTTTTGCATTTATTTACCAACATTTCTTAAGCTTGATGACGCATAAACATGAGAATCATAAAAAAAAAACAAAGGAGAAAGATGTCTAAATGTGAGCAGAAGAGGAATGAAAAATATACAGCATAACCAACGCAAACCTGGATTTCGATCATTCTTTCGCAGATGTAGGGCCTACTTGTACCAAACGTCAAACACTGGTGTGGAGATCGACCATTTTCTGTTAAAGGTCCAAAAACTTTGAGCGATCTCCCTAGGACTCTTCTCCAAATTTCCGGAGCACACCGGACGCCCCCCTTTATTTTTGTTAAAACAAAAGAAATAAGAAGAGAAAATGTAGGCACGCCCCCACCCTTTAGTATCGTAAAGGCGCCCCCCCCCCCTTTACGGAATTCCTGGACCCGCCCCTACCTGATGCCATAATGTAGTTGATTGTTTGTATCAAAGCACCGTGAGCGTTGAAAGACAGACCTGTGCCTTAAATACGACATATAGACGTGTTATGCAAACGAGATGTAAAGTAACGAGTCAAAAGTGGAACGGAAAAGCAATGATTTACTGTCTGGAGGGCCCATCCTTCCTCTTGAATTTAGGAAAGAGATTCAACTGGCTCTTGGATTCTCTGCTCGGCGAGGAGACTTTTGCAACGAAACACCGCGAGAGGAAATTGTTGTTGGCATCTAGAGCCTGCTTCGCCATCTTGGCAGCGGCGCATATCGTATACGCCGGTAAGAGGTCGTGCCAAAGTCATGGCCGGGCTTTCAGCCGGTGTATATTCGTGGAATTCATCAGGGAGCACTACTTGAAGAGAAAAAAAAAAGAATAAGCAGCAGCATGGACAACAGAATTATGCCTATATGAGTCGTAGCTGCGGTAGAAGCATAGTGGTAGTGATAATGACAATCATAACCATACTTTTATTGATGATATTAATAACGATAATTTCATTTATTAAGTTTCCACACAAATCATACAGTGCTGAGTTTACAACATCCATCAATTACAATGTAAAGTAACACATGATCGGTATTATAAGTTATAAGTTCAGTACATACAAATAGGATTTACATGGCACAAGATCACTTGAAATCATTCTCAAGTACATTACATTCATGACGGGTAAATCAAATTGTGTGTGGTAGGAACCTACGTAGAAGCAAATGCTTGTGAGAGTAGGTTCCCTGAAAGAAAGTCAAACATAGGCTGTTACACTCACACAAAATGATAAGTATGTAAGTATTGATTTAAATCAGGTTAATTATAATTATCATTAATATCACTATTATTATTATTATTATTATTGTCATGATTATCATCATCTTCATCATCATCAACAACAACATCATCATCATCATTATTATCATCATCATTCTGAATAACTATTATCATGACAATACGTTGAAAATAACTGATGAAAAGGTAGAAACCTATCAGTTATTAGACATACAAATGGTAATTGTACTATACGTAGCGGCGGAAGTTGTAATGCCACTTCAATTGACGGAGGAGTGTCCCAAGTGGCCATGGTGTTTGTGTTGTGTTCCACTCGAAGCTGTTGAGAGTTTAACGTGGGTGGCGTATGTCATGAAAGAAGGGCGACAATTTTGAGAAGGGATGACCCCAGCGGGCCAATCAATAAGGATGTAGTCGACGCTGGCAGGATTTCAGATCCTCCAGATATGACACGCCTCATCAACACGAGGAGAAGTCTCCTGTTGATGAGGTTGTGCGCAAAGGAAGGCTTGGGGGGAACTCCGAGAAGTGCGTCAGTCAATTCTCCCTCTTCTCGTGTTCAATGCCAAAGCATTCTACCGAGATCTCCTCGAAGCCCTCTGAATACATGACATCTTTAGCTTTCTGAGAGCGCAGAGAGCCCCCCTACGTGTTCTTCCCGTCTTTTCCATTATCTCCACATCTCTGGAATCTTGGATGAGTTTTTATTTCAAAACGGGGGTGGTTTGAACGTGATGTGCCATGTGAATCAGTTTATTAACAGAAAGATTTCAATTAAATTTGTTTCGACCCACATTTTTCACAAAAGTGGGTATATCATTACATGGTCACGAAGAATGATCCAGCAATGCTGGTACCTGTTACTAAGATCTCACTTTGATGTCGGTCAGTGCAGAGTTCACGACTCCAAACTTCCGTATAACTTTGGCTGCGTTTACCCACTATCAAAAGTCGTTTCCAACTCCTTTGCAAACGCCTTCCAAAATAATTTGCGTTTATCAACTCATCGCCAACACGAAAATTGGCCTTGTCACTGTGCAGCTGCATTGCGCCATTTGACCCGAGGAGAAGGGGTCTTATACAGAGCGTATAAAAAAAAAGGTAATCCAAATTTGGAGGGCTACCATTTCATAAATGCCACCTCTGGAGAGTGCACTGTTGGTTGTGAGGAAAGAGAAACTCTTCTTCTTTACATTGATACCTAATTATGTTGACATATGTCATGCATGACTGAGCAAATGAACTTTCAAGACAACAATGCCAAATTACACTTTTTCCAAGTTTGAGTGTTGTCGTGAAGGAATAATGCATGTCTCACAGAAAGGATGGAATCTCTCAATGAAAGTGGTAACATTAATAGGCCAGCCTGCATGACTGCAGGTATGTGTTAAGGTTAAGTGTTTATGGTTTCTTCTAATATTTTATGGTTCATAACATTTAACATGTCCGCCTGTCCGATGATGTGGTCACTCCTACTAAGGCAAATCCACACAGTCCATTTTTCCCTGTCCATATTCAACACATAACTCGCATCGCCAAACCATGTCTTATGCGAAGAGAGGAAATGGATAATGGTTCAGCCGTTGTGGGAGTGACAAAGTTATCAACAACGGTGGCCATATTGAAGATTACGGACCATAAAAGGTTAGAAGAAGCCCTAAACACAAACCTGCAGTCATGCGGGCTACCCTGTATAGTGTTACCGCTTTCCTTGAGAGATCCAATCCTTTCAGTGAGACATGCATTGTTTCTTCATGATAACACTCAAACTAGAAAAAAGTATAATTTGTCATTGTTCTCTTTAGAGTTCATGTGCTCAGTCATGCATGACATTTTGTCAACATAATTAGGCACCAATGGAAAGAGGAAGAGTTCCTCTTTCCTCACAAGGAAATTGCACTCTCCAGAGCGGACAATTATGAAAAGGTAGCCCTCTAAATTTGGATTACCTTTTTTTTTTATACGCACTGTATACAGCGTGCGCAGTACAATGCTAGTTCAAAACAGCTTTGGGTTTATTTCGCTTCTAGAAACACGTTTCTGGCTGAAACCTATTTCGGAAAGCACAAATTTGTGGTTTTCAAAAAGGCTTTCAGAACCTTTGCGTTTATCATCTCTAAAAAAAAAAACAAACAAACAAAAAAACATGAAAGCCGTTTGGAAAACCTGTTCCTGCCGAAAGAAAAAGAGTTGACAAACGCAACTTTGTCTAATGATGTGTACCATGTCATAAATCTGCTGCGATCATACTTTGGTCTTTCAAGCAAAAAGCAACTATACTCTCTGAGTTCAATTCTCTTCCAAATATATCAATCTAGAGTCTCTTCTCTTCTTTTTTGTTACCTTCGTTTTAGCACTTTAGATGGAAGACATAAAAAATACTATAGTCTGTATACATCTTTCTTCGCAGAAATCAGACTTCTCGCCTTGATGTAAAGACAACTGTGTTCTCCTGTTGGAAGACGTTTGACCACAATTGGGTATTTATTATCACTATCGCCGTTGCGGCTAATGGATTGATATCAAAGACAATCTTTATGGTCTGTAAATCTTAAGACCCCTGGTCCCGAGTCATTGCCCCCCTCCCCCCCCCCCAAAAAAAAAGTCATTGAGCCCCCATAGGCAAGGCATTTCATCCTAATTACCTAGTCATTCGGAGGGGACATATAACCATTTTGTTCCACAAGAAGCTTTCCCAGTGCCCTCCTACGGTGTCGTAAAGAACAAATGAATGGATGAATGGATGAATGAATAAGTAGATATATGAATGAATAAATAAACACACAAGTAAGTGGATAAATTGCAACAGTCTGCTTTCGCACCATACCGTTACATCCTCGAGATTTATTTTGTGGCAGGGCAGGAAAAATCCCTCCAAAGTGGTTTACCATCGCACTTCAGGCACAGAAAGGTAGCGCCATGTTCAATCTTGATATAAATGCGCGCACTACATTGAAATCGTCAATAAACGAGTTTTTGCTGGTTGCTTGCTGTATAGCACTCTCATTTATTTTTAAGCTGCTGTGATATGGTCTGTAAATTGAGACTATATCATTTCAAGACAATGAAGTCTATACTGTGCATAATGAATGGCCAGTCTCATGCCTCGCATGATGACGAGTATAAATTACGCTGAGTCGTGTCCACTTGACACCAGTAAAAGGGTTACAAATATACTTGTTCTACTATTATAAGTTCATTAATATATGTTTGCAGCTTCGAGAACGGAAGGGTATACAGAATGCCTCTCGCTTCCATAAGGAAGGCAAAAATAGTACCGGTCGATCAAAAACATGCATCTTCACGAAAATAGCAGTGACGGAGCTGCCTCTTATTAGAGTGGGCCCTGTATACCTCACTCCCTGCACCAGCAAAAATGCTTCGTTGTGTCGAAATATTGTTATATCACTGTTAAATAAAAGATATAGCTGCGAAGGAATTCTGAGGAAGAAAATCTCATAGATTATGTTAGGACAAGAGTTTGCTATATCAGTATCTTTGCAACGGGAGGGCACTGTTCTTTGAATAATAGTTCGTGATGGTGATCGCAATGATATTCATGCTGTCGAAACAATGGGTATCTTTAGGCACAGATTCTGCGCCTATAGACAATGGGGTTAATGTCCACACTCATCAGCAAGTTTTTCACTGACCTCCAGCTTAACTCTAAAGATAATATAGCCCTTTTTACACCTGTGTTTCTTAACCCCGGACTTTCTCTGACCCAGGACTATCGTTAGTCCCGTACCAATTTTTTAGCTTTTTACACTGGCCAATTAGTCCCGTACTATCTCTTGTCCGGGGCTAAGGAGAAAACTGACCTTTTTACACTCGTATTTCTTAGCCCCGGACTTTCCGAACCATATGAATATTCATGATTACGCTGTGCACTGTACACGTACACGGACGCACCGGCAGCACTTGATTACCTCGTTTCTGATTGGTCAGTGGGGGTCGGACTTCTTCTCTTCGCTTAGCCCCGGATTATTTTTTCGTTCTGTTTACACTCACTTGCTTGGCACCGCAATAGCGGTGCTAACCCTGCTATTTTGCAGGGCCAGATAGTACGGGATTATCGGTGGGGCTAGCCCACTTTGGCAAAAACGAGTGTAAACACAAAGTGGGCTAAGGATAGTCCCGTACCAACGGTGGGGCTAAGACCCCCCCCCCCTTAGACCCACCGTTTGTAAGGGACTAAGCAAAAATTTACAAGTGTAAAAAGCCCTTATATATATATATATATATATATATATATATATATATATATATATATATATTATATAACGCATATCGTGGCGTCATTGAGAGAAAATATCTCTTAATATATAAACAGCTGAGGTCGATGAGCGATAAAGAAATCATGGCATGGTTTAGCGACCTCCCTGCTTTTCAATAATTGATAGGAATTTACCGATGGCAGATTGCTCTCACTAATAAAACTAATTACATTAGTAGTCTAAATGTTGAGGACCTACTGGTACTGAATCGGTGCAATAGAACAGTATTATTGCTCTTTCATTCATCGGCTGCAAAGGTCGCCTTAATTGCTACTGACTGGATAATCCGACATGTTTTTAAATGCGCATTTTAGGGTCTGTAACAATCATTTCGAAAGAAATATATATCAAAACTATTTAACGAAAACTAGTCGTTATCAGGAAAGGCGTTTTATGAACAAGTTAATCTTTTATTAGATTACCTACTCTAAAATGGTGGTGACCTCCATCACAATCACTTTTATGACTGCATCCAATTCCCACCTCAACCTCATCCCCCCCCCCCCCTCATTCCTGTCAGTCGAATGACAATAGTAATCTTGTCTCAAGCATTAGCGGATTTTCTTAATTTAGCCTGGATGCGAGGCTGGCGGACGAGGGGAATGAACTATTTGTAAAAGGACACGCTGAAATTTTGTTGACGTAAATCGAGCGATCCTCCATAGAAAAAGGCAGGAAGAGTGTAAACATGAGTTTGAATAGCCATCACATTGACTAATTACGCCATTAACTTTTAACGTAAGACAGAAGCAAAAATACTTCAGAATCTAAAAAAAAAAAACCTTAACAAAAATAAAACTTTGCCTGAAGCTGCTCTGATATTCTCTCTGTCCGGCGGTACCACATTGTAAGGACTTGAACGCAAAATTATGACAATGATTAACTTGTATTTCGAAATGAGCAAAATAATTCATCTTAGCAATCTAATCACTTTTGCAATTTGCTATTCTTCTTAATTGCCAAGTGAAAATTTTGTATTAACTAGAGAAAATACACAATTTGCAAGGTTTCTGACGATTTTAGAGTTTATAATGAAATTGTTCATCGAGACAAGGCGAACCTAAAAAAAAAAGAAGTATAATTCCCTAAATTTGCACGTACCTATGACTCTGTGTATTAATATACTAGTAGTTAATTTTTGGACGTTTGTTTACAAGAATTGTTTTATCATATCAAGGAAAACCAGTCGTCTCCTCCCTGGATGGTGACTTGTAGGTAATGAGATACCTGGGGGTGTTTCATCAACGTTTGTCGGCGCTGACAACTTGAATCACCATAGTAACAGTCAGTGACCAGAGCATCTCAGCCAATCAAAACCAAGGATTTTGCTGAAATTGGTCAGCGCCGACAGTTGTCGGCGCTGACAAGCGTTGATGAAACACCCCCCTGGACACCTCCTTTTTTCCGGGTGCTGTTCGTTATTCCGAAGGTTCGCTATTCCGAAGGTTCGTTATCCCGAAGGTTCGTTGATCCGAAACACACAAATTCCCTTTTACTTACAGGTTCGTTAATCCGAAAATGAAAAAAGGGTTCGTTAATCCGAGCATTTGTGGCGTTTTTCCGAAGGTTCGTTAATCCGAACATATTTGTGGCGTTATTCCGAAGGTTCGTTATTCCGGAAATGAAATTCGGAATAACGAACCTTCGGAATAACGAATCTTCGGACTAAAGAGCCTTCGGAATAACGAACCTTCGGAATAACGAGCTGTAACCCCTTATCCAGTCACCAGAACTATGAGACGCTTTTAGGTCTTCCTTTATTTTTTCTTTTCCTTTTTCTTTAAGAGAGACCACAGATGTTGCCATCAAGCACAGGTAATGGTGGAAATTGAGAGGGGATGGCGTTTTAATCATTCTCAAAAAGGCCAAGAGCGGTAGGTGCCTTGGTATTCAAGCCACTGGTGCACTCTTTGTATGTGTGTGTGTGCGTGTGCGTGTGCGTGTGTGTGTGTGTGTGTGTGTGTGTGCGTGTGTGTGCGTGTGTGTGTGTTCGTGTGTGTGCGTGTGTGTTCAAAGAGTGCGCAGAATGTGCAGTGGTTAATCACCGCCAATGATCACCTTAGGGATATCGCATTACGACATCGAGTCTGAAAGTGCCGAACCCGGCGGGAACAAGATCCTCAGCAATGTGCTACGATATACTAGTAGTAATACTGCAGTCGCTCTTTAAGATTTTCAGTGATTTGTGTGTCTTTGTGTGTGTGTGTGTGTGTGTGTGTGTGTGTGTGTGTGTGTGTGTGTGTGTGTGTGTGTAGGTGAGTGTGTGTGTACATAATACTTGGACATGGAAATTTGTACTTGTAATATTTCTTGATAGTGTGTCTGCGCCTATATACACTTCATGGAGCCTGGTTTTTCTTTTCGCATTTGTTAAAGGGAAGATAAACCCCAAGAGCAATGTGGATTGAGTGAAAGCAGCAACATTAGTAGAACACATCAGTGAAAGTTTGAAGAAAATCGGACAATCGATGCAAAAGTTATGAATTTTTAAAGTTTTGGTGTTGGAACCGCTGGATGAGGAGACTACTAGAGGTTATGACGTATGAGTGGACAACAGTACCAAGAAAATATAAAGAAAATTCTACAAAAATCCATTTTTCATGAAAATTACAAATTCCATCAACTTGATATTGACATATGTTAAGGGTAGCAATTATTCCCCCTGCTTTCTGAAAGAGGTTGGTCCATTGCTCTTTCATGATTCTAGAAAAGTGAATTTTTGTTGAATTTCCTTTATATTTTCTTTGTATTGTTGTCCACTCATACGTCATATCCTCTAGTAGTCTCCTCATCCAGCGGTTCCAACACCAAAACTTTAAAAATTCATAACTTTTGCATCGATTGTCCGATTTTCCTCAAACTTTCACTGATGTGTTCTACTAATGTTGCTGCTTTCACTCAATCCACATTGCTCTTGGTGTTTATCTTCCCTTTAAATTGAACTTAGAGTTTATTTCTGATGGTTTTTCGGTTTTAATTGGTCGGTTTATAGCACGCACACAAAAATTAAATCTTCAAAAAAACAAGTGGTGACATGCGCCCAATTCCTTTGAGCAAGCTATCGTGTCCCCAGTTTGAGCACTTTGCCAGAATTTGTGTGCTAAAAACAAACACACAAGCGAACCCGAATTTCGTTTTAGGTCAAATAAGTCATATTGTTAAGATTGATAAACCTCTGTCAATTTTTGTGTATAATTTTGTGTGTCTTAGTACAATGTTTTGTTTTGTTTTTTTTAATGTGAATTTTGTGGCACTGAACGAAATTCGAATAAGGAATAGAAAAAAAAATTCGCTAAACTAAAGATCAGAGGTATGTTATATTTCAAGCGTGTACATCTGCCATTCCGTGAAATCACTGGCAATTGGAATGCTTCGCAGATCGCATTCCATCTGCCACACAACATAACTGGTTCCGCCTCGTCGAACCGAATTCTGATTGCTCATAAATTGATATCGCTCAACCAGGGAAACTAGGAATCAGTTAATCACGTTTTATCTGTCATGCTCTGTTTTTTTTTTTTTTTTTTTTTTTTTTTAGTTCCTTCTATATGGAATAGGCAATCTCCCTCCATTCTAGGAAACTGACTTGCTGTAGCAGGTAATTGCTGTAACACAATCTAAAGATCTATGTTATACATAATGTACGGGCCTATATTACTAATTAGTTTGGAGGACGTCATCCGATTTACGGTTTGCTTATGATGGTAGTCTGCATATCTTCTTCTATCTTTGGACAAGAATGGGACAGCGCAATCTACAACGAATGTCCATGTTATTCAAAACACAGTCACTGGCAACGTGGACATGATTTAATAGTTCAGTCTAGACCAAGCTATTTTCCGCGTCGACATCTCGTTTTATCAGTTTTCGTTATATCCGGTTTTCTCTGTACACCGAGGTTAAGAAGCCCATAATAAAAATATCAATGATACCTGAAGACAGTATAATACTACATGGGCAATGACTTAGATCCTCTGATGTGATCGTTCAGAATGAATTTAACAGCCCTCTAAACGTGTATATAAGAGACGTCAAACACTCTACCACACACGAACTTAATTGGCATTCGACCACAATAATATGGATCACAAATTGATTTCTCACTATGTGTGTGTGTTTGCGTACTTTTTCCTTTTCTTAGTTCGATTTAATTTCTACATTTTCCATGAAAAATCATCCATACAATATGTATAAATATATATATGTGCATCTCACATCTCTTGATAAAGGGCAGGGCCCGAAAGCTCGAGAAGTAAAATCAAATTGTGAGGACCAAAAGCTACGTCTACCCCCTCTTCTTTATTCTCATCTATTATAATATATATATATATATATATATATATATATATATATATAATTATATATATATATATACATATATATGAACAAAATCTACAAAACCAGGCGCCATATCATTGTATGCGATTCACACCATAATTGTCAAAATATTCGAACAACTAATATTGAAGTAAGAAAAGTCAACCATACATATCATAAAATTATTTATTTCAATTTTGGAGAGAAAAATAAAAACAAAAACGCACGAGTCTATCATTAAGTTTAAGTAGGTGCTTTATACATGGTAGTTGAAACAAAATAGTCCTGATGTATTCATTGGATTTCCGTACAGATAATTGCTTATGTTTAATTTACATCGTCAATTTGTATGTTCTTTCGTTATTACCATTTGCATTCATTCTTTTAAGAACACAAAACTGCAGGCATAATAAACTAATAAACGACCAGACAAAGAACAGTTTAAAGTTAAACTTGTTGTATATCATATCTGAAGAGTTTGACCGCAAAACGGATTTAGCGTCATTTTTAATATTTTTAAGTTAATCCACAATCCGATAAATAGTCCACCATCAGCAAAATAAAATCTTTCCAATAATATCTCATTTGTTACGAAAAAAGGATGGATATTCTTGAAGTTGTGATTAAAAATATCCCTTAATTTATAATTGTCTGTGCTTTTGGTAGGTTTAATCGCAAATATCTCAAATTCACAAAAATGGAGTTGACTCGTTTTGCCATGAAACTCTTCAGTTCTATTCTGCTTAATCCTCTATGCCCCATGACCTCAAATTGCCTTTGAGACTGCACGTAAGTAAGTTGCCAAAGGTGGCTTAAGATTTTATCATAGTCTGTGCCCTTTTGAAATTGCTTTGTATTACCGCGGAAAGTGCTCGGGAGAATCTCGGGGTTAGATACGGCGAACAGAAACCCAAGCCCGTGTCTTCCCGCACGCGGTTAAGTTGTGATAGCATTATATAAATGGGTCAGTCTATCGGGGATAATGTCAAGCTCGGTAATCGCAGACAAGTTTCACTTTTCAAACCATCAAATCGACTTTTCATTCTTCAGGTTACTCCCTCTAGGACGAATGATATCTTCGTTTTTCTGCTCTTTCCTCCCACAGCATTACAAACGCTCATAATGACATACACATTAGAATGTGATATAATCAGAGCGTGTAATAAGTAGTTGTGTTAGTTAGATATTGCTACATACATTCATGCAACATTTACTAAATATGGCGTTTTATATCACCCACACGAGTAATAGTACTGATAATGAATAAAATGTAAAGATAATACATGTATAATGATCATGATTTTAACAACAGCAATAATCATAATAGCATGATGATGATTATTGCTACTACTATATACTTTTACTACGTCTGCTGCAGATCGAGAAGAGAATTAATTTTTTGAACAGTAACATGGCAGTAGCCATTAAAGAACAATTTGCCTTTCTATTTCTCTGTACATGATGCAGTGTGTCAAATAGCAAAACGTGGACATATTGTGTCGAGTTTGTTGCTATAGTTTACTTTGTTGGTCCGATGTCTAAATTTGTTGAAGTTCGTTGCATAATTCACAGAAAAGTACGCCAGAAGGCTTGGACAATGAAAATGGGGGGGGGGGGGGGGGGACGGAGTAGGGACAACGCAATTAAAAGTAACCCGACCTACGCTCAATCTCTGCTGGAGAGAAGGGGCGGGGGGGGGGGGGGAGGAGGAGGAGAGGGGAGGGGGAAGGGGGCAAATTGCATCCCTCGTTATGTTGGCTATCGAGGAACAGAATGAGCATTGCGTGAGACAAATGCTCACTCATACATTAGCCATAAGCACGAGTGTGCTCATAGATAATTGGAAAAATATGAGCTGGTTGATCATGAAGAATGTTACAGTGTCATGCTGTCTGATATGATTACATTGGCACAATAACTGTGATAAGAAAATTGCATTGCAATCATTCCACTTTGGTCGCTTATTTGTAAATCAGGCCTTACATTGCCAGATATCATCACCGTTTATCTACTCGTTTGGTTCATGTCACTATGCGTTCTACACGTATTCAGTAATGATCTGTCCGCAATTAGTCAATACTCATGCAATAAACACCGCATTAAAGGGAACCCAAACCCAAAGAGCAATGTGGATTGAGTGAAAGCAGCAACATTTGTTGGTAGAACACATCAGTGAAAGTTTGAGAAAAATCTGACAATATATGCAAAAATTGTGGATATTTAAAATTTTGGTGTTGGAACCGCTGGATGAGGAGACTACGAGAGTTCATGACGTATGTGCGGACAACAATAGTTAATTATAAAGGAAATATATACAAAAGGAAATATAAACAAAAATTCACTTTTCTAGCATAATGAAAGAACACTTGCCTAACCGCTTTCAGAAAGCAGGGGGAATGATTGCTACACTGAACATTTGTCAGTATCAATTTGAAGGAATGTGTCATTTTCATGCAAAATGAATTTTTGTGGAATTCCCTTTATATTTTCTTCATAATTCTTGTTGTCCACACATACGTCGTAACCTCTAGTAGTCTCCTCATCCAGCGGTTCCAACACCAAAACTTTAAAAATTCATAACTTTTGCATCGATTGTCCGATTTTCCTCAAACTTTCACTGATGTGTTCAACTAATGTTGCTGCCTTCACTCAATCCACGTTGCTTTTTGGGTTTGGGTTCCCTTTAAAAGCAAACGCGCGTTTCAAATCTTCCATCGGAATGCACTACCCCCCCCCCAAAAAAAAAGTAAATAAGCAAGCAAGCAAACCAAAACACTACAGCTCTGAACAGTGACATCCTTGATTGAAATCTGACACCTTGACGCTATTGTTCGATCGGGACGAATAAAAATTTGGTATCCGAAACTCGAGACGGGACTCGAGGGGAAAATGTTATTATTTTTGAAAGGAAATATGCGGAAATGCAAAAATATCGCTCGCAAATGTCAGGGGAGAGAATCAGTAAGTCTTCACTGAACCGCAGTCAGAAATAATTCCCAACTCTGTAGCTTTGCCGACTCCACCAGTACACAGCGAATGATGTTGCTCGCTCGCTGTAGAAGCTTAAAATATCCTTTTTCAAAATATGAATCTGCTTTCATACCGGGAAGGGAAAAAATGACAATCATGCAACCCACAAAAACTATAAATTGTAAATCATGGATTGCACGTGATATCAGCAGTCGATGTCTTGCAATCGATAATTCGTAAGGAGAACGGCTTAGAGTGTGACCCAGTTTGCAAATTTATTCGGGGTATTGCTCCTTTAGCACAAGTTCCAGACAGTGATAGATTTAAGAGTCGAGATCGATCAAGTGAAAATACCAGTTTGGCTCACATCTTTCACTCAAAATTTCGGGCGCTCTGTATCAATTCACCAACAGCAAAATAAATCATTACAGAGCAAAATCACTTGACTGAATAGGAATGCAGTTTTGAAATTTCCGAATATAGATAGTCATTTAAATGTTGTCGAGCAATATATTTTTCTTTCTTATTTGCAGGACATGCACTAAATAGTCGATAGAAATAATCCACGTCCATCTGAAATCTAATTTTTGCTGCAGTAATTCAAATATAAATAATTGACGCTGTTCGGAAAAAAAATACTACAACTACAACATTAAAAAACAATTTTGATCATATTATAAACTCGTTACTATATAGGGGGAACAAAAATCGTCCTTCTGCGTGGAGAACTTGTGGTTGATTTATTGCCATGCAGTTAAAAATGGAAAACTAGTTATGAATACATGTATCTCGTCTGCTTACACTGGATTTTCAGTTGACGAACATGTTGAAAAGATGATTGGATTTGTTTTCTCTGTTGCCTTGTTACTGTTGTTGCTGTTGTCTAGGAGGTGCCCGTAAATCACTTTTTTTCCCTGTGCTAAATACATTATTGAAGCAATACACACTTGATTATAGTTTATTGTACTCTAATCAAAATCGCTGTTACATTTGCACTGACCGGTAAAGCGATAGTATAGTTAAAGGTCCTGTTTACCTTTGGGAGCAGTGATTTAAAAATATTCAAGATATCACATTTGATGCATATTATGTGTAGGTCAGTTGTATCACAAAACGCCCTCTATAAGGAGATATCATTATTTTTCAAAACATCCTAACATATAACAATTTGGCAATAAAACCTAAAACATGAGGAGATATCAATATTTTTCTCACTAAACCATAACTGTAGACGGTTTAATCTGGAAACATTCTTATTATAAGTATTATTCACATTTTGTATCTTCAAAAATACTACACGTCGATTTAATATGCTGGTTCAAATTTTTACATTGGTTGTTTCTGTTCCTAACTCACATTTTAGAACTATTTTGAAGCACTAATGATGGGTTTTTGTTTCATCTGCAAATGGTAAATCATGCCTTTAAACACAACACGTTTAGATGCTATTTTTGAGGTGGGAGTTAATATGATATAGTATTATTGCACATATTCTTCTTCTTTCACCTGTTCTTACTCTTTCTCATTCCCGACTCCCTCCCTCTCCCTTTCTCTCTTTCCCTCTCCCTCTATTTCTCTGTCCATCTATCTATCTCCGCTGCCCTGGCTTATTTTTCTCTCCACCCTGAGATAGAAATAATTACACTGCTAGCCCAGAAAACTAAGAAAACAAGAACAAAACAAAAACAAAAACAAAGTTAGAGAGCCTCCATCCACGTTCTACAATGGAAGCGCCCGGAGACATGCATGCGAATAGCGAAAAAACACGCATTCGGCACACTTGTCGGCAATTCTTGGTTCACAAGCTTTCGCATCGATCCGACACGCATCCGGGCTGGCACTCTTTGATCATACTTAACGCTCCCGCGGAGCAAGTCGAGCACACACTGTGCCAGTGTGGGGAATATTGTCTAAATTTGTGTTGTTGTTGTTGTTGTTGTTGTTGTTGTTGTTGTTGTTGTTGTTGTTGTTGTTGTTGTGGTTGTTGTTGTTGTTGTGGTTGTTGTTGTTGTTATTGTTATTGCTCTTGTTGTTGTTCTTTATGTAGTTGTTGATGATGTTGATTTTTTCTTCTGTTCGTCATATCTTCACACATTGACGTCACCACCGATGAGAGTACACCTCGAGATGTTTACACTGTTCTCGTAGTATTCACTTGATGATACATATTTTTCCCCTCTCTCCCCCTCGCTCTTTTCGAAGTAAGGTTGGCTGGTGCTCACCGCGGAAACCCAGAAATTGACGACGTCTGCAGAAGCAAAACATCACCCTGGGTTTATCAGAGTGACTTTCAATTCAAGTAAATTCTAACTTTATTTTCATTTTTTTCAATGAATGTACAAAAAATATGAATATCTAATCTGACAGAGCAGTGTCCGTCTATATTGCGTGAGGCCAATCCATTTGCCTGTATATAGTTTATAATTCGGGGTGAAATTGTAATATTCACAAGAATTGATCAGATGAAGATGATGATATCATGATGATGATGACGACGGCGATGATGATGATGATGATGATGATGACCATGGGGTCAAAGGGCAAGGGTCAAAGGTCAAGTGAAAATGGTCAAATTTCCGAATACTCATGCTCTCTGTAACAACCACCAAATGAAATCTGATTCAAGGAATACATAGAATATAATAAGTTATCAAACATCACATTTTGGGTTGAGCGATCGAACTTTCAAACATGTTATTTCAATTTCCTTACCAATCATGTGAAAATGTCGTCTCACATTATCAAGGTGTGCGACAGACGTATGGGAGAATAATGCGATGTGGTGGAAGCATATCAGTCGCCATAGTGACATTTCTAGCTCTATTCTTTTTTTATTTTAATTTTTTTTACAGTACAGTGAAGGTGTGCAATGCTTTTTATCGTGTACGTTATATACCACTATATACAGTAGGCCTATATTGCTTATTGCTTTTGATTTGTTATAAGGTAAAGACATGTGACAGGCTTTCTCTGCACCCAATTTCAAGGTGTAATTCCATTTTATGCTTGAATTGACCTAGATAAATAACAAAATCAATAGATAAACAAATAAATGAATACATAACTAATTAGATAAATATATATATATATATATATATATATATATATATATATATATATATATATATAAATAGATAAAGTAAACACACGGACTACTGTAGTAGATGATTAAACAATAGTCATGATAGAGGACGTGAGATAAGAAAGTTCTGGGATGTTAAAGTTCTCAATGCACGATGTTCATTCGCAACCATGATTATGCATATCAGAAGACGCAATGGCGTCAGGACGACCTCACAACCCTTTCATCGCTTTGTTCATTAAAGCCATTCAAAAAAATCTTATTTTTGTTTTACGATCAAGATACCAAAACCCGTTTCCACCAACAAGGCATCATCGCTAGGTAACACTCCAGTGTTGTCGTGCGAAGGATGCAACGCCGTCTTTTTTTTTTTAACTGTCACCGTAAACACGGTAAAGTTTAGTGTATGCAGCTTAAAGGGGATGGCTATTACTGATCAGTGGGAATCAGCGGGAACGCTGGGGGATGATTGTTCCAATCCTTGTGGGGTTCATTTAAGAGTACATTATATATCTATTGTGGTATAAAAATTATTTGCTTCAGAATGGTCTCATATTCAAGTAATGTGCAGTTTAATCGCCCCGTCACTGTACAGGCATGCTAACCTGGAAACATTAAACTGCACATTACTTGAATATGAGACCATTCTGAAGCAAATAATTTTCACACAACAATAGATATTTAATGTACTCTTAAATGAATCCCACAAGGATTGGAACAATCATCCCCCAGCATTCCCACTGATTCCCACTTATCAGTTACTAGCCATCCCCTTTAACTGGAGACTTGTGGCATGATGACGTCATGGCCTCCTTAAATTCACTTTGGTGGTTGTCACCAATATTAGTGATCGGTGAAAATAAGCCAAAGTTGAACTATCCGCGCAGTACTTTTATTTGATTCTATGATTCCAATGAGGAGAAATAACTCTCATCACCTTGTATATTAGGGAGCTTTAGATTTTAGACGCGCGGACGTTCAAAGGGGGAAAAAAAAAAAACATGGTCTGAGCGTGCGCAGTAGCGCACGTCAAGTTACTGCGCACGCTCAGACCATGTTTTTTTTTTTCCCTTTGAACGTCCGCGCGTCTAAAATCTAAAGCTCCCTAATAATTACCAAGGAGTTATACTAGGCTCGCCTATAGTACCGCCTTGATTTTAGTTTATAATCATATCATTAATTGCTATATTTTCTTGAAGTCGAGCTGACAGTGGGGTGGAGTGTCATTGTAAGTGGGTATATCTATGAGGTTTATGAATCTGTTTTATTTATTGCACGATGTTCATCTAAGCCATAACAAGAAGCACTCAAGTTCAAAGCTATCCGTTACCCGGTCCCGGGTGGTTTCGTGGAGATAGTGAACGTTGATAATTAGGGCTTTGCAACTTAGCTAACTACTGAACAAAAATGGAAGAGTGCAGAGTTGGCCTATATAGATAGCCAAGGATAGTGAAGGATGATAACCGTCAACTTTGTTGTTGTTGCTGTTGTTGTTGTTGTTGTTATAATTGTTGTTGTTGTTGTTGTTGTTGTTGTTGTTGTTGTTGTTGTTGTTGTTGTTGTTGTTGTTGTTTAACATCTGCCGACACAACGGGCAACTATGCTGTCTAAAAGATGTCAGTGCCATTGTAGAGTAGGATCCTGACAGTACCTGAGATGTCTTTGCGTTTACGCGATGCCCTTTGTTTTGTATTATTGTTCTTTTTTGTTTGTTTTGTTCCTTTTTATTATTCTACTTTGTTTGTTTTGTTCCTTTTTATTATTCTACTTTCTTTCGCCCGGCGAAATCCTTCTTTAGCTGTGCTTGCGTCTGGGTACAAATTTAATGATGATGACTTGATCGATCTCCGTCGGGAGCCTGTCACTAACTTTATATTACGGCGCAATCTTCGACGCTTCCGCGTGATGCTAAAAACAGCCACATTCTGGTGCGAAGTCCGCTCTTGCCTCTTTCTCTGCCTTGCCCCGTTATTATAGTTTCGGGAGAGGGAAACTTCGGACATAATCATGATTAAGACCCGCGAGACGACGTAGAAAATGAGCGCGCGAGCTTTGTGTCGAGAAACGTGAAACCATTGTGGGATGCCTCGGATGGGCATACGGAAGCCGTAACCATGGCAACGCACTGCGCCAAAAAAAAAGAAAAAAAAAAAAGAGGTCGCTTGAGAGAAGGATTTATACCATTGTGATGATATTATAACCATTCATACAATACCCCCAGAAGTAAGAGCTAGGTTCTCGACTGGGATTTGTTGGTGTGGGTGTCGTGAGGACGATAACGAAACGGATCTTAAGCAGTCGACAGTCTTTACAACAACCGCAGGAGTTCTACTTATATCCAGTTGTGCATGAGCTGCTAATATCGATCAATCGACTTAAATCCGATTTCATTTTTTTTTAAAGCGAAGTGTCATCTTTTTATTGCCTAGCCCGATATATTTGGCAGAATATTATATTATGTAAATGAGATATTTCCATGAACATCTCATAAACTTGCCACCATATTCTAGGAATGACAGGAGATTACGTGCTCATGATGAGACGTGGATATTGTTCACGTTGTAACTTTGAAGAGAAAAACGTTTAAAGATAATGCTACCTCTCTCATCCCCAGTCAATCAGAGAACCAATGTTCTATTTCCTGATGTCATCAAGAAGATCTAGGTACACATGCATTTGCTGAATTTCTTTCCTCTCTCCCTCTCCTCTCCCCGTCTCTCATAATCCCTCCCTCTCTCTCTCTCTCTCTCTTAAGCTCTTTCTCACAAAAATAAAAAAAAAAGTATGAATAGACCTTCCATGAAGTGGCTCTGGTTAAAGGTAGGCGCTGATTCGTAACTCGCGTAATCAAGAAAAATTAAATCCAGTGATTGAAAAAATGAAAATGTTACAAACTTCAGATGTGATGAAATCATATGACGGCATAGATATTACAGTTGCCAAAAATGGATGCTGTCAAACGGTATCGAAAAAGAGCGCGATTAAAACGAAAAAAATTGGTATAATAAGTGAGCTTACCTCCACACAATTGCAACACAACATACACTTAATTATAAGTTTGGAGGTTTCTTAACAATCTTGATTTCCAGGCACTCACATATACATCCAACCACACACACACACAAACACATACTTACACATGCACATTCGTATTAGAAATAACCATGGGTATTTGGGAATTGGGCTTGTCACACTGAAGTCTCTCCCATATGGCCCTGAGAGTATTAGTGATTTTTTAATCTCTGTTTCCAACAACGTTAAAACAGTGCAGATTATGATTTTGGTTGTTTTTTTTTATCTGTAACCCCATGAGAACGGATGAATCCATGTACAGTAAGCAGTAATTCTATTAGCCTTCTCAAACATGGCTGCAGTTCAAGTATACAGTGTCAGCAAGTCATTTGCTAATTAGAGCATTCGAACCAGGTTTAACAATCAAACAAGTAATTTAGACCACCGTGTTGTTGCTGTTGTTGTTGTTGTTGATGATGATGATGATGATGATGTTGTTGTTGTAGTTGTTGTTGTTGTTGTTGTTGTTGTTGTTGTTGTTGTTGTTGTTGTTGTTGTTGTGAAAGCCATGGTTTACATCTGACATCGCATACTGTTCCCTTCTTGCCGACCACACGGGTGAGGTTTGGATATATAGGATGTGTCACTTCCGGCCACTTTGAAAGGTGAGGTGTACTCATTAATTCAAACTTTACTGGCAAATTTGTCTACCGGTAATCATCGTCGAAATCATGTATGTTCATGGTCCTCATGATTTGCAGACTGTCGAGAAAGCATTTGATATAAATATTAATGTACAGAAATTGTGAAGCAAACTCACCGAGTGTCTTCACCGTCTTCACCTCGTTAAATCTCCGTCTAGTTTCCTGCTTCCCCATCGGATGGAATGTAAAGATTGACGATCGTATTCTCCTCAACCCGGGCTTTGTCACCTGCCCGTTGCCCCCACCACCACCAGCACGATTGTTGCAGCCATTGCTGTAAGCAACTCCGGCCGCGTGGGCGCGTCTCGCAACACACCTGGATCCGCCGTGCTCCACCTGGTATACGTCCGCGAGGCGACGCTTCGACCCGCGTCCCTTGACCACACCCTGCTGGCAATGAGTCCGACAGTGATGCTGGTGTTGTCGATGTCGCTGAAGATGTTGCTGCTGCATCAGGTGATTGTGGTGGTCCTGCTGCATTTGGAACGGGGGCGTCGAATTTCGCCGGAACTCCACCCCTCTCTTGGAAATCACATATATTCTCCCGTACACGATCAGCATAACGACCAGGGGAATGAAGAAAGACCCACAGGAGGAGTAGATGATGTAGAACTTGTCGTCGTCGTATTCGCACGATTGCGACGATCGATTGCGCGTTTGGGGCCAACCGAGCAAGGGCGGGCATGCAATGAGGAAAGACGCAATCCAGACACCGAAAATCATCACGGCCGCCCGGCGGAACGTCTGTTTCCGTACGTAATGCAACGGAGAGGTGATTGATCGACATCGGTTGATGCCGATGGTGCAGAGGTGCAGAATCGACGCCGTGCAGCAGGCGACATCGGTGAAGATGAAAAGGTCGCAGACCCGAGGTCCGAGAAGCCATCGACCACCGGATAGTTCCACCTTGACCGACAGCGGGAGGACGAGCATCGCTATGGAGAGGTCCGCGATGGCGAGCGAGGCGAAGAAGAAGTTTTCGAATGTCCGGAGTTTTTTCTCCAGGCAGACGGCGAGGACGACGAGACAGTTGCCGATCATCGTCAGCGCGATCATCGAGCACAGGATGGCTCCTTCGAGTATCTGTTCAGCGGTGTCCAGCGAAGTCCAGTCCGGCCCACTGAAATTTCCCGGAGTCGCGGTGGTGTCGCCTTCGGGAAGATCCGACGCATACGGCTCCACCGAGAAAACTCTCAAGCCGACATCATCAGCCACCACGAAAGGCCAGGTGGTCATCGTGACGAGACGTCGATCAAAATTCGAAGACCAAATTTGGACACAAACCTCGGAAAAGCCCTCTTACCGGAATAATTATTTTGCGTTATTATGCGTTAACTCTTAATCGTGGAGATGGATGCACACTATAAAACCGCATCCCACGTAATTATTTTCAGTCGCGAAAATAAATAGACAAAATTCGAGGAGAAAGTGCAGCTCTGCTCTCCCTAGGCGTAGGCGAAACAGTCGTGTGCGTTCCAACATGACCTTAATCAATGCATCACTCCTGGCCACAAACACATTACTTTCCATTGACGGCTGGCGGCGAGACGATGAGTTTGTTTCCTCCCGTCACTTACGGTGATAAAATGCAAAATCCGCGAATGAGTGAATTGGGAGGACTTCGCGGTGGTGTACATCCAATAACAGGATCGAAACGGATCACAGTACGAAGACAAACTTTGGCGCCTGCACACACACACATACACATACACACACACACTCACACAAACCGCAAAAAAAAGAAAAGAATCAGAAGTATTATAAGACAATAAATGAGATACGTCCGTGCTCTCGCTCACGCTGTGGGCGATTTCATAATCTGCCCACTCGCTTTTTCACTCGGCGTCTCCGCACTTTTTTTTCTCGTCCCGTCCTCCTCCCTCTTCTTACTGATTTTGATTGTTTGCAGGCGGACGAGAGAGAGGACATCTTGCGGTGAAAGCATAACGGGTCCCTCGCACGCTCGTTTGTGACCGAATGGATCGACGTATTCCTCACCACACACGGATCAGCAGAGGGATCAGCACGCGCGAAGAAGAAGAGGAAATCGAGTGGTTGCCGAGGGTTTCGCGCCCTCATCCAGGGCAGCTTTCTGTCGTCCTTCACTGATGATGTCTTTCAGTAGGCATTGGTTGATTTTCTTATTTCTTCAAAGGATAAGGCATATTCCCAAAAAAAAAAACCCCAACAAAATCATTATTTTTAAAAAGTCATACACTGGTAGTTTACCCAGATCATCAAAGAAGTGCTCTTTTTTCCACAATTCGGTCAATGTAATATTTGGTGTCAACTTAATATAAAAGCTGAACTTTGTCCCCCAAACACCAACACCTCAATCATTCGACATTAACTATCTTTTTATGAAAAATGTTGCAACAAGCTTGTATGAAGTTATAATAATAAAAGAGTGAAGAGGGCAAGAAAAGCAACATATTTTCGTTGTGGGTTTTCCAAGTAATTCAGGAAAATTGGATTTAAATAATAATTTGCAAATTAAATACATAAAAAGTTTTTCTGCCTTTAAGCTGCCTTTAATCAGTTCCTCTCTAAAGATAAAGGCAGCCATATAAAGGAATATCCCAGAAAGATGTTCAAGTTCAATTATTATTTTACTGCCGTTATCAGAAATGTCTATTACCAGGCATGTCGAGGACAAACGGGAGCAGACAGGACGGGTAGGGTTGTAGTTGGAGCGCCTCAAGGTGGCGCTGTTTAAGCTGTTGCGCAGATTGCGATCAGCCGTCACTGAGGCACAATGACGAAAAACCCTTCCTCTTTTTTTTTTTTCTTTTCCTTTTTAAGATCGGCAATGAGGTCTTATCCCGGTCTTATCTTTTGTCGGATTATTGTGAGTCAGTCTGTTGGCTACAGTAAGAGTCGTACCAGCAGACAACGTGTGGGGATTTTTCTGTTGATGAGACGAAAATCTGATGAAATGAAAATGAAAATTCTAGCCTGACGAGCCTGAAGCACAGTTCTCTCCTAGTAGACCTCCTTGGTCTCTTTGATATACACAACTTTTCATTTTTGGATTCTGCACTATTGATTGGACAGATGATCTTTGACGTCAAAGAAAGAGAGATCGATGGCGTTGCTTGTCCTTCACTTTGTCTCTGCTGCGTCCGTGAGACAGACCCAGGTGGTCATTCTGTATCGCATGCGCGTTCCCGATTTTTCGGGAAAGGGTTATATTTCAGGGGCTTAATTCGGGAAAAAAATCCCGAAAATCATTGAAATAGGGGGACTTACAGGATTTTCGATAAATTTTATGATAGGTGATTTTTCAAATCTTTCCCCAACAATTCTCAAATAGGATTAGTTTCAAACTCCCGTAAAAATCCAAAATGGTGGTTGTGCGGCTTTCTGGTGTTTTCCCCGATTCTCCCGAATGTGGTCACTGTGCGTGCTTTGCTGCAAAGCACACCGAGCTGGCCTTCTCTTCTCAGGGAAGTACATCTTCTCAGGGGTGCTGTTCGTTATTCCGAAGGTTCGATATTCCGAAGGTTCGTTACTCCGAAGGTTCGTTAATCCGAACATTTTTTTTTTTTTTTTTTGTGGCGTTATTCCGAAAGTTCGTTATTCCGAAGATTTGTTAATCCGAAAATGAAATTCGGAAAAACGAACCTTCGGAATAACGAATCTTCGGACCGAAGAGCCTTCGGAATAACGAACCTTCGGAATAACGAGCTGTAACCCTTCTCAGGTACTAATATATTCAGCATAAAAATGTATCTTAAGACATTCCTGTCAGTACTTGTGCTGAAATTATGGACAGTCTTCACCTAGGGACTCTCCCTTCATTGAGGGGGTAATTTTGCTATCTTCCCATCCAAAAACCTGTGATAGGCTGGGGGTAAATTTGATGTCTTCCTTTCCAAATGCCTGTGATGGGTTTTCACAATCCTGATCCATTTCTATTCCTAAAGGGCGTATTTCTTAGAATATGGAACAAGCATGGCATGTGTATGTTTGATGGCCTGAGTGGGTCAGGGCCGTGATATAAATGGTGGTAGTATTAGAAGTATATCTTTCTGCTTTGAAACTGAGTGGAACAGCATACCCTACAATCGCTGGATTATTTCTTTGCTGCAATCGTGAATGTTATTGATGATGACGATGATGATGATGATGATGATGATGATGATGATGATGATGATGATGATGATAATGATGATGATGATGATGATATACTAATTATAGCAATGATAACAATCACAATGATGACTAGAATAGTGATGATGAATGATATCAACAATTATGACAATAACAATGATAATAATTTTGTGAGCGCAGAACAATAGAGAAGTATTCTACTGCCCATTGGGAGCATCCGAAGACTGATTAACAGAAAGTGGATAAACAAAATTATTTGGATTGGGATTGGGATTCCGTCGAGCAAACTCAGTCCCTTCCTAGCACTACACACCCGCCACCCCACCTCACCTCATTCCGCAACCGATTACTACTTTGAGAAACCCTAAACTTCTCGGCATTGCTCACAGTCTATACTGAAAGACTCTACTTTGCATTTTGAGACGGGTGTGAAGAAAACAGTTGACCCTATTTCTGGTTCCACGGCATATTTTGCTCCTGCGACAATAGCTCCCATGTAATATCTGCCGCCTCCAAGCCAAATATTAATCTACCCATTAACATAACCCTCACACTAATCCTAATCCTCACATCAAGCTAAACCTAAAATCCAACCACAACCCTAACAACCCCTAATCCTAAGTCCTTAGAGAAAATAAGACCTAAGCAATGTCGCTGGAGCAAGTGTCGTGTCACCCCACGCCTAATTCCTATACCCTCGAAAAGTTCTCGAGTGTGACGAAGACTGAAGGATACGTTTGAGAACATTCTCTTGCCAAGTGCCTCTGGAAATTCTGAATATCTTGACTAAACAAGCCAAAGGGGAAAAACATTTAACGATCATGTAATTTTTCTTTTTCTGGGGAGAACGAGCGAGACGCTCTGCAGTGTGGATCGCAAAGTAAATGACGCCCTCTATTGGCCAGTGTTTACTTTCAGGATCATTCATTCGAAAACGGTGGACATGGTAGACATGGTTGAATCACACGGCTCTAACACACAGGGGAGATGAGCGCCACCTCTCTGAATGCACTGAAAATGCACTATAAACATGGGACTGTGAAATAGTGGCAATGGTGACAGTCAATAATTTGCTATCAGCGTGAACCCAAGACTGTTTAGATTATGCCAATACTATAACTACAATGTACTAGCATATTAACTCCCACAGCGCACTTTACACGACGTGTATTTACTACAAATTTCATGGAAGATAATCCACTCATTAAGTTTACAGAACCTTTTTTTTTTCAGTCAAAAAGTATCATTGAATAACTTTCGAGAGATACAATAATGTTTGAATTTATACTTCATTCCGCAAAGCGATAATATCTTTACCAAACTGTTTGTTTTCAGAGATGGGATATTATCCCACAGTAATTGGCGCACGCCCCGCAGAGGTTACAATACGGGATATCCATAATAATAATAATAATAATAATGACATTTTTATAGCGCATATAACAAATGAATGTTCCCTATGCGCTTTACAATCTCATCACAAAACATACTGTAATCAACAATTTACTTTCAATACACACATACATGTACAAAGAAAAAAGAAAATATCAATTCACAAATAGATAAGTCTTCCGTTGAATGAGCCCAGTGAAGCTGACTGACGGATATGTTGTGGTAGTGAATTCCACAATCTTGGGGCAACAACTGAAAAAGACCTGTCACCATAAAACTTTGTATTAACTTTAGGTATGCGGAGAAGGGATTGGTGTTGTGATCTCCGACTACGTGTGGGAACAGGTGAGGTGATCAATTCCTTAAGATATTGTGGACTCATTTTATTTTGAACTTTGTAAACTAACAGGGGAATCTTAAATATGAGGCGCTTTTCAATGGGGAGCCAGTGAAGTTGAGTAAAAGTATGTGAGATTTCACTATACTTGGGGAGCTTTTCAGTGATACGGGCAGCAGTGTTCTGAATCCTTTGAAGATGATAACAGTCCGATATCCATACACATGCATAGTTGAAAAAGCAGCAATGCAGCCTTTTGATAGTAGACCAACTGAATGAATTGTATGCCAGTAATTTACACTTGTCATGTACATAAAGGAATTTTTTCGTCTTTAAAATGATACATAAATTGCAGATTTGTTTTTCTTTTTTTTTCTTACAAAAAAAAAGGAGCAGTATCTTTATACTGTTATAACGTCGCTTAAATGTGCCAATGAGTCAAATGTGCACTAGTTTCACATCACACACACACTCATGGACAGGAAATAAGCATGGAACACAAAGGGTTAAGAGCTGCCGCTTTGAATGGACGTGAAAAAGGAAAAATATCCTAGCCATCATAGGGCCCATTTTGGCTGTACTTTATAGCTTCTCCCAAGCTCACTGTGCGATAGTCCAGCAAAAAAATAAAAAATAAAAAGATTTTAACAAAAAAACGAAAAAAGAAAAAGTAAAGGGCCTATCTAGCCGGAGGAGGCTTCGCCGCAAGAAAGGACTTGCCCTCTCACCAAAAAGGCAATGTCCAAGACGTTTCCAGACAAGGTGACAACTTACTCTGGTCGCCCAGAAATCTCGGAGACGTCGCCGCGACTTCTCCGAAACGTCTTTTCAGTCGCGGAGACGTCTTCGTGACGTCTCCGGTAAGTCCCTAATCGGCGGGTCACGGAGACGTCTCTGAGATCTCGGGGACAAAATTAGTCTCCGCGACTTGTCTGCGAAGGAAACGTCGCAGGGGACGTCGTGGAGACGTCGCAGAGACGTCGCAAAGACGTCGCGGAGACCTCGAAACCCGCTGGAGACTGTAGAGGGATTCTCTTTAAAAAAAAATCGAACATGTTCCATTCTGTTGTGACTCCCCGTAGACCAGGCTATGATAGTATCTGTATTGTAGACGTCACCGAGACATCGCCAAGATGTTGCCAAAACGTCTTCCCGACCACTCTGCGAAATCTGAGTCACTCACTTGTGACACTTCCATCGCCAATCTTTTTTTTTTCAACATGTCTACCATCCTTCCTACCTCCCTCCCCCTCCAATACCTGTGCTTACTATCATTGTTAGTATCGAGTGCAACGTTACAACAATATTCTGTGTTATTTTCCATGAGTTATCCAATTCCATTAAACTTGTTATATTTTTCTCGTTCTCATTTCTTTCGTCATTAATGACGTCAATTTTTGACAGTTCAGTCATGCTGTTTTATTTCATTCATTTACGCATATCTGATGTCATAAGCATGATATCAATGACTGCCGAACCCGATCAAGCCTGCTTACAGTATTGTAAATGATCCAATCTTTGATGACATAATCATTACTATAATACATCACGCTTCTTTTGGAGGCCCTCCTACACGTACATCAACTATGAACGATCCTTTTTTTTTTTTGTTCAAATATTCTTCATATGAACCGGAGTGCACAAGTTTCAGCAAAAAAAAAAAAAGTGAATATTAATGTTAACCGAATGACTTATTGATTTTCACCTAGCGTAAAGACTAGATTGGTT
Source organism: Diadema setosum (assembly GCA_033980235.1). Taxonomy (NCBI): domain Eukaryota; kingdom Metazoa; phylum Echinodermata; class Echinoidea; order Diadematoida; family Diadematidae; genus Diadema; species Diadema setosum. The sequence continues at coordinate 32,259,488 of CM067062.1, read as the reverse complement.
AATCTTATTTCAATCAAAATGTGCATTTTGGAGGATAGTGGCAAGGTTTTGTCTTTCACATGACTTATCGTCTACCATGCATATAACAGAATGGTGATTAAAAAAAAAAACCCATTGCTACATGATAGGAACAAAATGAGGCAAAACAAACATAGAAATAAAAACAAGCAAAATATGACACAAAACCATCCGGAAAGAAAGTTATAAAAAATGATGATGATCATAAACCGTATTTATGAAGCACGTGTCGCAATAAAAATATGCACATTTAAGGAAGGAAAAAAGAAATAAAGAAAAAACGGACATGGCAGAGAGAAGAGGAAACAAGACAAGATGAAAAGTGACCAAACTTTGACAATCTACTAGTATACTTTTACTTGTTCATAACCTATTACTAATAATTATATCTCTCGTGCTGGTCAGCCAACTTCTTGATTGCAATACGTTATGCTGTAATTATTATTGTGTGTTTCTGTAACTCGGTGATTCGTATTTGTATTAATTGTTATGTGAGTACAGCAAAAGAAGCGAAATAGATAGGCAGAGAGGGGGGATAAGGGGGAGAGGAACAAACAGGGGATGGGGTGGAGAGGGAACAGGAAAAAGGAAAGAAGGAAGGAAAGAAACGTATGTAATATGACCCTGCTTGAGCGGAAGGGGAGAGATTCAAGCGATCCCCGCCCAACTCCACCATTGTAAACCCCACCTCTACAATAATCAAAGCTAAGCGTAGAGGGCGCTGGCATAAATAAATAAATTTCTGAATGAAATCGCCGCTGCTGCAGTCGGCAAGCCCATGTAGAAAGTTTTCATTATTTTCCCCTCAGAATGGCCGCCCAGAGGCCTATAGATTGGGTGGCACTGCTTATTGGGAGATTCGAGGAGCAGGTATGTAGTGATATATCACTCTTATTGTTCATATGATGTCATTATTTTGGGAAGTGGTCGTCATTTTCCAGTTTCTTTAGTCGGTGAACGGGGACATGTCCATACGATTAATGTGTAGAGATCATTACTGTAGTAATGAATGGGACGTCTCGTCATTCGTTCGCGTACAAACGGAGGCCGAATCGAAGCCACACAGTAAACGTCAACGTGTGTGCTGGTGCCGTAGACCGCTGCAAAGCCAGTCTGAGTAAAAAAAGGTTGGGTTGAATGATTGGTTTTCATTGGCCTATGTGAACGGAGTTGCTCAAGAATTACTTGCTGAAAGAGTAGTTCATGATAAGTGTAATACCTTTGTACTACTATCTTGATGAGAAGAATTAAATTTTTAAATTAACTCAATAATATGCAGCTAGGACTGGGTGCTGCACCAAGAAACCAATAATTGTCGAGTAGAGTCCACCGTACATTACTGGCAGTGCACTGCAAGGCCCATACATTCAATGCAAGCGGCTTGCTATTACATGCTACAGACAGTACAAACATGTTCATGACTTGTGTGCATATATTACCCTCTCTAGCTCCTCGAAACCGTCTAACGGTTGATCACAGTGGCTAGTTGTTTTCGTCAAATTTTCTATGTGCTTGTAAATATCTGTAGAAAGTGTAAATAAATTGTATTATAATGTACAGCTGTAAATAGCACCAGTCTGCAAGAATCTTCAGGCTATTGAAGGAGGCAGACTTAACCAGAAGAAGAAGAAGAAGAAGAAGAATAACTAAAACTTCCTCGTATTTACATGTACATGATGTAGGGCCTATAATATAAGGCATTTGGCACAAAATAAACACACAATTGTTGATGTTGGATGTTGTAGTACTCCCATCCATGACAGAGACTCCAACTCTCCCGTTTTCGACGGGAGATCTCCCGCCGAAAACCCATTTTTGCAAAATCTCCCGTTCTCCCGTTTGAGATCTAATTTCTCCCGCCCTGGCTCTTTGTCTCCCGTTGGAAGGGATTTCTTACTTATTTCTATCGTATGTTGAAAAAAATAAGCCTTAGATAGCACAAGAGAGCATCTAGAACCCTAGGAACTTCGCACACATCAAGTTGGAGTCTCCCGTTTTCTAGGGGTTTCAGGCGGGAGAATCTCCAGATCAGAAGGTGCTTTGGGTTGGAGTCTCTGCCATGACCATGTAAACTTTACCGGTACGCATCACGCCATTCACGGTCAATTTTCCTTTGTAGACATGCCAAGACCCTGTGATTTTGGTTTATTGCCAACATAGAATTAGAACTTTTACTAGTTTTAGTACACTGTAGCTGTATTGTATGAAATTTAGACCTAGAGTCCCTATATTAAGTGAGCATGCCAATGACCCCTTCACTGCAGTTGAGTTGATGAGTGACAAAAAGATTCAGAGTATGGATCTGACCGAAAGATTGGCTGGTCTGTGTCTGGTCGTCGGGAATATACATGATGACAACATGTATGCATTCCGCGGAGACTGCGTCTGGCTTCACGGATGAGGAGAGCGATAACATCAAAAAAATAAAAGACTCCTCCGGACAGACAGATCTTTCTGTCTAGGATATAGCAGTTCACTTTGAAGTTTATAGACTTTCATTGTCATTTATATGTTGTATGTGGATATCAATTTGCAGTTAATAACCATATGGGCTTGCAGTGTGGCATTGTTTATTTCCTTGTTTGTTACATTGCGATTTCTTATCTGGCAAAGTAATGTGCGTATGTGCAGATTTTGCGGTGTTCATTATTTCAGTGAATGGACCTATTACCTGTATCTTCTTTGGATTAACATTTAAATAACAACTTGAAAAAGTATTGCCTCGCATTTAAAACACAAAATGTGTTGTACATTGTATCCAACCTTGGAATTCACTTACTTATTACCTGATAAGGGATAATTCTCATTTCTCTTTCCATCACTCTGTTTCTTGGTTGTGAATTCAACAACCTGCGAGATGTCCCATTTGCAAAATATTATACACAGTATGTGAAATACACTATAGGATAAATCGTAAAATTTTCTATAGTAAAGACAATTTTGAACAGTGTGACTAGTAAAAAGAGGGTTAAGAAAAAAATGAAGTTGGGATAGGTTGGAATTGGATGGTTAATACAACTGTATATGAAACATGGGATGCTGGCTGTCATAATATTGTAATATGGTGTGACACTACAGCTTGCAATTCATTGGTCTGACTCTGAATGCTAAATGCATTTCTTAGATCCATTTTCTTTTCTTTCATCTTTTTAACAACATCCCTGTCAGGGATGCAAAAGGTGTACTGTGTACAACTTGTGCATAGATGCCAAGTTCAAAACAATTTTATGAGTGTCTTGACGTGCGCGCATGCGTGTGAGCGAGGGAGCGAAGCGACGGGGGGGGGGGGGGGGGGGGGGGGGCCTCCCAGGGTAGGGAGCTTTGTCAATTTTTAGCTCTTTATGGTGCGATCTGGTGCATACTTAAGAGACTATATATTTACTTATTTTGAAAAACAAAAGAGGGGGGAGGGGCACCCCCTCCAAGCCCCACCCTCCCCCAGTCCCCCCCCTCCCCACCACAAAGTAGGGAGCTTTTCAATTTTTAGCTCTTAATGGTGCGATCTGGTGCATACTTAAGTGACTATATTTTACTTATTTTGAAAAACAAAAGGGAAATATACAATCTTGTACCTTAAATTGCAACTATCACTTTAATCCTTTGAGCTATGTCCCGATGCGTGAGAAAAAATGGTGCCATGCGTGAGATCGTGGGATGGACCCTAAATGTGTGAGACTTGGTAGCTCTGCTTGTGGTATGCTCAGGGTGCAGAAATTTAAGTGTGAAATAGTTGCAATTGTACAATTTGTAAATTCTATTGCATGATCTGAATCCATATTCACCTTGGTTATCTATAAAGTATTAATTGCATAATGTGTCTTTGTGCAGCAAATTCAGAAATTTGTGATGGGAGTGGTCTGATTTTCAGGCATTCACTACAGTTGTATAAGTATGGTGTTTTTATAATATTCAAATGTTACCCTATAGAACTGTCTATGCTAAATTAAGGGGAACATCTCTGATGTTAATCTGTATGTATTACATTTTTCTCTCCTTTAAATATACTTTCATATTGGTATTACTCACTCTGTGTCCAAATTGATACATCTTGAGAATTTTATTTTCTTGTGGTGGAATATTGGCCCCATTGCATTAGAATATGATACTGGTAACTTTACAATTAATGGTAAATCTGCAATCAGTGGTAACCATCAATGATGGCTATAGAAGAGTATTTTGGTGAAATTACCATAGTGCTGTTGAACAGATTACCTTTTAATAACAGATCAAAGCTCATAACTAGTACTTATACCAAAAACACTGCAATTTCTGCAGTTTACAAACTACATTTTAAATGCCCCAGGTACACCAACACAAAAATCATAGAGCTTGAAACAAAGCTCTACAACAATGGTAATCTGTCTGTAGTATGGTGCTGTGTAATTGTCAGATGTAGAGTAAGAATAATTGCCTCTAGGTTTCTGTAGACATTTTGGTGCTTGTCGACTTTCAAGAGACTGAAAAAAAGAATATGAAGGTTGTAGACTGAAAAAAGCAAAATCCAGTTATAAACATTGATCAGAAGTTAAAGATTATTAACGTGAAATAAGTGAGTTACAGCTTTTTAGCTCACCTGAGCCAAAGGCTCAAGTGAGCTATTGCGATCGCCCTTTGTCCGTCGTGCGTCGTGCGTCGTGCGTAAACTTTTTACCTTTTCATCTTCTTGAAAACCCCAAGACCGATTTTCGTCAAACTTGGCAGGTAGTATCCCTAGGGGGTTAGGGGTTAAAATGGGCACCATGCCCCACCCAGGGGGCCCCCAGGGGGCCTAAACCCCCCAAAATTAAGGAATTTGTAAAAATCTTCTTCTCTAGAACCAGAAGTGATGGAGGTAAGTTAATACTATGAGTTAGTACATTGATGACTGTAGTTTCAAGTCTGTTCATGGCAGAATCAGGGGTGCCCCCCTTGGGACCCAGGGGAGGGGGGTGGGGAGGGGTTCTAATGGGGCCTAAATTGTACATTTTCATCTTCTTCTTAAGAACCCCATGACCCATTTTCAACAAACTTGGCAGGTAGCATCCCTAGGGGGTTAGGAACTCAATTTGTTAAAATGGGCACCATGCCCCACCCAGGGGGCCCCCAGGGGCCCACCCCCCCCCCCAAAAAAAAAAAAAAAAAATTAAGGAATCTGTAAAAATCTTCTTCTCTAGAACCAGAAGTGATAGAGCTAAGTTAATACTATGAGTTAGTACATTAATGACTGTAGTTTCAAGTTTGTTCATGGCAGAATCAGGGGTGCCCCCCTTGAGACCCAGGGGAGGGGGATGAGGAGGGGTCCTAATGGGGCCTAAATTGTACATTTTTATCTTCTTCTTAAGAACCCCATGACCCATTTTCACCAAACTTGGCAGGTAGCATCCTTAAGGGGTTAGGATCTCAATTTGTTAAAATGGGCACCATGCCCCACCCAGGGGGTACCCTGGGGGCCCACACCCCCAAAATGAAGGAATCTTTAAAAATCTTCTCTAGAATCAGAAGTTATAGAGCTAAGATAATACTATGAGTGAGTACTTTAATGACTGTAGTTTCAAGTTTGTTCATAGGAGATCCAGGGGTGCCCCTCTTGGGGGCAGGGGTGGGGGGGGGGGGGAGTTGGGAAGGTCCAAATGGGGGCCTGAAATGTATATTTTCATCTTCTTCCTGAAAACCTCATGATGGATTTTCGTCAAACTTGGCAAGTAGCATCCCTAGGGGGTCAGGATCTCAATTTATCATAATGAGCACCATGCCCCACCCAGAGGGCCCCAGGGGGCCCCACTCTCCCCAAATTAAGGAATCTTAAAAAAATTTGGGCCCTTATTGTACATTTTCATCTTCTACTTGAGAATGCCTGGTCAAATTTTGGTAGAGCTGTGAATAACATGACTGCATGAAAGGTGAACTTGTGATACTCAGGTGAGCGCTAGACCCGCGGGTCTCTTGTTCTTTCATGTGATCATGAAGGCATTGAACATCAAACACAATTATTTTTTCTTTTTTTAAAGCATTTTCCCATATTCATGATATTTTCTCTATAGCTACTAAAAGTATACAGTGTAAGTGACTGCAATTTCATTTCATAGTGGACAGTGCATTAAATCCATTGGTGTTGTAGAAACTTAAATTCTACTAGCTCTGTAGACGAACTCAAATTTGTGCTACATGATTTTTGTTGTCACGATGAACTTTCTTTCTGTAATGTGAGGAAATTGTGCTGTGATTTATTACAACCCTCTATGCAAGCGCCGGAACACTTCTGTTTTTTTTTTTTTTGGGGGGGGGGCAAAATCTCAAAGGGGGCACATTTATGTGACGATGTGAGATCCTCGTCGCGGGAGCGAAGCGAGTGAGTGTTGGAAGTTGGAAGGACTATGATCTTAACATATGGGGGCATATTATGTGGTGGTGTGAGATCCTCGTTGAGGGAGGGTGTGGGAGGGGGATACCCCCTCTCATGGTATGGACTTTTTGTAAAAACAGAGTTACTGAGTATATAAGTCGCTTTTTTAGAGCATTTTAAATTAAATTTCCGAGGAATTAAACATAATAAAAGAAATCACTGCGAAGTACTATGATAACTTATGAAAACTTTTCATTTTACTATGAGTATTACAGGCAGGGGTGGCACTTGCCAGGATGCCTGGACTCTCATTATATTTCTCGAAAGAAAGTTCATCAAATCACACATAATGCATTGTTGAGGCCATGTCATTGACAAACTCAGTACTTTAGAAGCTGGTTCATACAAGTACATGTCGTTCCACTTTGCGCATGAGCAGAAAAAGTTCATTTGTACCAACAGCAGGCATGCTGGTTTTTAAAGTCGCTGAAATGGGCATCTGTAATGTAATGATTATGTATGCAGTCTTTACACAGAAATATTGCCAGTAGATACATGTAGCTACCTGATTGCAACGAAATGTTCATTAAAGCCTAGTACTATGATGGGCAATATTGATATATACATTGTATTAAAATAGATAAAGTTTGTAATAATGCACTCAATGCAAAACAATTGATGTGTCCTCAAGTGTTAATTAACAGACTATTCTGGTCACTTGGTCTACAGTGTACACTGTATAAGTACAATGATGTACATGTAAGTTTATTCCCTGTTTGAACAGGAATTGCATCAATTATCACTGTCAGGCATCAGTATATTTTTATAAGCATTACATTTTTATGTCGCTTTGAAAACAAGTGAAGTGCCTGATCAACATTGAAAAACAAAGGTCATATTTGTACAAGCATGCACATGGGCTAATTATGAACTGGCTCATTTTCATTGTGTATAAATTGATTGCATTTTGGCAGTATCAACAGTTAGAAAAAATGCTGTTACTACTAATGGGCAAGTTCTACATGTTCATGATACCCCCATCCTGCTGTATACACCTATGTGACCGTGCATCACAAAACGAACAAAAAGTCGTACCCCTTGATTTTACAAAACGTGTACATGAGGACTCAAAAAAGGTGAAATGGGTCAACCGAGTCGTTTTTGAGTTTTTCATATTTTCTGAAAGAGCTATCCTTCTACATTATTCTCTAGTTTGGGATCATAACATGAATAGGAAAGTGTGTTTTCAGCAGTTTTTCTACAACTCTTTTCTGGGGGGAGAATAGAATGATCAGGTATGTCTCAGTCCCCTTTTCATTTCTTGAAATCCTTTACACACTCTCCACTTTCAAGTCTAATAACTTTTGAAAGGATAACTGTACTGCCCTGAAAGTTGGCAATAATCATGGGCAGAATGTGTTTATAGAACATGCTCAATTACAGTTTAATCTGATAATCCCTTCTTCGTTGTTGCTCCAGTGGTTTACATCCTGTGTTTTGTCCCTTTGATTGCACGGCCAGCACGTCTTGGTAAAGATTATTCAAGCACTTGAATAGACCTTGTTCTTCAGAGCCTCTGAATTTCTCCGTTCACACTTTTCCAGAGTGTGTGCTTTCTTTCTAGTATTTAGATAGGTTAGCAGAGTCCATTTGAATTGAGTTATCATTTTAAAGCTGAGAGTCTGCTCCTTAAGAATCTGCCCTTAACTGATAATCCATGTCCGGTGACTTTTTGTTGGTTTTGTGATGCAGGGTCACATATATTTTGTGAGGTTTTTATTTTCAATAATTTTGTAAGTCAGATACTATTCCCAAATTTAAAAACATGAAAAATTATTAACTCTGACTTTCACATGAATATGACTTACATAAAAATTATCTCCTTTTTTTGCTGGGCACCACAATCGCAAATTTAGCCCTCGTGAAATTGTCAGGAAGTCACGAATTGCAAAAAATTAGACTTGCAAAAAATCAGATGTGCAAAATATAAAATATGGCATATTTACAGTACATTGTACAGTTGTAAAGCGTAAACCACTTTCTGTCAAACTACAATGTATCATGTACAAGTTTGTACTGTGTGTGTGAGTGGCATGGGTATGCCATGATATTTGGTGGTATGCATCCATTGAATGCATAATATTGCTATGGGCATGGTATTCTATTCATAAAAAAATTATGCCTAGGCCATGTTAAAATTAGAAACATTCATTTCATTCGATAAAAGAGAAAGTTAATATCATCTCCTATTTTCCTCCTCTCTCTCCCTCTCTTTCTCTTCTTCCTTGCTGTTTCTCCCAAAATTCTTTGTGCCATTGATATATTGTTCAATCTTTTCATATTCTTGCACTCTTTTTATAGTTTGTCTGTTGAGTAACGATCCAACATATTCATTACAGTACCTCAACCTTTTGCAATTTCTTTGAGATTAGACGATATTTCTCCAACCCGATACTGAAGAACTGCAGTGATTTGTAAAATCGCAGTTTGCCCTCCGAGACTAGGATGAAAACAGCAGCAACAACAACAGTTTTTATGCCTCCGCCACGAAGTGGTGCCGGAGGCATTATGTTTTCGGGTTGTCCGTCCGTCCTTCCGTCCGTCCGTCCGTAATGAATTTTGTGGACAAGGTAACTATCGAAACCTGTTGAGGTATCCTAATGAAACTTGGCATGTATGTGTATTAGGGGGTGAAGTTGTGCCTATCAACTTTTGGGTGCACATGCTCAAGGTCAAAGGTCAAAAGGTCAAGGTCAAATACATAAAATTTCACTATTTCCACCATATCTATTGAATGCCTGAAGATATTTTCTTGAAACTTAGTGTATACATGTTTTACCTAATTAAGATTCTCTGGTGAAAGTTTGGGTCATGAGGTCAAAGGTCAAAGGTCAAAAGGTCAGGGTCAAATACATAAAATTTCACTATTTCCACCATATCTATTGAATGCCTGAAGAGATTTTCTTGAAACTTAGTGTATACATGTATTACCCAATTAAGATTCTCTGGTGACAGTTTGGGTCATGAGGTCAAAGGTCAAAGGTCAAAAGGTCAAGTAAAAATATTAAAACTTCTTTTTTTTTCTCCGTACCTTGGAAAATTGTTCAAGGTATCTTCATGGAACATAGTATATACATGTACTGACTGGAAGTGATTATCTAGAGAATGTAGGGTTCATGGGGTCAAAGGTCAGGGGTCAAAGGTCAAGTGCAAGACTTCAAAATGTTACTATTACCCTCATATTTATGCAGTGCCAGCAGGGCTATTTTTTTACACTTGGTGTATGCGTGTGTAACCTAATAGAAATTCTCTGGAAAGTTTTTTTTTTCTCTTTTTGCCTCAAAGGTCAAAAGGTCAAAGATAAGTGAAAGTGCTGAACTAACTTTTTCCTCCATATCTCGGAAGTGGCTCAAGTTACCTTGAAACTTAGTACATATTATGCATGTTCTACCTGAAAGTAATTATCTTATGAATTTTAGGGTCAAGGGCCAGATGAAAATGGTAACAATTTACTATTCAATTCAGAAATTGAACTTTTTCTCCACACCTGTACCTTGAAAATTACTCAATGCCTAAATGTATGAATGGGTCAAAGTCAAGTTAAAGTCCTTAAATCCCTAGATACATGCTCTCCTATTCATCCAATTAAACCTACGTCAAGGAAGGTGAACATTCAACACATTTGTGACAAACTTGTCATTCCAATATTTTGCCAATTTGTGAAAATGTAATCACACAGTGTCCACATGTACTATCTAGACCTATTGGGAAAATCATGCATTATGGCGGAGGCATACCAGTCGCCAAAGCGACATTTCTAGTTTTTTCTGCATTTCAAAGTTGCCTTTGGTACTGTACTTTTTTCTTCTTCTTTTTTTCTGTGTGACTCCTGATCTGGCTGGTGAATTCAGACAGTGATTGCCCTTTATTGAAAGATTACTGGCCCCATCTTTTCCCTTATCCTCTACCAAGAATTATGATCCATTTTGTTTGTTTGTTTGATTGTTTTTTGGGGAGATCTCTTTTAAAAAATTGATTTGTAATCATTAACACAACAGGTTTAGGTTTGAAAAGACTGAATTTGCAGTGTATTCACATTTTATGCATGCTTTCTTCACAAAAGCTGCCCTTTAATAACCATAAAACCTGCAGAGCCTTGCCCTACCTTGCAAACAACTAAGTGAATTCCTGCCTATGGTTCATTACTGTGCTGCAGGAAAAGAAAAATCCATCAATTGATATTTAAAATGCAAGTTTTGCAACTTGATGCACAAACCATTAATTCATGTGTATGAACACACAAATAAGTCATCGTGACGCAAAAATCAATCATGCGTAATTATCTTTTAATAACTGCAAACAAAGGGAAACTAACCAGAAAAAATTATATTTAATCTATAGGTGAAATATTGATTTAAAAAAATGGGATAACATCGATTCTATTTTAGAAACACAGTGAAAATTTGCTGTACAATGAGCACAGAGAGAAACTCTGTTTTTGTTTTGTTTTTTATCCCACAATGCAATGTGCTACAGTACATTTTTTGTGTCTGCATTCTTGGACGCCCAGGATCACATTGCAGTCCTGCGCAGTGTGTGTGAACCAGTAGCAAATAAACTTGAGTTTTGCATTGCAATGCAAAAAAAAAAAAGAATGTTAATTTCTGTGTGTGAATGTGACCAGCAATTAGTACACACAGTGCATTCCAAGTACACAGTATTTGAACGAATCAAGTGTGTACAGATGAATGGAATAGTTTGTCAACAGTTCCCTTAAAGAGAAAATATCAATAAAGCTGAATACACCAGTAAACTGGCTGGTTTGTGCAGGTAGATTTGCAGTACATATTGCAGAGATATGTAATTTGTATTTAAAGGGATTGTATAGTTTTGGTTGAGACCTAATTTCAGGTTTCTAACATTTTTTTGTGAGATAATGAGAAACCTGAATGGAATATGAAAGAGCATGTAATTCTATGAGAAATTCAACATTTATTTGATGAAAATTGGTTTTGAGATGGCTGAGATATCCAAAAAAAAGAATGATTCTACTAAAGTGTGGGACCCACACTTTGTTACGATTGCTTTGTTTTACTTTGTTTTTGGATGTTTCAGTCATGCCAAACCCGATTTTCATCAAAAAACTTTGAATTCCTCTTAAAATGGTACAGTTGTATGTTCTGTACTATATCATAAGTGTTTTCTTGGTATCTCGCAAAAGGTTAAAAGCCCAATTCTCATCTCCACCAATACTGTACCATCCCTTTAACAGAAAGCGCTTAAGCTGGCAGTATTAAGGATTTTAACCTGGGCACCATTTCATGAAAGTTGTCAGCCTCTGCCAATTTCAGTAAAATCCTTGTTTTTGATTGGCTGAGAAGCTCTGGTCACTGAATGTTACTACATATGGTGATTGTCAGAGGCTGACAACTTGTCAGGGCAGACAACTTTTATGAAACCGTGCCCTGATACATCTACAGTATCTCGTGAGGGCTAGCAAACATATCAGAAGGTACACTAATGATAATGTTGGTATAAAAAAAATCAAAATATTGGTCCCACTCCATCCAGCCCTTTCACTTTCATTCCCTTTTATTTTATGTCTTTCAGAATACTTGAGCACTTTAATTTCTTCTCTCTTTCATTCTTTTGGTGTATCTCTTTGTCTCTTTCTTTCTTCATCACTATCTCTACTGTAAACGTGGATATTTTCGCGCGACTTATTTTTCGCGCTCGGCCAGGTAAGAAGAGTTTCACGTGTTTTTATTTCCACGGAATCAAGACATCAATTGCTGGAACATATGGCAAGCAAAAATATTTGCGTGCTTTTATTTTCACACCAGTTTCTGGTTGCATGAAATACGAGAAAATTTCAACACCGCGAAAATTTCCACTTTTACAGTACCCCTTGCATTTTTGGCCAGCTCCTGGCCCGAGCTAAATTAGCCCACGCCAAGCATTGAAAATTGCGTTCAGTAACTACATTGTACAGCAATGAGGTTTTGTTATTGTACAGTATGCTGTTGTTAGTTTGTTTTGTTTTATAACATAAAGCCATACTGAGAGGTATGGCATAGTTGGACATCTTATTTGTCATCAAAGTGCCTTTTTGTGCTATTGTCTTCACGTCATAATCATGGACCTTGTTGTATCCTGTATGGAGACTTCTTCCATCTAATAATGATACTTGCACATTTTATGTATACAACTACATACATATAATGATATGTATTTTTTTAAAGGGGAGGGGAGGGGGCTGTGCCTTTCTCACTTCTTCTCTCTGCTATTTTTTCTCCACTACTTAGTTTCTCCGCTAACTCCTAACCCCCCCCCCCCCCATCCCTCCATGTTCCATTAAAATCTGTCAATTGGCAGTCGTTAGCATTTGTGTAAACACCGGGCAGAATGTCGCATGTTGTTGTTCTCGACCTGCTTCCGCTCTTGCCGTCCCCCCGCGCTCCCCCGACACCGGTGGTGTTGCCCACAAGGAGAGTCAGCTGCATGGCGTGGCGGAGGCGAGCAGCTATCTGTTTATTTGCATACCTGCACAGGCAGTTTCCCTTTACATCCGTCTTCGAGGCGTTATATATGCCAAGGAACCTTTGTACATCCACCGGACTGAAAAATAAGTTTATTATGCCTCTTCTCCTTCTTTCTTCTGTCACAGGTCATATTTAAAGGGAAATTCCGGTCTTGTTAACACTTGGTCTTATACAGATAAGAGTAAAATTGTACAGGAACAGCGGTAAACATTTGATCAAAATAGGAAAGAAATTACGGAATAAATGAAAATTTCAATTTCGGTTTTATTAAAAAACACCAAATAAAAATCCGAAGACTAACCATATTTGGTTTACATCAAACTTTACAGCTTTACAACAGGGAGACATAAAGAAAAGAAATAAAACAAACTGACAATTTACACAACTGATTCATATGGACACCCCCCGAAAAAAATATGAAGTTTCACTAATTTTCATAAAACACCATTTCTCAAATAGTCAGTATGAATTGGGCCTTTACCTGATGTGAAAATGAGTGAGTCGATGATGTTATCCCTTCACAACTTGCCAGTGCCATATATCCATATGTAGTTTGTACACAGATTCTCAAAATGTCCTCTTATTTTTTGTTCAAATACATTTCTGCCTCAGTTTCAATACTGATATCTGAGTGGTCATCATTTTGATGTTATTCAGCCAAGAATAGTTTGATGTACATATCGTCGCTGGGGTGACAAAACCTCGTATCTCAAAATTGTCAAATGTTCAGGAGAGCGAAAAAACATGGCGGCCAAAGCACTATAGTGAATGGGAAAGCCTTCTCTTTGACATGTCATGGTGGCTTCATTTTTGGAGTAAGAGAGTTAGGATTTGGCCAAGACATCACTTGACCCATTATTTGACCATTAAGCTAAAAAAAAAATTTTGACATTTTTGAGATACGAGGTCTTGTCACCCCAGCGACGGTTATGTTGTACGTACAAATGTACAGACTGTATGAACACCAGCTTTACAAAATATAGCTGAAAAATTAATGTTTTGTATTTTTTTGTGTATGTATGATCAATGAATTTTTTTACATGACATCATCAGCTCACTTATGTGCATGTTTGTATGAACTGTTTGATGGAGAACTGTTTTGCAAAAATTAGGGAAACTTGTTAATTTCGTAACTTCCCTTTTCAATTTCATCCAATTTTGATCTTTTTTTTTTACTGTTGTGTTTATAAAATAATATTTTACTCTTTCTTTTCAGACTAATCTGTAACTGGGCTAGAATGCCTCTCTAAGAACCTGCTCTGCCCTTGTTCTTGGTTACATTACCATCATATTTACAATTTCAGACTGTTTTAAAAGTATGATTTTATTAACAAGTACACCATATTCCTGTGCTCTTAATTTGTGATGCGTATTAGGAGTGCAGTAAAAAGCAATGTATGCATACAGCTACTGTTGTACATGTGTGTAATTTGAAAGGCATTACATTGTTCAGTTATACCTAGTAACACAAATTTCCTTGTACAAGTGAAGCAGTTCCACTGGTACTTTAAATATTGTATGAAATGTATGCAATGTATTCCGAAGATTTATCAAGAAATCTGATTTTTTTTTTTTTTTTTTTTTTTTTATCAAGGGGTATTATAAGGTTGGTAGGAACATCTCCATTTTGTAGGAAATACAATGTAAGAAGCTTCAATATTTAATTGTACATTGTACATGTTCCAAACTGTGGTTAATGCGTTTAAGGTGTAATATGTACATTTAAAAGCATGAGAGATTATGAAAATTCACACTGTATTTGCAAATTTTTCTCTCTATGTTGTTGATCTAATCTTCAGGGTTGGCAAGTATGGGCTATTGATATTCACTTCTCATGTCATGTGTTTCATAAACTACTGTTGTATGTTGCAGGAAGGCCAGTTGATATAAACTGATCCTACAATGTATATAATGAGTCAAGACTGGGATATACAAAAGCTGTATTTTCCAGAGTATGACATTCAAAATATTATTGGCCAAAGTTATTGTGTCAGGACAGGAAAAGATGATGTATTGACCATGATGAGATTTCATTGACATTTCTACACAGAAGTTTGACTCCTTATCATTCTTTCTTTCTTTCTAGTTCTTTCTCTCAACTTGGAGCACAGTAAGCCAGTTTATCATTAGCTCCTGTGCACATTTGTACCAATGACCTTTTTTTCTCTCTCTCTCTCTCCTTTAGTTAGGCACTTCACACGTTTTCAAAGTAACATAATGCATTTACACAAAGCTTGCCAATATAACACTTTCTTCATGAAATTCATGTCCACAAACAAAGAATGAACTTGCTCAGACCAGGTGACCAGAATGGCCTGTCTATTAACACTTGGAGAAGCATCCATTTCATTATTTTGCATTTCAAGAATGTATTGACAAACTTTCTCTATTAATATTGCCAAGTAACGCTGTACTTGGCTTGCTGTCAAGTAGATGTGGTGACAAGCTCCATTTTAGAAGGATTACATGAAAAGTCATTGTATCACACATGCTTGCCGTGTATCTCAGTGAATTTAAAACCAACTTACTTGTTTGTAGTACAAATAACCTTTTTCCGCTCATGCGCTTTAAATAGTGGAACGATGAACTGGCCTATTTCTTTTGAGAGTGTGCAACAGGTTAGGAGGGAGGGAACTCATCCAGTTTTTGGCATTCATGTAGGAAAAGAAATCAATAAGTAAATGAGATGGTATTTGGATGACATAGATCAGATGGCTTTTAGTGTCATCCTTGTAATAGGAATGATAAGAGATGCTAGAACAACCAGCCCAAGACAGAGTGTATTACCACATGTGGGCAATTATCACACCTCCTCTTCTAGTTATTGTGCCACAATTATGCTGTACAGTGCTCAGAAGTGTGTCTCTTCGCTGTTTGCACAATGGTTCTAAATAAAGCAAGGTCCTTTCTGAATGCGGATGGAAAGGAAAAAAAAACAACAACAACAAAAAGGCACGAGGGATGCTATATCTACACAGCCTTCGGCAAGCCGGTAGCACAGAAATAGTTTTCCCAGTGACGGCGCTCTCTCTCTCTCTCTCTCTCTCTCTCTTGCCAGCCAGCCAGCCAGCCGGAACATAGCCGTTTCTGAACTTGAGCGGCGGCCGACAGATGCGAGAGATTCACGACAGTGAACATGGCTAAGCATTCACTTCCTCCAACCTTGGGAGAGTGAATGGCAGGACAGCCTGCCCGCAATAATGCCGCAACTGTTCTCCCGCCCGCCGCTGCCCCACGAATAGCCACATCAATGAAATGCCTTGTCCCAGCAGCTGAATGGCTTGCAAAGAATCCCCCCCCCCCAACAACCATCACCTTTCTTTTCCAAGCGGAAGAAGAGGGGGAAAAAGCTGTGGGTCATTGAACTTGAAGTACTAGTCAATAGTGCTTGTGTGTAATCAGTACAGCAAAAACTTTGTACTATTTGACTGAGAGTTTTCTAGCCTTTGAGAGGCCATTGGTATAAAAGCAAGCTCACCAAATTTTGCCCAACATCTGGACATTGGTCAGGATTGTTAACATTTATTGTCCCCGCCGAACGAGTTCGAGCAGGGGACTATGAAACGGGCTCCGTACGTGTGTGTGTCTGTGTGTGTGTCCGTCCGTGTGTCCGTCCGTGTGTGATCAAAATGTTCAATTTGCTACTTCTCTGTCATTTATGAGCCAATTTTGATTCTGTTTGCTTTATATGATAGCACTACATGGGAGCTTTGAAACTTCTACACAGAATTTCAGTTGTGACCTTTGACCTTGACCTTTGACTATATTGTACATTTTGCTTCAAAATGCTACTCCTTTGCCATTTCTAACCCGATTTCGATTCCGTTTGCTTTATGTGATGGCACTAGGTGAGGGCTTCAAAACTTCTACACAGAATTTCAGTTGTGACCTTTGACCTTGACCTTTGACTATATTGTACATTTTGCTTCAAAATGCTACTCCTTTGCCATTTCTAACCCGATTTCGATTCCGTTTGCTTTATGTGATGGCACTAGGTGAGGGCTTCAAAACTTCTACACAGAATTTTGACCTTTGACTTCTTTGACCTTTGACCTTGATTTTTGACCTATATTGTACATTGGGTACAAAATGCTACTCCTTCGCCATTTCTAACCCGATTTCGATTCTGTTTGCTTTATGTGATTGCACTAGGTGAGGGCTTCAAAACTTCTTCACAGAATTTTGACCTTTGACTTCTTTGACCTTTGACCTTGATTTTTGACCTATATTGTACATTTTGCTACAAAATGCTACTCCTTCGCCATTTCTAACCCGATTTCAATTCCGTTTGCTTTATGTGATTGCACTAGGTGAGGGCTTCAAAACTTCTACACAGAATTTTGACCTTTGACTTCTTTGACCTTTGACCTTGATTTTTGACCTGCATTGAACATTTTGCTCCAAAATGCTACTTCTTTGCCATTTCTAACCCAGTTTCACTTCCGTTTGCTTTATGTGATGGCACTAGGTGAGGGCTTCAAAACTTCTACACAGAATTTTCACCCTTGACTTCTTTGACCTTTGACCTTGATTTTTGACCTATATTGTACATTGGCTACAAAATGCTACTCCTTTGCCATTTCTAACCCAATTTTGATTCCGTTTTCTTTATGTGATGGCACTAGGTGAGGGCTTCAAAACTTCTACACAGAATTTTGACCTTTGACTTCTTTGACCTTTGACCTTGATTTTTGACCTATATTGTACATTGGCTACAAAATGCTACTCCTTCGCCATTTCTAACCCGATTTTGATTCCGTTTGCTTTTTGTGATTGCACTAGGTGAGGGCTTCAAAACTTCTACACAGAATTTTGACCTTTAACTTCTTTGACCTTTGACCTTGATTTTTTTACCGATATTGTACATTTTGCTACTAAATGCTACTTCCGGCGGGGACATATTTTACGCACCGCGTAATTTCTACTTTTCCTTGTTACTTTGCACTTTCAGATTGTGCGTTGAATGTCGTCCCATTTTAGCTACTATTAATGGCACAAATAAATATTGAATTACATTTCATGCGGCATACAAAATCATTTGACTTCTGGTTTTGCTTTCAGTGTTTTGCAAAAGGAAGAAAGCTGAAAACTCTCATGAAGAATTGCAAAATTAGGCATAGGGTTGTGTCAGGCAGTTGTGATGATTGTGTTTGTTGCTGTTTTTTATCCCATTTATTCTTTGAACTTGTTCTTTTATCAGAGTCATTGCTTAGACAAAATACAACTGTATTTAAAAGGGTGGCGCTGAGTGATGGTACTGTACATTGCATGTCAACAATAGAATTTCAGTGTCACATACTCTGTACATCAGTAACTACATACTTCTTGATATGTACACTTGTACTGTAACAGTGAATATGTGTCATGTGAACATGATGTCATTTTGGATGTATAGTATTGCCAATGAATACAACAAAAATAAAATAATCACTGTGATAATTATTAAAAGTGATAGCATATAAAGTGTTCAAACATACCCGGTATATGGATTGTGAGTGTGGTCTTGTATACTTGAGCCTCGAAATTGATAAACACCTACTTTGTACAGTGACATGTGTACATTGATATGAGCCATCATTATATTTACCTGATAAAGTTAGACATAAAAAGCCTAAAAAACTGCACAGCACGGTGATCTGGCTGCAATTAAAAAAAATGTGAACAAACTGTCATCATAAATTGGAAATCTTGCAGTTACTATTAAAAGTAAATGCTTTCCAAATTTCAAAGTCTACAAGTGTGCTTTAAAATGTTCAACATTTCACTTTTCATGATGCTATATGTTACCATAATGCTTTGAACGAATGGGTTGTGTTTCGATGCTTAAAGGGATCGTATAGTTTTGGTTAGGACCTAATTTCAGATTTCTAACATTTTTGGTGAGATAATGAGAAACCTCCTATGGAATATGAAAGAGCATGCAATTCTATGAGGAATTCAACGTTTATTTGATGAAAATTGGTTTTGAAATGGCTGAGATATCCAAAAAAAAGAGTGATTCTAATAACGTGTGGGACCCACACTTTATTAAGATCGCTTTGTTTTACCTTGTTTTTGGATGTTTCAGTCATTCCAAACCTAATTTTCATCAAATAAACTTTGAATTCCTCTTTAAATGGTATGCTCTGTACTGTATCATAAGTGTTTTCTTGGTATCTCACAAAAAGTTAAAAGCCCAATTCTCATCTCCACCAATACTGTACCATCCCTTTAAGAATTTCCTCCAAGCTTGACTACATAAAACACTCAAAGCTTATTTACTCAAAACTGTAATGTATAGGTGTTCAGCATCCTAATGTCCATGTTTTAAGTTCTTGGAATGAATTAGAGGATAAATGATACATTATCAGAAAGCTTTGTAGAGTCTAGAGCCCTGTTTTATGAAGAGTTAAAATTGATCATATAGTTGATTTCAACTATAAGTCTATGGCAGCCTGTGTGGCAAGGAAACTTAGAATCAATTTTATTTTTTTGATAAAACGGGGCCCACGTAACCTGTTGAGGACGAGTCCCGAGTATACTCAGGAAAGCGTCTATAGATGGAAAATGTGTGTTATAGCAAAATCAAACCGTCCTCAATGGGTTAACATACAGATACCAAAGTTGGGAAATCATTGTTGAGCAACTTTATCAGGCATTTTTAATGATAAGTAATGTTGTGAAGTGATCAAACTGCTTCAAATTTCTCCTCCGCAACCTTCAGTTTATGATTTTTAACTTCTCTCTCATTGTCACCAGCTACCAGTGAGACTGGTGGGACAGATCAGCCACACCCGGGCGGATCTTGAGCGCAACAAGGAGTGCTTGATTCGGGTCAGCAAGAATCTCTTCTCTCAGGTCATCAGTGGTCTTGCCAACATTCTCAAAAACCTCGCTTCCACTGTAAGTAGGCCTATGGATTGTAGTTTGTCACCTGCCCGGGCAGAGGGGCCCTTGGATGAAATTTTGACCCCAGTGTCGAATTTTGGTTCATGATGTTATTCGACTTTGAAAGCTCTTTCATATGTTGTAACCATCAATTTTTTTTTTTTTTTTGACTTTTTGAGTGCATATTAAGCCTAAGGGCCCTTTTGCTGGGCAGGCAACACTGTTTGTATATTTACTGTGCAATAATTCTTCCTTTTAATCATTCACCAAGGCTTACCTTAACATGATTGTATGCTTTCCTTTGGAATGATAAAGCAGTCTTTCCATTTCAATTTTGGCGTTTGCAGTATTCTTTTTTGGAATACAGCATCTTCCAAGACAATGCACTGTACATGTGTACATGTACACTGTACACCTTGTATTAGATGGTACATGCAAATGTTATCTTCATTTCATTGTTACAATGTAACTATTCTGAAGCACTATCTATTACAACAGTGAATTGAATTTTCCATGATGCTAAAAATGCCAAGACTCCTGTTAAAACTTCACAACTGATATTTTCAGAGCTGTCTTCATGCAGTGGTGAACCTCCTGTTCATTTCTTCTTCTCTTTTTTTTTTAGAATATTAAATTGAACAATTTGTGTATCATTGTCTAGTATCAACTCAAAATGTTCAAAATCAGGAAAGTGGTGTTCCAGACAACGTTGCTAGGTTTTTATGGTGGTACATTGTACATGTACACTATAGGTAGTGCATTTTTCTGTAAACTATGGTACCATTCATGAGCATCAAAAGGCTGACATGTGCACTACACATAAGTAGCCAACATTTGTTGTTGTACTATCACAGAATTATTATTATTATCGCCTTTGCTAGCATTATTATAATTATCACTACTACTACTGCTAGTAAAGTACCACTACTGTTGTCGTTATCATTACCATTATTATCATAATTGTTATTGATATTTCATTCTCATTGTCTACATAATCTGTTGCAGTAGTGAAGTGGCCGGGTTAAAATCCCTCTTTCAATCTGTCACTTGGTCCGATCTATTTTTTCTTTTCTTGTGGACAGAAGGCCGTAAGTCCAGACCAGGAGAAAGTCCTTTTCCAGTCTCAACTCATAATTCTTGACACGCTTGAGAGATGCCTGTCACTGGTAAGATTTCTTTTCCCACCCGAGCTAGGTAGACAACATGCCCGTACAGTCAATGATAACCACAACAGTGCCAATGCCAGCGAAAAAATACGATGATAAGTGGAATCATGTGATTTTTATATATTGGCATGTGTACCTGTACACATTCACTCAGACTGTCGTAACACTCGTTGTTTGTAGTGTTTTAAGGCCAAGGTATTGGCAAGATGTGGGTATTATTCAAATTGGTGAGAATGAGGGCAGATTGCAAAACATTGAAGACCCTCTAAATTCTTTCCAAAGATGTTACATCATACCATGTATGTTTGCAAAGCTGTGACACAAAGAAAAACAAATGAAAAATGTACTTACTATGTAGTTGATTGGTTTATTGTACATGACACTCACAGTATTTTGTATGTGAATGAGAGGGTGGAAGAGTTGCAATATATTGTATGTACACAAAATATTTTGATAGCGAGTCTAATTTTTCGTGAATTGGGACTTTCTGACGATATCGCGAGTGGTTAAATTTGTGATCATGGAGCACAGAACTGAATGGAGAAATGTATGCATGCTAGTCACATTCATGTCAGGAGCAGAGTCAAATTTTTGCATGTCTCTAAATTGGCGAAAAGCACCTGACTCACAAAATTTGCAAAATAAAACCCTTGCAAAATATTTGGCATATAAAATACAGCTGTAACGTTACACGTATCATTCAAGAATTGGGTAAGATTAATGAACGTGGTAACGTGGCATTCTCAAACAAAACAAAAGACCTTTCAAAATTTCATTATGCATTGTTAATTGTATGGAAACCATTATAGAATAAATCGTTCATGGCCTCTATGTCTGATGGCATTTTTGCATGATGTGCATAGTGTAGAGTGCTACATATGTGATTTGCATAACCCAGTACTGGCACAAATTCACGGAGAGGAAGCTCGTTTCAAAGTTACGACCCAAGTGTCCTTCCAGGGACGAACCAAGGTGTAGGTCAACACGCAAATATCTCATCTCCAAAGATAACTGTCCTCACAGCGGCATGAAAGTTTTAATGCCTTGTTTGGTTTTCCCCATGACAGTCCCGATATGTCATGTGCTGGTTTAATATAGACTCTGTTGTAAAGGGTCCAAGAATTGAAATGAACAATATCTGTTCGTCGTTGTTGTTTTTTTTCTTGTTCAAGCATGGAATAAGGAAATGTGTACTTAAGTATCAAGCAGTTATTGTGCCTTTTTGTATACTATCCAAAGAAAAACGTCAATGATTTCAGGATTATTCAAATGTGCGCAGAGAAAATTTATGTGAGCTTTAACCCATTGAGGACTAGCTGATTTTGCTACAACACGCATTTCCCATAGACACTTACCCGAGTATACTCGGGACTCATCCTCAACAGATTAAACCCCCATATTTGACATTTCCATTAAAGTAGATGAATACACAAAATAGAATTATGAAAGAACTGTCAGTTGTAGGAAAAACAACATATTTTTTTCATCAACTGTTCTGTGTACTGGTAATTTTAGTAAGTTTTTGTTGTATTGACAGATTTCTTTTTTTCTTTTCCTGTAAATATACAATAAAACATGTGTTGCATCAGATGTTTCAAGAAGTAATTTGTCTACTTTAATAATCAAGTTCCAATTAGGAATGCATATAATGTCCAAATGGTTGTAATGTAAATGCTTACTTATTTATTTATTTATTTATTTATCCATTTACAGTGCATTTATTCTGTACTGACAAAATTGTGATTTTTTTAAGTGGGGATAGGGAGTATTTGCAGATTTTCTGCTTTTGCTTTTAAACAGAAAGATTGATCTAGTATTCAAAGTATTGTGGGATTTGCTGAACTACTGTAGAAGTGGTTCAAATTTTCACAGTGTTCAAATTTTTGCGCATTTCACGCAACTACAGAGTAAAAACTAGCGCGAAAATAAAATCACACAAATATTTTTGCTTGCCATATGTTTCAGTAGTTGATGTCTTGATTTTGCGGAATTAAAAACATGCAAAACTCATCTTGCCCGGCCGGGTGCAAAAAATTACTCATGCAAAAATATCCACTTTTACAGTACCTTTATATGATGGAATGTTTCCTACATTGTGTATGAGTCCTGAAGTGTACAGTGTCATGTACATGCTGTTCAAATATCCCCCTTCCCCCCCCCCCCAAAAAAAAAAAGAGAAGAGTATGGACAATGCAAATTTCTGAACACTATCACATGCAGGATGCCACAAAGGAATACAAGTAGTTTAAGTTGCACGTTATTGATACTGCGCTACATTGACAAGGTGACAGTTACTGTTGTAACTACACATAATAGAAAAGTCCATTGATGTGTTTGTCTAGTCCCGAGACAATACTTCATTATACGGATTCGATAACATGTATTTTACGTCCAAACCTTCTCTGAATAGCGGAGGATATCCGGTGTTGTGGTGGGGCAACCAAAATACCCTCATTGTGGCTCTTTAAATAGTTTTTTTTTTTGAGAGAGAGAGAGAAGTGTCTATTGTTGGGTATGCATGTCACGAGGCATTAGCTGTTTTCACCAAATGCTATCAGCTGTAGCCTCGTATAGCTATAGCCTTTTTTCAATTGCTAAGCACATTGTCTTCATAGCAATAAAACAAAATTCTGCCCATTATCTTTCTCCTCTTAGCTGTAGAATATAATATTTTCAAAGCCTGTCCTGTATCAGACACACACATACATCCATGATACATAATACACACACGTATAATCACATATTTTTATGTAGAATAACAGGCATAAAGCTGGATCAGTACAGTTTGTACTCTCTCAAGCCCCATATCCACAGAAATTCCTGATTTTCATTTAAATAAAAACTTATTGTCTTCTTCTTTTCTAATGGTATGTACATTTAGTGCAACAGATGCTCAACATTCCTTGCTGTATTAAAGAATAGCGTACATTTTGCTGATCCCTTTAATACACCGTTGCACTATTTTCCCCCTGGTTGCAATTCATTATTCCGAAGGTTCTTTATTCAGAAGGGTTATTATTCCCAAAGTTTTGTTATTCCAAAGGTTTGTCATTTTGAAGGTTTGTTCAAGGTTCATTTTTCTGAAGGTTCATTAAAGGGGATGTCTAGTAACTGATCAGTGGGAATCTGTGGGAATGCTGAGGGATGCTTGTTCCAATCCTTGTGGGATTCATTTAAGAATACATTATATATCTACTGTTGTGTGAAAATTATTTGCTTCAGAACGGTCTCATATTCAAGTAATGTGCAGATTAATGCCCCGTCACTGACCAGGCACGCTAACCTGGAAACATTAAACTGCACATAACTTGAATATGAGACCATTCTGAAGCAAAATAATTTTCACACAACAATAGATATATAATGTACTCGTAAATGAATCCCATAAGGATTGGAACAATCATCCTCCAGCATTCCCACTGATTCCCACTGATCAGTTACTAGCCTTCCCCTTTAATCCGAAAATGATCATAATTTAGAAGGTTTGTCAGTATCCACCCTTTTTGCATTTCCAGATTGACAAACCGTATTCAGTTTTTTACTAAAAAAACGAACCTTTGGAATATAAAACCTCATTTCATTTCAGATTAATCAACCTGTGGAATAATGAACCTTATTTCATTTGCAAACTAATGAACATATGGAAAAATTCATCAATCGTTCAAATTAACAAGCCCTAAAATGTATTTCATTTTTGGACTAACAAACATCTTGCAGGTATATGGAATTTGTGTGTTCTAGAATGACTAATTTTCAGAATAACCAACATCACCACCCATTTTCATCCATTTCTTGTCTTCAGCAACCCAAAGACACATCTCGGTCGGACGAGACGATGCTCGTCAAGTCCCTCCTCCCCGAGATCTGCCAGCTCCTTAATGTCATCTCGGAGAACCCCCTGACCCATCAGCTGCGGACGTCCGCCTCTCGCGTGCTCTTCGCCCTCAGCCTCAACAACTTCAATGCCGTCTTCAGCCGAATATCCGCCAGGTACGACTGCGCTGTAATACGGTAGGAGGGCTGGCTACGTATTTCAAAGACTGCAATGGCATACATGTACATAAAATACACTCTAAAAGATGACATTTTTGTGGCGGGAAAATGTTTATGGATTTCCTGTGACCAGAAACTAGCGTGAAAATAATAGCATGTGAATATTTTGTTGATGATGTGTAAGACTGTCTAATGTTTGGATGACATGGAAATAGTTACACACGGGATTCCTTTTACCCAGCCGAGCATGAAAAATAACACAGGCAAATTATCCACCTCCACACTAGTCAATTTGTAATTTAGTTGTACAGTGAATGTGGTCGTGTTGTAGATAGTAGGAACTAGTAATATCACTCTGTTATAGTTTTTTTTATTGCCAATCGTATCACAATGTGGTTCAAGTTGGCATCACACAGCCACCAGTAATTTTGAGCCAAGTTTATTGCCCCTGCCCTACACCTGTGTCTTCTGTCACATCCAGGTGTTTTCAGTACTTCTATAGAAAGTGAAGGCGAGATTATAATAGCAATCTATTCATACTCAAAGCATTCATTCATCTTATGATAACACTCATTGTGGTTTTGATGACCAATCAAAGTCCAATGAATCACTGACAGATTGGTTTTGGTGTCCAAGGCAAATTACATACAAAGACAAATTACTTTAAAAACAAATTACTTAAAGTCCTGATGTTTAACTGTACTTAATCCTTTAATTTCTACACACACACGCACACAATTTTAAAAACAAAATCCCTCGATTTTTTTCTGTTTCTTTTTATTTGTTCAAATACAATGACATGCAATATCCGACAATCAGAAAGTCTGGAAAGTTAGTGTTTGGCATTCTTTGTTTGTTTGTTTGGTTAGTTTTTTGTGTGTTTGTTTGTTTGTTTGTTTGTTTGTTTTTTTAATTGGTATAAATATCGGATGAGAATCTTCTTGATGAGATTAAAATTATATTGTATTGAAGCATGTGATGAGTTTTTCCCCACTTGTACAGTTGTTTTCTTTCAAGGATATTTGTGCAGTGTGCACATTGTCCAATAAACATAAGAACCCAGGGATGCATGTGTGATAATGTGGGTATTCTCCAAATTCCCGTCAATATTTGACTGATTGGATGTTGGGCAGAATGAAAGCAAGTGGTCATGACTTGTAACCTCACTCCAGATCCTAGCCTGTAAACTTCGGTGAGTTGGCTCAGTTGGTAGCGCGTCTGCCTCACGATCACGCGGCCCGGGTTCGAACCTGAGTCTGGACTGAGCAATGTTGTGTGTATTAAAGCATACTGTCCCCTCTACATGTAGCAAGAGGCAAAACACTCTGTCCCTCAGATAGGACATAAAATGGAGGTCCAGTGTATGAGAGAGTAACAACTCATGCACGTAAAAGATCCCGCTTCATTCATTCATCGCAAAGAGCAGGGTGTTTAACCCGGTGAAGTGGTCCCACTTCACATCCAACTGG
The DNA here is from genome assembly GCA_033980235.1 of Diadema setosum. Taxonomy (NCBI): domain Eukaryota; kingdom Metazoa; phylum Echinodermata; class Echinoidea; order Diadematoida; family Diadematidae; genus Diadema; species Diadema setosum. The sequence goes on along the minus strand of CM067062.1, from coordinate 32,233,111 downwards.
ACGCCATGGAAGACCAGCTTAACGTAGCTGAATATGGGCTATCCAGCCATCTTCTCAGATGGAGAATGAACAAACAAACAAACAAACAAACCTGTTTGTGCAGTATTTTGATTTGTAATGCAGGAACAACATCTCATTAAATTCAGTATCATACGCAGATCAAGCATTAAAGAATGAATGACTAATCATGCTTTGGTGAATTCGAAGGAAGGAAAATACGACGATAGTACATACATGTAGAAAATGAAATGAATGGATTAAAACTTGGTAAGGAGCAGGAATGCATTTGTATCAGATGTCAATATATTCAATATTTCTCTCTTATCTTTCTCTCCCTGTCTTGCTTTGTGAGGGTGGGGGGAGAGGAGAGTTGGAGATGGAGAACAATAATTTGTACCGATTTCATTGAAGCCCTCATCATCGGGGGAAATCTACTTTGAGATAAGATTGATAGCCAGTGTTTGCCTCATTTTCAAGCATCCTGCCATCAAGATATATTCTTTTATATATTTCTCTCTTCCCTCCATCATCTTGATCGAAGACATCTGTAGCACAGGGTTGGACGCATCAGGTTGCTTTTTTTTTTTTAATGGTGGAACAGGCTCTTGAGAAGTGGAAATTGACAGAAGTAGGAAGTATGCAGTTATCCACTCAGGAAGGAAGCCATGACCCATAGAAGTTTTGATTTTTTTTCCCAGAGTGCAACCGAAACTTTGCGGCTCACTCGATGAGCAGTCATTAACGAGCTCAACATCTGGAATCCATTCTTTATAGGGCCCAAACATACAAACATACTTTTCTTTTCTTCTTCTTTTTTTTTTGTGGGTTTGGGGGGAGTATATGCATTTTATTTTCAGATGTGAAATGGAACTGAAACTATTTAGCATGAGTGTCCTGTTATTTGTCAGTGTTTCACTCGTACAACATGTACTGCAGATGTTTAGTATTATTGCTGGACTTTGTAGTTTGCACAGACTTTTGTAATCGATGTGAAAACAAGAAGAGGGAAGTCTTTAAATTGTTAGTGTAAATGTTTTGCGTCACTGCAATCTCAAAAATAAAAATCGTAGCTCCCTGCGTGTCCATTTTTAATAGCACTTTGGTAAAGCTCAGATTCAGCCTTGATAGTACGTGCCGACATCCATTTATAATTACACACGGAACACAAACAATATGCCCATCATATGACTAGTGTGTGTGTGTAGAGTGTTAAGTTCTATCTGGTGTTGCGCAATAGAACCGTGACTCATGAGTAGACTTGAGCTATTGTTGGTTTGCTGTATCTGTCGTTGTTATGCTGCGCGACCCGAAAAATGTGGATGCGGCAACATTTTGACCAAAGTGCAAGCGCAATGTCAATGTGGGGGAAAGAGTACGCAGGAAGTATTTGGTATTTGTTTTGCTGGAAGTGATGACAGCATCATGGAGTGTCGATTGTTTGACAGGGCTTTGGTAGGGGTTGTTTTACAATCAGGGTACGCACTTCTGTCTCACGGGGGTGAAAAAAAAAGTTTTTTCGTATTCCCTGATTTTTTGTCGCTGCATTGTAGGATAGTTGAACTTAAATAATCTGAAAAATTGGAGCTTAAAGTCATCAACTTTTCTTTTTATTGCATGAAACATGCCAGTGGTGATAAAAATCTAGCCCTCAGACCTCTGATACCATCCTACCACACCCTGACTAGAGATTACAACTTCAGGTGAAAAATTAACACATTTTTTGATAATTGGAGGATGGTGAATATGAAAGTAAGTCATGTTTTTAAGTTTTAAACACTTTTATTCTAGAAAATTCATGATTTTCATGGAAAAATCCCCAAGGCAATCACCATGACATCGAAGAATTACTGATCCTAAACTCCACAAATGAGTTATACCAGATTTGTTGTATATCCCTAATAGGTATATCAAGGGTGCTTTTACAGGCAAAGTTTGAATGTCCTGTGGTTAATGGTTGCTGAGATAAGTAGTGTCAAAAAAATCATTCGGAGAGGACATTTCTTTTTCGGAGAGGACATATTTTTTGACATATATAGATAACAACGTAACAAATACTTTAAAAATGTTTAGCCCTTAAATGATTGATGAAAATTATGATTATTAAGTTCAAAAAGAACATTTCCTTTGATATGTTTTATCGAAATGTTGAGCAATTACATATCATGTGATAAACAAGCCACACCAACGCCCGCATAAAGGTTGTGACAAAAAAAAAGAAAAAGAAAAGAAAAGTGCAACCCATTATTTAGCCAAGCAGTTGTGCCAGATTTATTGGACTTCACAACACTTTTAAAGAGTGGTTTTACATGTAATCTTTGAATGTCCTTTGATAAGTGGTAAATGAGATGTTGGAAGACCAATGTACATTGTGTACGTGTACATCATTCGGAGAGGACTTTTTTGACACATAAAAATACTGTATGAAAACATGATACTCTTTTCCCCTTTTCAATTTATGAAAGGTAGCGTTATTTATTAAACAACAAGGATATATTTTCATTATTTTTTTTCTATGAATTTCAATAAAAATCAAAGAATTAGATGATAAAGAGAATCCCTAAAGAATACTTAGATTGGACTACGTAAATTACAAGTCCTGTAAATACTCAAAGATGCGAAAGTTTAAAAAAGTTTGTATCTCAGGTAAAGTATGTACACCTTGTAGCACCAGAGGTGTTTTTGTATGCAAATCTTAAATGCACTGTAACATAATGTTTACTAAAAGCATTAAAATGTCACTTTGGAGAGGATGCCTCTTCTCAAAGAGGACATATTATTGACATTCACAAAAATTGCACTCAAGATACATGTACACTGTATGCATACATATAGAATGGGTGCAAATGTGGCTCTTCATTGTTATCTGCTGTGTACAAAGTGTCAGTAAAAAGTGATGCTTATGACTTTCTTGATTATCAGTATTGCATCATGTTACAAATTAAACCCTATCATGGTAAAACATGTTCACATAGTGTAAATTTACATTGTATGGTGTGTCCAAGCATGATGTGACAAGGTTGATCAGCCGTATCTGACTTCTCTTATACTTTTTGAAATCCAAACAGTTTTTTACATGAACAAGCAACTTGTAATACTCTTGATATATCAATTATTTGAGATGCCTGCATGAACAAGTAAAAGGTGAAGGCATTTTTGTTTCATTATCTAGGCATTCTTTTTTTTATGTGTGTGTACATGTGTGATAAAAAGCATTCTTTATCATGTTTAATTAGTACATTTTGTAAGTCTTTGAATTAAATCAGCATGTACTACAAATAAGAATAATCAAACAGGTCTAAAATCCAAAATGTTTTGGACCAGTTGCTACAGAATAACATTTTCCTTCTAACAGTTTTATGGTTGTTAAGGCAGAAGGGCTCCTAATGCACTATGAGGGCAGAATTCTCAATTCAAGTTGTTTGCAATGTGAAATACTATAACCTATTACAGGAGCTTTTCTTTCAGATTTTACATCGCATGGATCATACTCAGTACATTTTCGTTTTTTGGAGCACACTACATTGTGCTGTAATGCAGAGTATTATGCATTTATACATGTGGAGTTTATTTATGATTCATCTGTTTTGTTGGGGGGGGGGGGGATAGGGTAATTAAACCATAACCATTTTAATGTGTTTTCTGTGTGCTTGTGCATAAATCTTGGTGACTGTGTCTTTTCATTCATTTTTCTTGTTCATATTCCATTCATATGGTGAATGTGTCAAAGTAATTGTCCTCTCCGAAATAATTGATTCTGTGAATATAAATGTCTGTACAGCGAACCGAAGGCTTCTGGTTATGTTCATTGTGTGATGAACATCATTAAATATATACGTAGTAATAGAAAACAAAGAATGCTGAATGTTCCTCACTTCTTTTTTTTTCATTTGCAGTTTCATCAATGGGAGTTTGAAATGATATTATAAGTCAAAGGGGCATTTTCATTCAAAAGCATTCATATTATGAAATATGGGGGCAATATGATTGCAAAATGTTTTCAATAAATCATAACTCACTTTTTAGTAACATTTTGTAAGTTTGTTACCTTTAATTCTCATTTTCATTGATGTGCAACTACCATTCGGAGAGGACATTTTTTGTTTGACATGAGTTAAATAAATGAAGAAAAGCATATGAATAAGTCTTGATACATGTAAATGATAGATAACTATTAGCACTGATAATAACATAACTAGGATTTAAAACGTACATATTCCTGTGGAGTACTGAACAAATATGTCATTTTTCGGAGAGGACGCTTTTGGACGGAATTGAAACGATCAAAATTCAAATGTGCACTGCCTGAAAATTAAATGAGTGTGGGTTACACAAATACCCTGTATGTGTAGGGTATGAGTGAGACTTTGCAGAGGGTATGTAATTGTTTGAGTTCTGAAATCTTCAAAAAAGTTATTAAACTGTTTTCGGAGAGGACATTTTTGGACGGAATATGCATATTAATCATGCTTCAAACCCAAATTTTTTTAATTGCATCCTAGATATCATGACACACAGAGTTTTTAATATCCACATTTCATTTGCTCATTCTGATATTGTATTTCTGTGTTATGGTCATTGGTTTCATAGATGTACATTCTCAAATTTTGAAAAAATCAAATGAGACTGTAAAAACTGCCCAAATTGGCTCATTTTGACATATTTTGAAAATTTTGTAAGCTTTATCAAAATTTTTGTCACTGTTTAAGGTTGAGGCAACTAGGCCTAATAACATGCCATACCAGATTTTGTATTAATGTACACTGTTTTTTTGCTGGACGCTGATAATGTCCAAATCTGAAGTGCGTACCCTGATTGTAAAACAACCCGTAGGCATGCAAGTGATGTTTCACGTATTTGAGGCATGGGAGGTTAATTTTTTACGTAATAAGAGTTGCAATTTCTGTAAGTCACCTGAGGTAGCCTAATATAGGACAGCTCTGTCACCCTTCAAAACGAAAAGGATATGAAGTTTTAAAAAATAGTGATTTTCTCATTTTCGTGTCGCTAAAGTTTTGATACTCAAAAGCTTTCGAAATGCATTATAGTAATAGTGAAAATTTAATGAAAATAATAATGATAATGATAATAGTAGTAGTAGTAATAATAATGATAATGATGAATATAATAGTGATGATAATGATAATAATAATGATAATAATGATAATAATAATGATATAATAATAATATAATAATAATAATGATAATAATAATAATACTATAAGCTGCAACAAGTTTATTGTTCTGCTTATATCCTGTTCATGAATAGTTTTTGTTGTTTTTTTCATAGAAATTCATCCTTTTGAAATTTCACAAGTTTGCCATATGTGTTAAGGACAATCTGTAGATCATCGGATACCAGTGGTTTGATTGAAGGTCATGGTAATGGCAGATTGAGTTTCAGCGTTACCTCACTGCACAGCCAACGTTTTCAACATTTCGCGTCAGCACTTTCTGAGATTCAAATACTTAAATATCAGGTTGCATTTTCCTTCTCACTCTGCAATGATGGTTTAGTGTATCTTCTTTCACATGCTGTCTAATTATATCAATATGTTGGATGACATCTAGCACCTCATAGGAGGCTATGTAATAGTTTGATCGCAAAAAGGGATTAAATGCCATTTTTAAACATTCTTAAAGTAAGTCCACATCACATAGAGCGAAATGAAACCCCTCTGATGATACCTCACTTTTTACATTTAACATGGAACATTCTTCAAGTTATGACTTAAAATAGAATATCCCATATTGTCTTATTATTTTCTTTATTTTTTTCAAGAGATTTAAAGGGATAATGTAGTTTTTGTTGAGATCATGGAACTGCAGGTTTCCAACTTTTTGTGAGAGAGATAATGAGAAACCTCATGATGAAATCTGAAAGAGCATGTAATTGTAAGAGGAATTCAAAGTTTATTTGATGAAAATTGGTTTTGAAATGGCCGAGATATCTAAAACAAAGCGATCATAATAAAAGGTTGGACCCACCTTTTACTAGGATCGCTATCTTTTACTTTGTTTTTGGATTTATCAGCCATTTCAAAACTGATTTTCACCAAATTAACTGTCAATTCCTTTTGGATGTTTTGCTCTTTAGCATTGGGTGGTTTGTAATAATTATTGAAAAGTTAAAAGCTGAATCCTGACCCCAACCAATGCTATGCCATCCCTTTTATTGCAAAATTTGAAATTGACAAGAATGGATTTCACTCCATTTGCAATCAAATTCTTAATTTCCCAAAGGGAATAATCATGCATAATGCAAATCGAACACTCATATTTCACTGTGTTTCAAACTGATTACAGACTGGACGCCCTCAGTAAATCCAGCGACGAGTCATGTGATGAAAGTGACATCGAGCTCATCCAGCATATAAACGTGGACTGTGCCCGCCTCACCAGACTTCTAAATGGTAAACAGAAAACCAAGAACATTGCATCAAGTATTTGTATATATTGACTAGTGAGAGGCTATAAGTCATAAAACTGATAGCATTTTGATTTTCATATGATTGGCTGTGTGTGCGACAGAAATACTAAATTTTTTAGTTGTGATGGTCATGCCAATTACTAGTGAAAATAATATGGGTATTATTGACTCTAATGAGAATAATGATGATGATAATAGTAATGATTATCATTTTAATGAAATGATTTCAATATCATTTTGATAATGCTGGTATTGTTGATTTTCTTGCTTTTTTTATTGGGGGGGGGGTAAAGTGTTAATGCACTGTATGCAAGTGGAAAAGATAAATGCAGGTGAAAAGAATAAAAATTGCTGCATGGTTGAGGAGCTCTTGACTTCCTGTTGAAGAGGTTTGTCTTGGAAGATGTTGTAAAACTTCACATTGTATCTTCAGTATTGTAATATTATCTCTTACATTGTTAATGCCGTTCCACAATAAATGTTGTTATTAGTTTGAATATGACATATTTGACTGTCCATTTTCTGAAATAATCAGGCTCATCCTTTGATAATTAACTTGTGGCATTTTACATATTTGCTGTCATTATTCTGCACAGGAAGAGGATTTTGAATACACTTTGTAATTGTTTAGAACTGATTTTGTTCAACCCCCCCCCCTTGTTCTTGCAGAAATCATCAGCAAATTTCATTCCCTGAAGCGAAATGCCATGACTGCGCTGGCGCAGAGTCTTGAAAAGGTTTGTGAACACTGCAATATCTGGATCTTCCATAGTACTGATGTAGCTCATGTTTTAGGGTGAAGCAAGTTCAGATCAGTATTTCTAGAAGAAATTGTATAAAAAGATCGAATAGAAACGGTATTGTAAACAATAACCAAACTGTGTCAAGAACTAATTTGCTTTCCGTACATTATGTCCAGACTGGACATAATCAAATTTCTCACTGTCAAATCAGTTAATTTAATATTACAGTAATCAATTCATCTTTAGACAATTCCATATTTTCGATTTAAATGAGTATTGCGGTTTAGGATATATGAAAGCTGTGACAGTTTGTATCTTGAGTGGAGAAGAACTTCAAGATTTGTATTTGTACTGTAGATGCAGGTATTTTCTCATACATATTTAGAATCCCAGTATGTATTATCGCTGTATTGTTTTTGTTTGTTACTATTACCATCCATTTCATTGTCATCAACATCTTAATCATTGCTGCATTTATTATTTGTGTCTTTTTAAAAAACAAAAATTTTTCACATTTTTTCCCAGGCAATCTGGAATTGGATGGACAACTACCCACAGGAGTTTATGCAGCTGCAGCAATACCAGCACAGGGACAGTGATGGTCAGTTTCCCAAATACAGTCACATCACGTCCATCTTGACAATTTCCACCTTGACCATGGCCCTGAAGACACTAATTTCCAGGGACCCTTATACCATGTAGTGATTATTTTTGGATTATTTCCACTATAATGGTCATTGGCATATACTGGGTATTTAGTACTGTAAAATCAAATATTTTTCACGTGATTAATTTTTCGCACTGAGTGCCTCAAAAACATTTTGTGGATTCATGAGTTCGAACTGCACAACTGTCAATCCATTCATAATGTGCCAAGAAAATTGTGAAGATAGGCCTAAATTTCTGCATTTAAATCACATCTTCCCCAAGGTACACTGTATTCATTTCTTTACATCCTGGCTCAGTTCATAGATTTATTTCTGTTTACTAATAAATATGAAATGGACTTTCAATAGAGAAATGTGTATTTACTGTAAGTTTGGAATATTTAGCTGTTACTTCACAACATCATTGATGAATAAAGTTCTCTGTAATTGCCCCAGTGAAACAAAAAAAAAATGATTTGCACAAAATTTCTACTTCTACACAACTACAATCCTTGAATGGTTTTATGATGTAAAGAACTGGAGCAGATATTTTGCATCATGAAATGTCCTAGACTCTGTCATTTCTGTGAAATAAACAAGAATGGCAAGGTTGACATGTATTGAACAATGTGAATGTACGCACTGTCTTCTTTTGTCTATCTTTTAAGGAATCAAGGTGCTTTTAACCTAGTAGACAAAATTGTCATGTGTTGATATCAATTCATTATTCTGACTTATTTGAAGGTCACTTGCATGTTTGATGTCATAGGTCATTGAATTCTTTGTCCTTTCTCACCCCCCCCCCCCCCTCCAGGAATCAACTCACGCCTAGGCCTGACCCCACACCACTGTGCTGAGTGCTGTGAGAAACTCTTTGACCTGGCTGAGAGCCAACAGGAATCTGCCAAACGAAAGAGTCCTATGCTGCTGCTACAGGTCATGCTACTGGTCTTGTGTCCAGTAAGTACAGTGACCCCTTGGGGTCAAACCATGTTAAATCTAAATCTCCACCTCCCTCTCCTACACACACACACAGAGTTACACACATTCGCACACCTACAAACACACACACTTACACATACATGTACAGTCTGATGTTACTGGTGATACTACTCATCTTAAACCCAGTAAGCGCTGTAACGTCATTGTGTCAAACCATGTTACTTAATATATAAATCTCCACCCCCCCCCCCCCCCCCCCCCATGCACAGAGGCCATTGCTACAGGTTCCTGGTTTGATAAATACTGAAAAACAAGAAATTTTCACGCATATGAAACTTTTGTGAATTAGCAGGGAGGCAACATTCGCGAAAGTACAGTAAAATGCACGCAGAAGTTTTAGTCTATGCAGCAATGCATCAAATGCCGGTAGTGATTAGTGAAAGTTTCATGCTGCAAAAAAGGCTATTTAGTATTGGTCCAATTTGTGAATGTTTCTTGTTTCTTAGCACACCATTATTGGTTTGGCTGTTGCTGCTAGGGCTCTACAGGTTTTAAGCTGAGCTAGCTTTGTGGCCTTGTATGTAATAACAGAAGCCTTTAATATTGATTAGAACTATTTTTTTTTTTAATTAGTAGGGCATCATGATTTCTATCTGTCCTCCACCCCCTAAGGGTCCCCTGGCTGAAATCCTGACCTCCAGCCTCTACAACCTCTCCCCGAAGCAGTCGCAGAAGAAGCAGCTGCTGGACTCGCTGCGTCGCTGGCTGGAGCTGCCCAGCGGCACCAACAAGCAGCAGACGGAGTGGGCGGTGGTGGCCTGTGTCAAGCTCTGCAAGGCCGCCTCCTACCTGCAGAAGACGGAGGGCAATGCCCTCTACGAGTGGGTGCTGGACATGCTCCGCGGCCTCACGGTGAGTTCACACCCACTGATCTCGAATGGATGTTATAACTGGATAGCTCATTGGCCCATTCACGCTGTACAAATGAGTGAAGCAGCCACGTTACCAGGCACACTCTGTGGGGACTTGCATTATGCAGCAGAGACTGTTGCCAAGATGATGATGATGATGATGACAATGATGATGATGGTGATGATGACAACGAGGATGATGGTAGTGGTGATGATGATGATGATGGTTATGATAATGATGGTTATGATAATGATGGTGGTGATGACACTGATTTTGATGATGACGATGAAATGCCAGCTTTTATGTTAGCGCCATTTATCTGTAGAAACATTCAAAGGTGCCCTGCTCCCACATTGTGTCACATATCATTCACAAAGATCCTTTGGTTTGTTCAGATGACTAGGTTTATCTTCTCAGTCAAAATCACCCTGTTTCAGTTTTCTTGGCTTTAATATCCGGCGCTGTATCAGAATGACAGCACAGGTCACTTTTGAAGAGTTCTTCCATGTACAATTGTATGTGTAGTAACCATGACTAATAGCTACAATTGTTAAAGACACATTAGGCGCGGTCAGACTGGCAAAAGATCAGGAAGTTTAAGATTGCGATCTTTAACCTGTTGAGAACGGGCTGATTTTGCTACAACACGCATTTCCCATAGACCCCTGTCCAAGTGTGCTCGGTACTTGTCCTCAACGTGTTAAGATCTCAAAGTTTTGCCAGTGTGACTGCAAACTTCCTATGAAATTTCTCACTCCAACTAGGAATATATCCCCCACCCCCGCCAAACTTCTTGATCTTTTGCTGGTGTAACCACTTGAAAACTAAAACTTTGCAATATTTGTTATGTGACCGGTCCGCCACCTGTTTCTGGGCTGTGCCTCAGAAGCGCACAGCTATTGTAATGTACAGGTGTTATGTCACAATCACCAGCCATCAGACTGCGTATTCTTTCTTCTTCCTTGTGCAAACTTCTCGATCCAACGATCAAGAAGTTGCCTGGACGACAAAAAATCGGAAAGACTTCACAATCTTAAAAACTTCTTGATCTTTTGCCAGTCTGAGACATACTTCATTGTTTTCCTCCCTATCAAAGTATCTGCTTTGTCTTCCAATGACACCCCAAAATATATCTCAACACCACATCCTTTTCCAATCTCCGCTACTGCAGCAACACCTGTTCTGTCCGGCTCGCACCCAGCGTGCCCAAGTGGATGTCGAGCTCCTGATCGACTGTGCCGTGGCCTGCTACAGGCTCCGACCCTCCAACAGGGAACACTTCATGACGTGCATTCAGGTGCAGGTCCCCACTGTATTCCACCTGGTCCTGGTGCAGTCGCTGCACACCATAGTCACCAAGGTATGTATTCCATCCACCGAATTAAAACTTTCCTCAAGAAATAGATTTCTTTATTCCTGCATTTGGGTGTTTGCGAGTCTGTTACATCACCACTTTTTTGGAGATTGCATCTTCTGTGCATAATTTTCTAGTGAGATGATTTATCAAGGAGAATTAACAAATCACAGAAATTTTGCCTCTCGTATTATTAAAACAAATGTGCCATGTATGTATCATCTTTATTGTGGTAAATTGCAAAGTTTTTAGAGAAAAGGGACGATACTTATCCCCATTCTGCTGCTGTGGTGCTTGATTGTGAATTCATTGCTTGCAAAATTGTCTTTTGCTCGTGCACTCTGAGGTGGATAAAGTATGTGACCTGTTGCTTTTACTATTTTGTGAAATGTGTGCAACTTTTAAATTCTAGATATTTATTATAAGAGGTGCCATTTCTTTAAACCTTCACTGTTGTGTATTCTCGAAGTTTACTTTGGCAAAGTTTGCTTAAACATGATGTTGATTTTCATAAAAATCATCGCTGTGGATTTTCACAAAAATTATCGCTATAGATGTGTACCGTATAATTATTCTTTATCTTGTATGGTAATTGATTCTTTTGCCCTTTCCAGACCCACATGTCATGGTGGCCAACGATAGATCAACTCTACAACTTCTCAGAAAATCTCAGGAGGCTATTCGATACATATCGAAAGAATAACCCCAACCATGCCACAGCTGTCAGGTCAAGTCAGGTAGGCGAAACAAATTAGCATTCCGGGGGTGTTGGAATTTCGGTCATACCAGGCAAAAATATTCTCCTGAAATGTATTTGCAACGTATGGACAATACTGTCTTCTGTCCCCTACTGTAAAAGTGGAAATTTTTGTGCATTGTGTGCAACCAGAAACTAGCACGAAAATTACAGCACGCAAATATTTTTGCTTGCCATGTGTTCCAGTAGTGCAAGTCTTGATTACGCGGAATTAAAAACATGCGAAACGCATCGTTACCAGCCAAGCGCGAAAAATTACTCATACGAAATTTCGACTTTTACAGTATCTATTTCTGTTGCCCAAGTTTATGACAGATGATCTATTACCATTACAAGACTAAGCCCCCTTGTGTAAAGCCGCTATTAAAAGTTATTTGCTATTTTGTTAAATAGGAATTACCATCTAAATTATGTTTCAGATTATGTAAAAATTATAATATTGATCTTCAGCAAGTTTTGAGAGTGAAATTATTTGGAAAAAAAACCTGTATGTCATATTTCCGATTCAGATTCTGATTCATCTTTATTGGTCAATGATAGGACATAGAAATTCTGTTTCCATCAGCATTTTCACAACAGTAGTGCAAAGACAAATTACATATTGTACATCACAGTTACTAATACTTTATACGCCGAATATTTCGCAAGGTTTTTATTTTTACGAATTTCGCGAGTCAGATGCTATTTGCGAAATTAAAAACACACGAAAATCTTGATTCTGATCCCGATGTGAATGTGACGTACACGTGTACACTTCTCCATTCAGTAGGACTCCACGATCGCGAATTTAACCACTCGCTAAATCATCAGGAATTCCTGATTCACAAAAATTTAGACTCGTGAAATATATGGCGTATACAGTATTTCCATGACAGTGTTTGCATACAACGTATAAATCAACTAGAAATGTGGCTATGATGACCGGTATGCCCAGCTATACTGCATTATTTTGTAATTCCTGCAGTTGCCCCAGGTTAAATGCAGGTACCATGTAGAAAGATTACCGTCTTGCTTTGATACCTGTGCGTGGTGTGTCTCCCCCCAGCCGAGCCTGACCACACTCAAGTCCAAGATGCACGGCCGCAAGTCTCGGGACAAGTCCAGCGAGGATTTCCCCAGCGCCGTGCTGCTCTGGCTGGTCAAACTTGTCCATGCTGACCCAAAACTCATGCTGCACGTAAGTCAAGTTTTTTAGAGAGAAATGACGGATGTCACATTTGTTATAGTGCTTGGCAGAGTGTTGCTTCACTTGTTATGTTGTTCCATGAGTCCAATATGTGAGAATTGACTGTAGACACAATGATAGTACTATTGAACCTCTTTAACCCTTTGTGTGCTTGGAGAATAGTTTTATACATGTACACACTGTCTAAAGTTTCTGGCACAGAAAGGGATAATTTACATGTACTTTGCCAGAAACGCAATGGTGTTTGTTGTTGTTTTTCTATCTGTACCTATAAAAAGGGCCACTGGTCATACTACCTGACCATAGCATTGTTTAGATACATGTTGTACATATTTGTATGATGTAAGTTTTCCCTCAAAAAAAAAAAGTGAGCCTGCCAGTGAGGAAAACATACACGCAATCCAGGGGCTGAGGAACTGTGGGGGCTGGGGGAGGGGGATGGGGAAGAAGCATTGATCCTTTACCCAACCATGAGCAATACCCCGTCCCTTTCCTTTCTTTCTTCCCCTCTCTTTTCTTCCTTTCATCATTTTTCCCTGTCTTTTTTCCTTCCTTTCCTTCTCTCTCTCTCTCTCTCTCTCTCGTTTTAAATGTCACATTCTCCTCTCCCTGCTCTCATCCACCCACCAGAGCTCCGGCTCGGCTGGTCACGTCATCCAGAACAACACCTACCAGCTGATCACGGGGCTGGTCAACCTGATGTGTCAGTACTCCACCCTGCCGGACATCTCTGTGGAGGCCATGAAGGCCCTGCTGACCCTCCACCAGCCAGGCAACGTGGAGCTCTGGAACCCGGAAGCCCCCATCGCCACCTTCTGGGACATCAGGTGAGCTAAACCCACCCAGGCAGCAGCCCCGGTGAACTACGTCACATTAAATGTCTGAGACTGATGTGCAGGAGTGTATGGAACAGGATGCCACATTTGATTTGTGGGACCGATGTGCAGAAGTGTGTGGAAGGCAATGCCATATTGCATATGTGGGACTAATCATTGCAGGCATTCATACGTGGCAATCATACATGTATGATCCAAGTGATGCTGAAATATTTACCTTCTTTTCTTGGGGGAAGTTGGGAAGGCAGATAGGTGGTACATTTTATAATTTACTGGATTCTAGTTGTCATCACTCATCATTCTTGTTGATCTTTTGTTTCATTTTCCCGTAGATTTCCCAGATTTAGCCAACATTAAATAGAAAATTAAATTGAAATATAACAAAGTATTAGCAAGAACGTGCTCGTAGCCATCCAGCATATGGACAAATATACCCGAATCCGGCTGCCGAAGAGCTAAATGGTCATCATTTTTCCTTTCCCCGCTCCACCCCACCCAGCTCCCAGGTGCTGTTCTCTGTGGCCCAGAAGCTGCTCACCCAGCAGATCGTCAACACCACCGAGGTGCTCAAGTGGCTGAGCGAGGTGCTCTCACTCAGGAACCGCTTCCTCAACAAGTACAAGGACCACGCCACCGTCGACAGCAACATTCCGCGCACCCGGGAGGCGCAGAACAAGTTGGAGGTGCGTAGGGTCTGCCGCGATGCCACGCATCAAAATGGTTGATGACTGAAGACCGTCGCTAATTTACATTATCACCAGAATATGTCATACAGGTCACAATGCTCTGTGTAGCTGCAAATTCATAACTGTACTTGTTTTTATATTATTTACCGTAGTTGAACAAAAAGCTTATCTCTGATTTCAGTCTGCAAATTACATAATTATCTAATGTCACACAATGCCTCAAGGCTAGAGTGGCATCTTTGTCATGACCTTATTCAACCTGTCGGCTTAACCAGACTGCAACTTGAAAAGAAAAACACACATTTTTTCCCCCTTAAACTGTATCTTTTCCAGTGGTAAGTGTTCTTATGGATTGTAGGTTGTGCTACGTAAAGTGAGTTTGATTGTATACTTATTGAAAGCTTTATAGATTGGGGAAAATTGAATAAATATAAATAATAATGATAGACTAAGATTATAATGACACACACAGCAGCTTATGAGAAAGCTATTCATAGGTACTGGCCATTAACATGCATGACTGCAATCATCTTACTCTCTCTCCCAGTGCGTGTTCATCATGAACCTGTGGAGCTGTGACCAGGAGGCGACCACCACTGCCCTCTCCTGCCTGGGGCAGCTCTGCGAGGAGGCCGAGATCTGCTGCGGGGCCGACGACTACGCCCTGACACAGGTGGTGCCGAACTACGGCGTCTACACCGAGCTGGCACGCCTGCCGCAGATTGGACCGCAAGGTAAATATTGCCATATGTGTTCAGTGGTCATTCTCCAAGACAAATCTTATAATCAAAATCAAACCTGACTGTAGTGATCACCCTAGGGAGACAGAAAAAATGGCCATTATAGACAAGGTCTTTACCATGTTTTTTCTCTCAGGAGGGGGAGGGGCACTGTCGACAGATGCCGGCTAAGGAAGGTTTGACTGTATATGTTTGCCCTGAAGTGCAAACAGACTCATGGCAAAGAGCAGGGTGCATAACCAATTGAAGTGGTCACATCATCTCACATCCAACTGGACCCCATGGAAGACCAGCTTGTGCAGCTGAATATGGGCTATCCAGCCATCTTCTCTAATGGAAAATGAAACTAAAACAAACAAACAGACAAACTTTTATCAAAGACCGTACTTCACTCTAACGAATCAATGAAATCCTTCTCCTCGGTGCCCGCTTCCACTGAGTCGCTGTTTTTAATAGCAAACTGCCAAATCTGTGAAGCATGATTTACAGACAATTTCTGCAGTGCTCAAACAACAGATCATTCTCCCACAAGTGTTTCAAGTACCAGAGTGTTTGTTACTTGCAGAAGGAAAGTTATCACCATATTGCTTTTCCATTCCATCTTCCTCTTTTCATGCCTGTGGTGTCTACTGGTAATTTTTTACACCAGGCAGGCAAACAAACAAAAAGTCAATCAATTTTAGGAAGAGAAGTGTCTTTTAAGTCAACACAAGGAACAATCTACATTTTGATGGCCCATAAGAAAAATGTATTGGCCCAAAATACAAGGAAACATTACAATCCACTTTGAATCTTAGTTGCCCAATCGGGCCACCAGAAAATAACCGTTTTAGAAATTTAGTGGCCTGACATCAAGGTTTAGTAGCCCCGGGCTACTGAGCCACCGCGAATGTCGAGCCCTGGTTTACTGGTTGCACTCTCACTGCTCCTGATCAGTAATCTTTCCTCCACACACTGTTCCACCCACAGAGAAAGTGGCCCTCCGGAAGAGGATATTTGCCTCGTTACGGAAGATAGAATATGTGACGGACGGGAACAGCCAGGTGAGATTTCATTGACTTTATGGATGGATGGATATGGATATTCTGGATGGATATTTGATTTGTTTGTATCTGTGAATTACATAACATAGGATTTTGTTCTTTTATTCATTGTGAATTTCAGAATGTATTTTGAGAGAATCATATTTCTGTGTGAAGGGGATCACAATTCATTCAAGCATCTGGCTTTTGTTGTGAACACAGTCCCCTTCCAGGGCTATGTAATATATACATACAGTACGTTGTGTCTTATGGAATCATTAAAATGAAGTGAGTTGAATATTTTGCAATACACTGCCTGCCAATTTTTCTTTTGGCCATATACATTTTGTAAATTCATTTCCAAATAGCATATCGACGTGATATGAGTGGTACAATGTGTACATGTCTTAACCACAGAAAGGCAGGTAGATTTTGAGTGTAGAGCAAGTGTTATTCAGAAATACATTGTAAAATAAATTAGTAAATCCATCCCAGTATACTATTTAGACTCCACTTAAAGGGATCGTATAGTTTTGGTTGAGACCTAATTTCAGGTTTCTAACATTTTTGGTGAGATAATGAGAAACCTCTTATGAAATATGAAAGAGCCTGTAATTCCATGAGGAATTCAATGTTTATTTGATGAATATTGGTTTGAAATGGCTGAGATATCCAAAACAGAGCGATTCTAATAAAGTGTGGGGCCCACCTTTTATTACGATCGCTTTGTTTTACTTTGTTTTTGGATGTTTCAGTCATTCCAAACCCGATTTTGATCAAATAAACTTTGAATTCCTCTTAAAATTGTATGCTCTGTACTATTATATATATGTTTTCTTGGTATCTCGCAAAAAGTTAAGAGCCCAATTCTCATCTCCACCAATACTGTACCATCCCTTTAAAGTGCAGCAGAGCGGTCACTTTTGGGGTTGGATAAACTGTCTACACAATAGTGTATAATTCTTGAACCCCCTGAACAATAAAACTTTGCACATCGCTTCACTTGAGGTTGCCAAAGTTACAACTAGGTCCAGTTTGGATGGATTACTGAATGCTGATGAAAAATTTTGAACAAATTGTTAAAGTGGCTTGACATTTAAAGATTTAAATCCCTTTGCACTAAGAGAGCATGATAGCCAATGTCCTATTCAAATGAATGAATGCTTGCATCTAGTTGTTTTATGGCAATTGATTGACAAATTGCCCTTTATCTACGTACCTGGTGATTGTAATTAAGACAGTGTCTTGTCCATTTTAACATCTTTGACCAGGCATGGGATGAGACCTACACATTATGGGATAACTCCACCAGTCGGCTGGGGCTATACAAGGGAAAAGGGGAGGACAGTGCCTCGCTGGATGGCAAGAGCAACATGAGGCGGAAGGCGTCACACAGCGTGCTACAACCCAGGGAGCAGGACTTTGAGGTAAGCCACACGTCACCCTGCCCATGGGTTTAATGAGGTGGGAGGCGAGTGGAGAATGAATTACTGTATACGACGTGTATTTAGCAAGTTGAATTGTATGCAGTCATGAGTTCCCGATAATTTCGCAAGTGATTAAACTTGAAGTATGGTGTACATGTATGATTGAGAAATGTATGTTTGCTCATCATATTCATGTTGAGATCAGCGTTGATAGTTTCACATGTTGTTTTTGCTTTGAGAATATGTAGGTTTTTTTTGTGTGTGTTTTTTTGTTTTTTACGCTGCATCAGTGTGTTGTTGTAGAGGTAAGCAGCCCTGAGTATGACATCCTTGACTCTGACACTGACATTTGAATCTTACCACTGACTTTAAACAAGGTTCCCGCGGTCATGAAAAACATGGTAAAGTCATGGATTTTTGAAAAAGTTTTTTCAGGCCTGGAAAAGTCATCAAAGGTGCAGACTTATAGATACAGATCATGGAAATTTAGTGATCTTAAATTTTAGTGATCTTTTTTTTTTCAGTGTAATTTTGTTTGTAAGGAAAGCATTTCATCAAATAAAATTGGGCTAACTTGTTTGCTACAGACAGTGTTAGGATGGTTTACACATTGTCGCTTTACATCGACATTACTTTATACTTAATAGTGATTTTCATGTATTTAACACTAACCACTTGGGTTTTTTTATGACGTTACTCTCTGAAAAGGGACCTAGATTTCTACAGTTTTACATGGAAAAGTCATGGAAAAGTCATGGAATCTATTTCTTATAAAAGGTGTAGGAGCCCAGTTTAAAAATATTCCATTCTATTTGAGGAGATATAGGATCACATTTCTTCACATATGTGTTTCCCTACAGGAGTGGAGGAATATGACAGGTTTCCTGTGTGCATCAGGCGCCATGTGTCTCAAGTCAAGAAACCGACCAAGGTAATTATTTGGAAGCCTGTGTGGAGATGTGGCATGTAGATGTAACAGGCCTTGGGCATGGTTGGCTGTTTTTGCCCAAAAATGCAAAACATTCATACACTTCTTTGCTGAGTATTGTCACCCTAGAAATCATGTTATGGATTTGAAAGATTTGAATTATCACACTGAAAAATCCCTCTCCCTTTAACAGCAATTCTTATATATGTAAATTCACATTTACGATATTCTACAAAATAAAAAAATGTGGCTCTGCTTGTATGCATATGAGCCCACTTGACTTCCTGAATTAAGTCCCCTGATAAATTCCTGTGTGTTTCAATGTGCATGTATTTGTGAAGCCATTTTGCAAGCATCAATTGGAATGTGTGTGTGGACTCAGGGACAGTGAACTATTGTGAAATAGCATCGGTACCCGTACAGGTGAAGCAGATGAGATACCGGTAATTGTGATTTTTTTTTCAGTTGAATAGATGGTTGAGATAGATAAGTTTAGTAGGGTGGTAACTACCGTCAAAATTAGGCGTCACAGCCAATCAGCATCAAGGATTTATAAAATTTACCGCTAATTTGAAGACTTACCGCTAGAAAGGAGCGGTAAGTCCAGCGGTAAGGGTTTTATGCAACAGGGCCCAGGTATACCTGGAACTGTTGACACAGCAAAGAAGTTACATTGTAGATGCATCATACAGAGGAATATGTGAGAGAAAGAAATAATGACAGGAGAGGGGTAAGGCCGGTAAAGATAGTGGGACCCACACCAGATGGATAGACAGGGAATTGACCAAACTGACCAAACTGGACATGAGAGGGGAGAAAGCTTTTGATAATCATCTGCATTCAGAGGAGGCGGAGGCGATGGAGGGAGGGGTTTATCAATCTGTGAAACACTTTTTCTGTACTGCACCCGTGAACTTTCACCCCGTCCTGCTCAGGTTCGATTCCCCCTGCGAGGCGGGCCCCAGACATATTGGTGCCCCGATCCTCTCGTCATCACCCGTCACGGAGGAACCAACCGACCAGCTCAAGAAGTGAGTGTCCCACCTCTTCTTCTCTCCTCATTTGGTCAGATTTTGGCTAACTGTGAAAGCAGAAATTTTTATTAATTTGTTATTAATTAATCATTTGAAATTAATCCTTTGCATTTGAATGAATGAAGTTCTTGCATCAAGTTGTTTTTACTGCAAAATGACTTAAACTTATTTATGGCAAGTTCTCCAGACTTTCCCCAAATCTTGCCCATTGATTCAATTTCATATTGCTTTAGCATGGGCCAATCAAACTTTAAAGGCATAATTTACCATTTGCAGATGAAAGCATTAGTGCTTTAAAATAGTTCTAAAATGTGAGTTAGGGATAGAAACAACCACTGTCAAAATTTGAATCCATATAATCGATGTTAAGTGTTGTTAAATACACAAAATGTGAACAATAGTTATAATAAAAATGTTTCCAGACTAAACCGTATACAGTTACGGTTTACTGAGAAAAACCCTGATATCTCCTTATATTTTAGGTTTTATTGCAAATATTTCATATGGTAGGATGTTTTATGATACAACAGACCTACACATATGCATCAAATGTGATATCTTGAACATTTTTGAAATCACTGCTCCCAAAGGTAAACTGGACCTTTAAAACTTCAAACATTACTTTTATACGTACCAGGTTTGCATAAAATTGCTTTTCAGAATGTTATTTCTCCAGTGAATTTTGTAGATATTTTCCTGATAATTCAGCGGGGGAAAAAATATTATTGTTAAGTCAGCGGGACTTGTGTCCAGTATATGTTGTCTCTTCAAGCCAGAATGAGAGCATTTCTACTACCAAACCATCTTCCCCCCCCCCCCCCCCCCACATACACACATAATTCGGAAGCACACACAATTGATTTGCACACTATGTGTTGTACCACAAAGCTCACAGCATAGGTAATAGCATTGATATGGCTTGTGAGGTGACCAATCTTTAAATGCTGCAGTCTACTTGTATTTATGCTGTCATCACGTTGTACTTTGCCACTTCCCATGAAAATTTCTATTTATATCAAATGTATACACTTTATAGATACTTCTCCTCTACACAGGAAGAGACACTGGACTTTGAATGTTGATCAGAGAGATCAATGAATGAAATGCTTGGGGAACATGTAAAAACCAGTGACTGCTCCCAAACTATTCATATCAAAAGTCAATTTGATCTTTGCCAGTATGCCTGCTACAAACATATTATCTCCGTGTATATATTAAAGCAAAAAGATAATCGCCACTAAACGTTTGTATTTACATGGCTGATAACGCCATGGTTTGTTGACTCATTTTGTAGTCAATGCAGGGCCAATATTTTGTAGACCTAAAACAAGTGTGTCAACACCCAGATCAATAAAGCATGGTCAACTGAATGTCATCCTCGGCAGATAGGACAGATTCTTGCCTTGACATGTCCACGAGTAAATTGATAAACACATGCAACAAACTCCTTGATTTGTCACACTGCAATGAATTTGGTCATTCAGTGCTTAATCGCTGGAGATGTAGCCTCGGTGCTGTGCGGAGCCGGTGCTCAGCTATCCAGAACCCAAATCTGTATTATGCCTGTGTGAGAACTTAGGGAAGATTTGATGAGTTTCTGGAAGATTAAGAAGCGTTTCCGATATGTTTCTCCCCCATGCAGCTTCATGGCCAGTCTCCTACGACTGCTAGTGTGCAATAATGAAAAGCATGGTGCTAAGGTAAGCCAGATAAAAACACACCTTCAGGTTGTACATTGTATACCATGGGTAAATGAAGCTTGTTATAGCACTCAAAACTAAAGTGGAACCTTTCCGTTAATAGCAAGCAGCGACTGATAATGAGGCATTGGTTTATCTTATCATTGGTTCAGATATCATGGTGCTCTCATTCAGAATGGATGAGTAAGATTTTATGGCAAGAATGTAATGCAAATGAAACAAAATAATCAGAAAATCATAATTAGTTTTGATTTTGACAATATGAAGGGGTCTAAAATGTGCTAACTGAAATGAAATGATAAAAAATTTGGTTGAAGTGATATTCTGTAGGTCATCTTGTCGTTGTTATTGTAATAGTCATGTTAAACTTCTTGATGAGACAAGCGCCAGTGAAAATGAGGAAAAAGAGAGCAGTACTGTATAAGAATACACCGATGTCTGGTTTGGATAAAGTTTAGTTTTCCATTACATCAGCAGTTCAAAGTCACGAGGTCTACAGTATATAACACAAGCACTTTGATTGATTCACAAATTCTGCAGAACTTTTAGAACTTGCTGCTATTGTTAATGCCACATTCATGTCAAGTGTCAAGTGAAGAAACTCTTGCAGCAGTGGCGTGTTCACACTCAAACTCTTGCAGTTAAGGGACTGCTTGAAGGAAACGATAAAACTTCGGGCTATTGTAAGTTCCACATTTGTGTTGAGTGTAAAGTGTAGTAAAGGCTTTGCAGAAGTGGCATGTTCACTCAAACTCTTGTAGGTTTGACTGCTTGAAGGTAATGATAAAACTTCGAGCTATTGTGAGTGTCACATTTGTGTTGAGTGTTAAGTATAATGGCGTGTTCACATTGAAACCTTTTTGCAGGCAAGGGACTGTGTAAAGGAGATGATTGGGGAGGAGTTGGACCCTGCCCTCTACCCACAACTCTTCCAGCAGATCAAGGAGTATGTCGACAAATTCTTTGACAGCAATGGGCAGGTAGGTCATTATCTCCTCCTCATCCCCTCTCCCCCTCCCCCAATGAAACAAGAAGAAAGAGATAATGATTATACAAACAAAGCAAACAATTGAAAACAAGCAAATCTAGCCAAATTGTCAGTTTGTTTTTTATGCCTCCGCCACGAAGTGGTGCCGGAGGCATTATGTTTTCGGGTTGTCCGTCCGTCCGTCCGTCCGTCCGTCCTTCCGTCCGTCCGTCCTTCCGTCCATCCGTAATGAATTTTGTGGACAAGGTAACTATCGAAACCTGTTGAGGTATCCTAATGAAACTTGGCATGTATGTGTATTAGGGGGTGAAGTTGTGCCTATCAACTTTTGGGTGCACATGCTCAAGGTCAAAGGTCAAAAGTTCAAGGTCAAATACATAAAATTTCACTATTTCCACCATATCTATTGAATGCCTGAAGATATTTTCTTGAAACTTAGTGTATACATGTTTTACCTAATTAAGATTCTCTGGTGAAAGTTTGTCTCATGAGGTCAAAGGTCAAAGGTCAAAAGGTCAGGGTCAAATACATAAAATTTCACTATTTCCACCATATCTATTGAATGCCTGAAGAGATTTTCTTGAAACTTAGTGTATACATGTATTACCCAATTAAGATTCTCTGGTGACAGTTTGGGTCATGAGGTCAAAGGTCAAAGGTGAAAAGGTCATTTAAAAATATTAAAACTTCTTTTTTTTTTCTCCGTACCTTGGAAAATTGTTCAAGATATCTTCATGGAACATAGTATATACATGTACTGACTGGAAGTGATTATCTAGAGAATGTAGGGTTCATGGGGTCAAAGGTCAGGGGTCAAAGGTCAAGTGCAAGACTTCAAAATGTTACTATTACCCTCATATTTATGCAATGCCAGCAGGGTTATTTTATTACACTTGGTGTATGCGTGTGTAACCTAATAGAAATTCTCTGGAAAGTTTTTTTTTTCTCTTTTTGCCTCAAAGGTCAAAAGGTCAAAGATCAAGTGAAAGTGCTGAACTAACTTTTTCCTCCATATCTCGGAAGTGGCTCAAGTTACCTTGAAACTTAGTACATATTATGCATGTTCTACCTGAAAGTACTTATCTTATGAATTTTAGGGTCAAGGGCCAGATGAAAATGGTAACAATTTACTATTCAATTCAGAAATTGCACTTTTTCTCCACA
This sequence comes from Diadema setosum, assembly GCA_033980235.1. Taxonomy (NCBI): domain Eukaryota; kingdom Metazoa; phylum Echinodermata; class Echinoidea; order Diadematoida; family Diadematidae; genus Diadema; species Diadema setosum. The sequence goes on along the minus strand of CM067062.1, from coordinate 32,209,618 downwards.
CCTGTACCTTGAAAATTACTCAATGCCTAAATGTATGAATGGGTCAAAGTCAAGTTAAAGTCCTTAAATCCCTAGATACATGCTCTCCTATTCATCAAATAAAACCTACGTCAAGGAAGGTGAACATTCAACACATTTGTGACAAACTTGTCATTCCAATATTTGCCAATTTTGTGAAAATGTAATCACACAGTGTCCACATGTACTATCTAGACCTATTGGGAAAATCATGCATTATGGCGATGGCATACCAGTCGCCAAAGCGACATTTTTAGTTTAAATTTTGATAGCATTTGATTCATTGGTACATCTTCAAAGAAATTTTGCTGTGTTTTTTGCACTGTGGCTGATAAGCTGCTGCCATGCTTCGCGGACAGATGCTTTAACAGCTTTCAAATGTTTTAAGTAGCTGCGATGTGAAAACCCAGTGTCACCACAGGAAACCTTCCTTCATAGTGCTTGTTTACCAATGAATTCTTAACCTCCTAAAGGTACTGTTTACCAGTGAGAGCAGTGATTTTAAAAATGTTTGAGTTATCACATTTGATACATACCAGTGTATTTGTAGGTCAGTTGTATCACAAAACATCCTACCATATAAAAAATTTTGCAATAAATCCTAAAATATATGGAGACATCACTATTTTTCCCAGTAAGCCATCACTGTAGATTGTTCATTCTAGAAACAATCTTGTTATGATTACTGTTCACATTCTGTATATTGAATACATAACATTGATTATACTGATTGAAATTTTTACATTGGTTGTTTCTATCCCTAACTCGCAATATAGAACTACTTTTTGAGCACTAAAGCTGGGTTTTTGTTTCATCTGTGAATGGTAAATAGTGCTTTTAAGCAGCTGCTATGTGGAAACCCACTATCACCACAAGAAACCTTCTTCTAAAAGCGCTTGTTTACCAAAGAATTTTAAACCTCTAAATGCAAAGTGGATGTTATTTTCTACCGGCAATCCCCTTTGTGTAGGTGGAGACCTCAGAGGCCAACACACTCTTCATCAAGCACGTGATCCAGGTGCTCCGTCAGGTGCTGGAGAACGGCAGCGAGGACGAGGAGGTGGCCGAACACCTGGGCATCATCAGCATCGAGGGGCTCATCCTCTCCGTCACCAGGTACGGCACGCCCTCTCTTGTCACACGTGATCTCATCATCATTCAGAGATGCCAAGTGTGAACTATAAAATCAGAAATTTTCGCATGCATGAAACTCTTGCTGATTTAGCAAGGAGCCCGGATTCACGAAAGTAAGATGCATGCGCGAGCTTTTTTTCTCTGCAATGCAACGAATGCCAGTATGTGGCAATTTGTGAAAGTTTCATGAAGCGAAAAAGGCTGCCGGATCCAATTTGAAAAGTTTCATGCCAAAACGTCTCTAGTTTTACAGTCCTATCTTGCAGTATTTTGTACTGCTTTTTGCCAAATAGGCTTTGTGTGAATACTCTTGTTTTTCCATCAAAAAACGCCATTTCAACCCTGAGAATACTACAGTTGTGGTTACAAAGTTGGCATCCCTGATAATCTTTTCTAATCATCTTTCTCTTTGATAATATTTGTTTTATAAGGGCACTGTGCAGTAGTGGGTAAGACTCTTGACTTTCAGTTACATGTCCTGAGTTTGAATCCTGTCTATCAAGTGCCTAGTACATATTTTACATCCTTGGACAAAATGTTTTTACCCGCCACGACCCTCTCGACCCAGTTGTGACGAATGGGTACCTTAATATGTAGGTTATGTTTTTGCCGGCGCTGGTTTGCTTGTTTGTTTGTTTGTCTGTCTGTCTGTCTGTTTGCAAAGTAACTCAAAAAGTTGTGAATGGATTTGGTAATGGCACAAGGAACACATCATTAAACTTTAGAAATGATCCAGGATTTTTGATAAATTTGTAAAGGTTTTTTTATCTTTTGGCAAATAGGGTCAGTGAACTTTGGAGTTCAAGCTGTGCGTATTTGAGGTTTGCATACACGCACTAAAGCGCGTGCTCTGCTCAGGGCGCCGCGCAGCAGGAAGCTGATGAGGTAAACACAAGGCCGCTTTATCGTTGGGAAATTGGGCGGTTTTTAGCATGCATGTTTTGGTGAAAATGAGCTGCATGGCGGAGGTCTGCGTTCTTTGAGTGCTTTTCTAGTTTAGCAAATTGTTCAAAAACTGTGTCTCTAGAATCAGTCCTTCCTTGTTTGCTATGCCATCACAAGTATCAGCAGTATCCCGTCTCTTATTCAGTCACAAAAGTGATGGTGATGAAAGTTTCATGCCCCAGTAAAGAAGACAAATATTACTTTTATTTTTTATGTAGTTGTCGGGAGACAGGTTCACATTAAGTGTGGCTGCTGCGCATGCACAAAATCTAGTAGGTAAAGTATTTGTAAGATTTCATTTTGGCATGGGTATCCCATTTCGCAAAAATGTAGGAAAATTTTCATCCTGTGAAGTCATATTCCACTTTTGTGGTCTGTGGTGAGCTCACTGACATGCTTACATTGTACTGTAATTTGCAATATACACAAGACAATGAAACGATTGTGGAACAGTGACTGTAGAGTGTATGAAATGGGTCAGGGCGCTCATGTTTGTTCTAACAAACACTGTACAGTTATAGAGGAATGTTTTTACAGCAAAGTAAACATTCGGGTCCCAAAATCATTATCAGTGAAGTCTACGGTGCAAAATCCCTTCTGTAGCAATGGAATTTTGATATAACAAGAGAAAACTCCTGAAGGCTTGAAATTATAATGGGAGTCGCCTGTAGTTCCAGGCAGTTCTTATTGCTTCTATTTGTTGACTATAAAGTTGCTTGTTTTCATTGTGTCATAACTGGACAATTGTCAAATACTGAGTATGTCAAGAAAGATCAATGAAAGCATGAAACCAATCCCCTGGTGTGCCCCATTTTATTTTGTTTGTTTGTTTTTAAAAGTGCTTTTCTTGGAGGCTTGTTCTGTGGTATAAATCTCATAGTTTTCATTCCTCTTCTCTTTTCCTGGCAGATATGTCCGGCGACTGGACCCAAGTACAGCAAACGAGTATGTGGTGCAGATCAAAGTTCAGCTATGCAAACTATTGTCAATGGTGAGTGCCCTTTTGACATTGTACAATCTGTACATGCCACGTGCACACTGCCTTCCAGTCAATGTAATAGGAGGTGCATGTGCCGATGACCAAAACTTTATAGATTCATAACTCTTAATTCTTTCTTGAATGGATTGTCTGATTTTTATGAAACTTCACTGATGTGTACTACTAATATCTTTGCATTCACTGAATGAAGATATATATTAGGGGTAAAGTCCCCTTCAATATTTCATTGGTTGCCCAGTTAAGTCCTATACTTACAATGGAAGTCATAACGAAAAGTACAGTATTGGTAGAGGTGAGAATTGGGCTTTTAACATTTTGCAAGATATCAAGAAACTGTTTGTAAAATAGTACAGAGCGTACCTTTCTAAGAGGGATTCATAGTTTGCTTGATGAAAATCGGTTTTGGAATGGCTGAGACATCCAAAAATAAAAGAAAACAAAGCGATCGTAATAAAAGCAAGGTCCCACATTTTATTAGAATTTCTCTTTTTTGGGTATCCTAACCAATTCAAAACCAATTTTCATCAAATAAACATTGAAATCCGTTTGGAATTACATGCTCTTTCATATTTCATAAGAGGTTTCTCATAATCTCAACCCCAAAAATGTTAGAAACCCGAGGTTAGGTCTCAACCAAAAATAAACAATCCCTTTACAAACCACAGTCGTTATGCTGACTTTCTCAAATCCAGTAGTCCCGTCTATTGCATCCAAGAAAGAGTTGTATTCACAAGTGTATCTGTACCTCAGTGTTGCAGTATTCTTATTGTACAAGTTTGTATATTGTATTTTGATTTGCCAGTGAGTTTGGAGTTCTCGTACTGCAATCTGTTGAAGTGATGGTGATTTTTCTTTTCCCCCTTCTCCTCCTGTCTGTCCGTCCCAGATGATGAAGAGGAGAGACTGCCTGTCCTTCAGACAGGAGATCCGATTCAGGAACAAGCTGGTGGACTACCTCTCCGACTGGATCCTGGGCTTCTCCAACGACGGTGCCACGGATGAGATCAAGTCCCTCACCAGGTTAGCCCACCGCGTGCCCGGGCACTTCTAGCTATAGCCTGCTGTTGCTGTTTCTTTAACGTCCATTGATGCCTTTCAAACTCTGCCATGTTCTATAAGTTATGCAGGCCACTCTAGGCTGATAAGAGCTTTTTTTTTTTTTCAGTTACGCACACTGGCAGCTGTCTGGTTCTCATGCAGTGTGAAATGGATGTCGTCAACTTCTCATGTCCACTATTTTCAACCCAATTGAGTTTGTACTTTCTGTCGTATGGCTCTGTCATCCCCACCTTCATAGGCAATTTTGACTCCCCCCATCTGTAAGGTTAATGTGAAATCTTCATGTACTAGATTCTGGTCCTAGACATACCAGAGAACAAGGAATATGCGCAGTTCATTCAAATTAAGTAGTACAGTAGCAGTCCCCTGTGAAAACATGCAAATAAGAAATCCTGAATGTCTGGGTGCAAGAGAACTGGTGATGTAGTAGAGATTGGGGAACTGGGTCATTGGTAACCATTGGCTGCTAACTTCCAGCCACCTGTGCCTTTAGTATAGAAAGCACTCAAAGTGGATGTGCCCATCAGGGAATGAAGCACAGTCAGGGTTGATAATGCCTTTGGAATATTGGGATTTCCAGGCAGCCACAGGTGGTATAGGGGACTAAATTTTTAATGTCTATGAATTTATCAGGGTGATATGACAGTTGGTCACAAAACAAAGAGATCGCTGTAGCTTCAAAGAACTTGTTATCGAGTACTGTTTGTTTCTTGGCGTAATATAGTATTATATCATAAGAGATCCCAAGGCTTGATTGTGTATTGTTTTGTTTTTAGCACAAAGAACATTTACTATTTCTGTCCAAGGTTTATGTGCCAGTCTAGCCTCTGTCTTTGAAGTTTATAGCATACAAATGTTCAGCACATCACCATTGTCACATGTCCTTTACACCACAGGGAGTTGGATGAAGCTAGCATGGAAGCCATGGCAGCACTACTTGTAGCCCTCCCTCTACAGCCGGAGGAGGGAGATGCGGGCGACATCATGGAGGCCAAATCAAAACTATTTCTGAAGTAAGCAGTCTAAAAGATTCCCAAAAACCACTTGCCACAAGTGTTTCAGTGCCATTGCTTGTTATTACTAATTTTGGGATTGTCATGGTAAGTTTTAAACAGTCAGTTATTGAATATGAATAGTTAAATCTGTGCTCCCCCACCCCACCGATCCACAAAGAAAACAGAAAGATAAATTCAAAAAGGAAAAGGACCATTCTTACAAAGGAGACATCTGTACAGGTCTGTAGAGGTCTAAAAAAAAAAAATTATAGTTTTCACGAAGGAAGATGGGTTAGTGTCAAACAGCATCACTACATTTGTATATTAAGTTTCCAAAACAAACATGAAGGCTACTATTAGTCGCTTTCTCCAGAACTGTCCTGGCATTGATGTTGTGAGATGTCTTCTCAGGATCATGAAAAAAGAAAAGCAAAGTTCTCTGATGGTCACTTTTCACACACATTAGGGGAACTCCCCCAAACTAGTCTGCAGCTTTTTGTGCTGTGAGTGCCAAGTGGCCGAGATAACCTCATTGAATTGTACACATCATCCAAAGTCCCAACACATGAAGCAGGGCTCTTCCCTAACTTCTTTCTCAGGTGGCCCATTCTAAGGCACTGAAATCTTTAAATTTGAAATTTTGGTGTCCCGAAATAAGAGGAAACATAAATATCTATTTTGAATTTTAAGTGCCGGTTTGGGCTATACCAGAAGATTCATGTAGCTTTTTTTGGTAATTTGGTGGCCCAGCACCAAGTTTTAGTGGCTGGGCCACAGCTAATGTCAAGCCTTGTAGAAGGGGTTAACATGCTGTATTTGGCACATTTTCCTTGCCCCAGATACTTCACATTGTTCATGAGACTGCTGAATGACGTGATGGACCGTGGGGATGAGAAGAGTGTGGACACTGTCCGCTCCCAGACTGACAACAACAACCAGTCGTCCCTCCGCAAGTGTACCATCCAGGCCATGTCCAACCTACTCAGTGCCAACATCGACAGTGGTCTGCGACATTCCATAGGTAACCGCTGCTGACCGATTACATGCTCAAACGGTTGTTCCACAAAATTTCTTGGCAGATAAGTCTCGACCGCACTTGTTTTTAAGAAAGTGGTCTCCGAAATTCTGTAGGGAACGGCTGACCACTATCTTTCGGTTACCGACAGTCATGTGCAGCATTCCTCAGCTACCCACTGACCATTTGTATTATCAGACGGTAGTCAGTCTCAAACATTCCACAGGTCACCACTGACCACATTCCACTGATGACCACAGGTAGAATGCACATCTAGGGAGTTGTTCTCTTTTGTGGTGTTCTGCTCACCTCCTTCATGGTACATATGATGTGTGGTTTCCACATCTGAGGATCCAGAAATACTGAAACTGACAGAAATTCTGAGCAATTTGAACAACCTGCATCAATGGTTTCCAGTAATGTGATGCCCAAGGGTTTTTGTTGTTGTTGTTTTTTGCATATTACAAAGTAACAGCATCAAAAATTATTTATTCATATACAGGAATATAAGTGTAGGGGACACACATAGGTGTGAGAAAGATGCACAGTTGATTGATTGGGTTCTAGTATGTGCCTTGGTAACACACCCGCCACAGAACTGGGATATCACCCCGACGTCCAGACGAGGGCGGCCTTCATCGAGGTCCTGACGAAGATCCTCCAGCAGGGGACGGAGTTCGACACGCTGGCTGAGACAGTGCTGGCGGACCGCTTCGAGCGCCTGGTGGGGCTGATGACCATGCTGGGGGACAAGGGGGAACTCCCCATCGCCATGGCGCTGGCCAATGTCATCGCATCCACACAGATGGTGAGGAGGATGTTTCAAACTTTGCAATAGTTTTTTGCTGCCTCAAATTCCTTTGTCTTTTTTTTTTGGGGGGGGGGGGCTGTTGTTGTTTTTGCCATATATGTTCCAATCACTTGTAACCATGTGCAGTTGTAAATCTTGTCCATTTGAATTGATTTTAATAAAACATACCATAAAAAATGTGTGATGCATGAATATTTATTGAATAGAATACCGAAGATGATTCGATAGGAAAAAAAAAATAAAAACTTTGCATTTAAATTAAAAGAATGATGATTCATTTTGATACACTTTCTATGCACGCAATGTGCAGTAATGTATCTGTTAGGGACAGGATCCTTATCCTGGAAGTATGCTTTTTATCACAGTTGCCTCTATCTGAAAAAAGTTGTGGGCTGTTCGTTTTGTGAGGGAAAAAAATGGAATTGTCATGTCTGTCATTGTTAGTCTGTACCTTTTGAAGACTTTATTTTGATGTTGCATAATGCCTATCAAGGTCAAATTGCTATTTTACAGATACATCAACTACTATTTGGTTATTCATATACATGTTTTTCTGTGCCTAACTGCATTTCTTTTTAAATGCTTGTTAGATTAAAATCCTGTGTATATTATCTTAATTTCTTTTGATTTAATTGGTGATATGTTTGATTTATGTGTTAAATCATGCAGATTTGCTCCAAAGAGGTCTGTACAATTGTCAAAATTGTTTTTCACCTGACATAATGTGTGCACATGTGACCAAGCATCTCTGTAGTGGTATTGTTGTAGGATATTGCCTGCAATTAAAAAGTGGAAGTATGATTATTCCATCCCCGTTGAAATGAGGCAGTTCCCCAGTAGAGTTAATGAATTACATATTTAGTTCTGATAGTACACAAAGGGGTAAAGACATGTTTCTGTCTCTTTTTGTTTTCCGCTTTCACAGGATGAGTTGGCCAGGGTATACGTGACCCTCTTCGATGCCAAACACTTGCTCTACCAGCTGCTCTGGAATATGTTCTCGAAAGAGGTAAAGGTATAGACTTGATGTTGGGAAGGGAAGTCACAAGAGTGAGTATGAACGGTGCATGACTGTCTGTCCGTGACCTTCCCGGAAGTAGTGTGAACCCCTTCCCATTCCCCCTTTATTTGCCCCCACTCCCAACTCTCCAACCCCACCCCTTACCCCTCTCCCCCCCCCCCCCCCTCCTCCTCCTCTCCTTCCTGGACATGCCGTCTTGAAATTGTTCAGCATGTGTCAGTGGCATTGATGGTTGGTGTGAGAACAGTGTCTTTGTGCCTGCAAAGCGTAACATGATCTCCAGTAATGATGACTTGCGTTACCTTACCTATGTATTTGTAGCAGTCAGTTGCCCCATTCAGATAGAAAAGTTAACCCACGCTCGAAACATTCAGCAGAGTATGAACGTACCTCATATTATACATTTTCCCTTCCTTCTCTTTTTCCTCCTTGGTGTCTTCCCAGTATCTGTGGCATTATCATTCCCTCAAAACTTTTTTTGCCTTGTGTGTCCTTTGCCATTGTGTAGTGTGATATGGTGCACATTGTATCTCTAGTCATTCATACTTTTGGATTTGGCATGGAGAGCAGAAGGTAAGAGACCTGCAACTACACCTTTCAATATCAGTAGTTCGAAAAAGTCAGACGTACAATTTACAAAATGTATGTTTGGATGGGTTTATTTCTGCAAAGTTGCTCCGTAAAGCCATCCAGAGAACTGCAGCCTTCGAGATGAAAAATACGTCTTGAATAGGCTCTGAGATTGCTATTATAAGGATTCCAGGTATAATATGTCCCCGTTAAATATGCTTTTGCTACAAGGTGCGAAACGTTTTCAAAAAAATTGTCGTAAGAAAAATTTATTCCCCAGATCTAAAGTCAGTTCCATAAGCAAATTTCACCTAAAACTAAAAAAAAAATAATAAAAAAAAAACAAATCCAAATGTGTTAATGTTTCAGATATTTTGTCTAGGGGGTGAAAGGAGTAGAATTTACATAATTGTTGGTACTGCAAGTTCTTTTCCTGATGAAAGTTTTTAAATTTGCTCCCGATATTTCCTTGACAGGTATGTACATCTTGGCTTATACAATCATGATTAGCCTCTGATTCTCAGCCAGAAATGGTATACTATAAAGGGAAACTCTTTGGAATTACCCATCTGACATAAAAGTACCATCTAGTCTAATTCACACAATGCTTGGGAAGTGCCTTGGAGGAAATGAGCTAGGAAGGGAATGGTTTGATGGTTTTTTTTTTGGTGGGGATTCCCTGTCTTAACCCCTTCCGTACCAGGGACTTTGGACAGTGTGTGTGCAACACTTTGAGGTTTCTTTGCCAATGGGCACTCAAATTATGCACAGGGTTAATGACTGATGTGATGAGGCTGCCATGACTAAACAGACTAATTCAAATGTGTGGGTCTGCCTGTAATAACAGCTTTGCATAATGATTCTAATTACGCTATAATACGTCACATATGTGCCCAATGTGTTTAAATAGTAGCGTATAATTGTGTAGACTTTTATTGCAAGTTTCTTTTTTTTCTGTGTTATCTTTGGAATCTGTTCAATGAAAGAAAAGTTTGGAAATCATGTTTAGGTGTTCTGAAAGATATCTTGAAATGCAGCAATGTTTATTTTCTTGAAGCATTACATTGTATATCCACCTGTTTCACGACCTAAAACATGCACAGTATGAAGGAATAAACCATGCTATCGTTTGATGGTTGTTCGCACCATCCCCCCTCCTCCGATCCTCCCCCCAGGTGGAGCTGGCCGACTGCATGCAGACGCTTTTCCGCGGCAACAGCCTGGCCAGCAAGATCATGGCGGCCTGTTTCAAGATGTACGGCCAGAACTACCTCAAGCAGCGGCTCAGCCCCCTGGTGCAGGACATGATGTTGGGCACCGGTCAGGACAGCATCCGCTACGAGGTGGACAGCGCTCGGCTCGAGCCCCATGAGGACCTGGAGAGGAATCGGGAGAACCTCATGCAGCTGGCCAAGAAGTTCTTCTACTCGATCGTCACGTCGGTCGACCAGTAAGTCATCGCGGATTCACCTGCAGGGGCATACAGTTGTAGATCTTGGCTTCCCGCAATTTAATGGAAAAATTACCACCTTTGTGCAATCCTGTTTCCAAACGTGTTTCATGCTAATAAACTAGTGTATGAGCCATACATTTTATGGGTTTTTTATTTTCATGAATTTGCAAATCAGGTGCTATCTGCAAATTCAGCACCACACAAAAATATTAACTCTGATCCCAACATTGATTCAAGGTACACATATACATTTTTCTGTTCATTATTGTACCCCACAATAACGAAATTAAACCACTCACAATGCTGCCAGAAAGTCCCGATTCGTGATACGTCTGTAGATTAGATTAACAAAATATATGGCATGTACAGTAATTTCCTATGAGTCTCAACGCAAACATGAGGAACATGATTACAAATGTTGAATTCTTTGTCAGGATGATAGCCCTCATTGATTCTATTACGCTTTTGTATGTAACCAGTGTAACATTCAAGATTCTGTTACAGAGAAGATCTTTATTTGCACCCACTCTCTCACTTATCACACCCCGCCTTTCCAGATTCCCGGCACAGTTGCGAAGCGTGTGCTACTGCTTGAACCAGGTGGTAGCCCAGAGATTCCCCGTGAATTCGCTGGGAGCCGTGGGCAGTGCAATATTCCTCAGGTTCATCAACCCCGCAATAGGTGAGACAGCTTACTAGCCTCTAGGGATCACACAGTTCATCGATTACTGAAGTGATAATGTCACAGTCTTTTGTTTCAGCTTAGTGCTTGTTCCAAACAAGATATCCTTGCACAAGTCTTCAGGCAGTGGGTTAGAATTGGGTATGAGCACGGTTTAATTGCAACTGTTGTGTTCACAGACATTTGAGCTGCGTACATGAGGTTGTTGACAACCAGTTTTCATGCCGATGTAAGGTTGTGATGTCACACTTGAAGCTCTATGTTTATATGACCTGCTGTGTTCTGCAAACCCCCTTGCCCCAGATAGCTAAAACTCACTGTCTGGCAAGTGAGAAGAGTCAGTACTTCACTGAATGCCTATGTGGGCAAGCAGAAAAAAACAAACAAAAAACATGTTCTTATCATTCTGAAGTTACGACTCTGTTATCCCAACAGAGTCATGAGACATAATTTTGCTGATAAAGGTACTGTGATATTCTTCTGATTCTGTGCCCTTCATATGTAGGATGAGACCCCCAGGATTTGCTATGTACAATATTACCACCACATTCATAAAAGACTCCCAATAATTCCTGTGAAATACAGCAATATGAAATTGTTAGAATTCAGAATCACTTCTTCTGTTACCATATCCAAACTTTATGGAAGAGTGACTTGGACCATAGAACATCAATGTTAGTGGAATGTCAAGCATGCAATTGTCATGCAATAGAACCTACGCATAAGTTTGCACAACTACGCCGTGCAATACAAAGATAGTCCACTCCTTTTATAGTACCTCCCTGGTTGAAATGTTCAGTGCTGTTACTGCAGTGCTGCACACTGGCGCTGGTCTGACGGTCCCTGACCAGTAAAAATCATTGTCAGACCAGTAACTTCAGGAATGGGCCAGTAAAAGATAGAAAAACTGGGTACCTACTGGTCCAACAGAAGGGTTGGACCAATGGAAAAAATGGGTTAGTTTGGAACCCTGGTTACTGTCTACCATTTAATTTTGGCAGTGTCCCCCTTCGAGCACGGCATTGTGAATAAGAAGCCCTCCCTCAAGGTCCAGCGGGGGCTCAAGCTGGTCTCCAAGATTATGCAGAACGTGGCCAACCAGGTGCAGTTCAAGGAGATCCACATGATGCACTTCAACGAGTTCCTGGACAACAACGCCAAACGAGCCAGCCAGTGAGTGCCCCAGGAATATCCTTGCCCATGGCCATTGTGATGCAATTTATAACGATTCACTCACCATCTGTTTCTGTGGCAGCGTGTTTGATGTATGAAATGTTGAAGGTTTCTGTCAAAAAGCAAGAGTTTTGATTCATATTGTTTGCTTATTCATGTAGACAAAAGCTGATGAAGGTAGTAGCAGTGTTTATTACATTTTACCAGTGGCCTGTATTTGGGCTTATACGGAGCAAGTTTTTCTGTCATTTTTCTGACCATCCTCCTTTTCTTATTCTTCTTTATTGTCTCATTCTTGTTCTCGTTCTTCTTCTTCAGCTTCTACTTCTTGTCTTTTTCATTCACTTCTTCCCTTTCTCTTCTTTTGCTTTGTAGTCTCCTTGTCAGCCTCATCTTCTTTATACATCTTCTTTTTTTTTTTTTTTTTTTGCTTATTCATGTAGACAAAAGCTGATGAAGGTAGTAGCAGTGTTTATTACATTTTACCAGTGGCCTGTATTTGGGCTTATACGTAGTAAGTTTTTCTGTAATTTTTCTGACCATCCTCCTTTTCTTATTCTTCTTCGTCGTCTCGTTCTTGTTCGTTCTTGTTCTTCAGCTTCTACTTCTTGTCTTCTTCATTCACTTCTTCCCTTTCTCTTCTTTTGCTTTGTAGTCTCCTTGTCAGCCTCATCTTCTTTATACATCTTCTTTTTTTTTTTAACTTAGCCTAGTAGTATTCTTATGCAACCGCATCATGACTTATTGGAAAGCATTTCCATGTATATTGTCAACCAGATTCTTCCGTGACATCGCCTCCGACTGCCACACGATAGAGAATGTCAGCCACGCCCCTTCCTACATCTCAGACGCCAACGTGCTTGCCCTCCACAGGCTGCTGTGGAACCACCAGGAGAAGATGGGGGCTTTCCTCTCCAGCAGCAGGTAAGGCATAACTCCCCCTTGACTCCCCCATGATTGTCACTACTGCTACCACCTTTCAACCACCAACCAGCTGGTGGATACATTTTATTGTACTTTGAATGTTCCAAAGAGATTTTTATGCCTCCGCCACGAAGTGGTGCCGGAGGCATTATGTTTTCGGGTTGTCCGTCCGTCCGTCCGTCCGTCCGTCCGTCCGTCCTTCCGTCCGTCCGTAATGAATTTTGTGGACAAGGTAACTATCGAAACCTGTTGAGGTATCCTAATGAAACTTGGCATGTATGTGTATTAGGGGGTGAAGTTGTGCCTATCAACTTTTGGGTGCACATGCTCAAGGTCAAAGGTCAAAAGGTCAAGGTCAAATACATAAAATTTCACTATTTCCACCACATCTATTGAATGCCTGAAGATATTTTCTTGAAACTTAGTGTATACATGTATTACCCAATTAAGATTCTCTGGTGAAAGTTTGGGTCATGAGGTCAAAGGTCAAAGGTCAAAAGGTCAGGGTCAAATACATAAAATTTCACTATTTCCACCATATCTATTGAATGCCTGAAGAGATTTTCTTGAAACTTAGTGTATACATGTATTACCCAATTAAGTTTCTCTGGTGAAAGTTTGGGTCATGAGATCAAAGGTCAAAGGTCAAAAGGTCAAGTAAAAATATTAAAACTTCTTTTTTTTTCTCCGTACCTTGGAAAATTGTTCAAGGTATCTTCATGGAACATAGTATATACATGTACTGACTGGAAGTAATTATCTAGAGAATGTAGGGTTCATGGGGTCAAAGGTTAGGGGTCAAAGGTCAAGTGCAAGACTTCACAATTTTACTATTACCCTCATATTTATGCAATGTCAGCAGGGTTATTTTTTTACACTTGGTGTATGCGTGTGTAACCTAATAGAAATTCTCTGGAAAGTTTTTTTTTCTCTTTTTGCCTCAAAGGTCAAAAGGTCAAAGATCAAGTGAAAGTGCTGAACTAACTTTTTCCTCCACATCTCGGAAGTGGCTCAAGTTACCTTGAAACTTAGTACATATTTATGCATGTTCTACCTGAAAGTAATTATCTTATGAATTTTAGGGTCAAGGGCCAGATGAAAATGGTAACAATTTACTAATCAACTCAGAAATTGCACTTTTTTTCCACACCTGTACCTTGAAAATTACTCGATGCCTAAATGTATGAATGGGTCAAAGTCAAGTTAAAGTCCTTAAATCCCTAGATACATGCTCTCTTATTCATCCAATTAAACCTACGTCAAGGAAGGTGAACATTCAACACATTTGTGACAAACTTGTCATTCCAATATTTTGCCAATTTTGTGAAAATGTAATCACACAGTGTCCACATGTACTATCTAGACCTATTGGGAAAATCATGCATTATGGCGGAGGCATACCAGTCGCCAAAGCGACATTTCTAGTTCTCCTTGCCACTACTAAAGGGCGAACTACTTGTATACAATGGTGTCTGAGATTTCATGGAGGCTATCATTTTACTCACTTAGTTATGGCGGGTTTCGTGTGCTCAAGTAACATTTTTACACCAGGTATTTGAACTTTTGAACTTTTACTTTGGCTGCTCCTTGGTTGCTCGTTTGCTAGCATGTTAGCACGAGGGGTGAGCCTACCGCCTCATGCCTTCCCGTGCTTCCCATGCGCTCACAAAGCAATTGTACAGGGCATTTATGCATACGTCGCACTCTAGTACCTATTCATTATAAACTCTTTGAAATGTACCCAGTATGATGACGTGACACTTGCTCCTGCAACAATTTCTCCGTTCTTATTTTTTCCAAGGCCTTAGGGCTATGGTTGTAGGGCTGTGATAGGGTTTTAAATTTAGTTTGATGTGAGCATTATTATTAGGGTTAGGGTTATTTTTGTGGGTAGAACTGATGTTTGGCTTTACAGCATGCAAATATTTCATGGGAGCAATTGTCACAGGAACAAATGTCATAGAACCACGTAGTACACTGGGTTCTAACTTCTTTTGCACTTGATGGATTGCTCACCCCACCCCGTAAAGAAAATGTAAGGAGGATTCTACATACTTTCATTTTCTCTGGCATAATGAAAGAGAGCTTGACCACTTCCTTCAGAACGTAGAGGGAATAATATGTGACCCGCTGCAACAAAATGATCCGAGAGTCAGTTGAGGACAATTTTCTGAAAATGACATGGCATTATTTCCTTACTCTTCCACTGTAATGTCATATACAACATGACTCTTAAAAGTACTCAGTTGCAGAGATATGGATGATTTTATTGGCGTATGTCAAGTGATTTAGCGTATGTCAAGTGGTTTAAGAAATCAGTGTTTCGAGAAAACCGCCTTCAAAGTTTCCCTTCCGACGCTATCATGATCAAGGGGAAGCAAGACAGTTTTCACCCTTTGACAATAGAAGGTACGCTCCTAGCAACCTCCGCGATGTTCATTCAAGCTTAGCGCCAGCAATCTACGCACAACCAATCAGTAACCAGGATGCCACACACTGACCAATGAGATCTCTCCCTCGTTGCTAGGGGCGGAGTCTAGCTGCGGCGCTAAATCCAAAACTTCGGACGCATTTCTATTCCGTTGAAAGTCAGAAAATCATGGCCCAGAAAAATGCTATTTTTTTGCCTTTCCTTTGATCATTTAGCTTCGAAATTTCGGCAGATGATAGAAGATGCATTAGACTGCAAAATTGTGTCAAAAAGAGAAATCTGAATGTTTTGACGGATTTTGATGATCTGACTTCAATCTCGATTTTCTCAGCTCACCCGTCAGTGACTAGGATCCTGTTATTGTAGTGGGTCACATATTATTTTAAACCTTAGCATATGCCATTGACAAGTTGAGGGAATGTGTACTTGTTATCAAAGTATAACATTTTGTAGATTCTCTTTTTCATTCTTTTTTATACCTTTTCACTATTACAACACTATGAATTGTAGTAGTCTTCTTAGCCAGTAATGGTGACAGCAAAACTCTTAAAAGTCTAAAACTGTTGAACAGATTGTCTAATTTTTGCCAAATGTCTCTGTTGTGTTCTACTAATTCATTTGTATTGCTACATCCTCTGAATCCACATACTGTATGTATTTGGAGTAAATGCTCTTGTAAGTAATTTTTCAACAGAGATGTCCATGTGTGAACTTCAAGCAGTAGATATGTCCCAAGAGATGTTTTCCAAGTTTGTGTTCCATTATACTGCACTGTTTTTCATGCTTCCTCTTTCTGTAAAAATTCCAGGGACCATCGAGCAGTCGGCCGAAGACCATTTGACAAGATGATCACCCTCCTTGCCTACATTGGACCTCCTGAACATTCCAGACTCGTCCTTGACTCACAGTAAGACTGCAATCTCACTCTGAGTAGAAGATTTTTTCTTTTGATACTATCAAAGGGTTGTCATTCTTATGAACCATATTGGAAGTAGACTGTGCATTCAGTTCACGTGTCCCATACTGGCTAGTGCCACCAACCCCCACCCCCCCTCCCCCACCACCACCACCAACACTGCAAACAATAACAGTTGTATTCTTACCCTGTTGATATTCCATACACAAGCAGAATATTCAGTGCATCACAATTATCAAAAAATTGAACATGAATACCCTTTCTTTTTCAATCAGTATTAGAATAGTAGTAGTCAATTTTGAAGGTCGTAAAGCCAGTTCGAAAGACAGTGCATGCAATATGTGCCCACAGTCTTCTTTAATTGACAATCAACTAACCTTACATCATTAGCCTTAACAATGAAGATGGCAGCAATCATAGCGCCATCAAACAGCGCCCTTTTGAATCCCTAGCCCATGTACCTGTAGACTGCAAAAGGACCAAATGTGACCTTGCATCACAAAACCAACAAAAAGTTGCCAGACATGAATTTTTAGATAAGGGCAGATACTGAAAGAGCAGACTGCAAGCTTTAGAATAATGTATAACTCAATTCAAATGGACTCTCCTATCTATTGAAATTTAAGAAAGAAAATGCACATTATGGAAAAGTGTGTACCGAGAAAAGAGGCTCTGAAGTATAGGGTCTATTCAAACGCTTAATGTTACCAAATTGTGATAGCTGTGCAATAAATGAAGCAAAAAACAGGATGTAAAGCACCATATCGACAACAATGAGGTGATTTTTCAGATTAAGCTGAAATCAACACATTCTAGATTTTCAGATTAAGCTCTATCAACACATTCTATCCAAGGGACTCTAAAGACACACCTTATCACACTATTCCACAAAAAGATGTTGTAGAAAAATAGCTAAAAACTCTATTTTCCTTTCGTTTTATGATCCCAAATTTTAGATTATTGTAGAAGAATTGCTCTTTCAGGAAATATAAAACACTCAAGATTGACTGGATTGACCCGCACTGTGTGCTGTTATGCAAAGGCTTACCAGTCTGTAACTGCCCTCACCCCCTTTGTTTTTGATTTTTTTTTACCCCGAAGTTTTGGCAGCATGGACCTGACCAGTAGTAGCTTCGAGGAGATAATGGCGAGGCGGAACATCTTCAACGAGGAGGACTTCAAGCGGCTCAAGTCGCTCAACATCTTCTACCAGGAGGGCGTCTCGAAGGCAGGCAATCCCGTCTTCTACTACGTGGCCAGGAAATACAAGTGAGTCCTTCCTTTTGGTTTATGTTTGTGTTTAGCATTCAGTATTCCAGGGGATGTATTTGGGTTTTTCTTTTTTCTTTTTCATTCTGAAATAATTGCTTAGGAAAGCATTGTATGCACTGCACAGCACTCGGGTTCTTAGCCAGAAATGCTGACATTTTCATTGTGTCATTGTGTGATTTTAAGTGAGTTCTATGTGCATAGTTCCTGTGTGCCATTCATATGAGTAAAATAATATTCTTTCTCTATCTCTTTTTCATTTTGTAATTTCACCGTCAAAAAGGAATGCTGTAATAGATTGTTGGATGGGGGCATCATGGATCTCTTAAAAATCAACTGTACTAAATAATGGCTGAAGCTGGATCATGAACTTCCTCGAAACTCTTCAATGTCTTTTCTCACAGCGGGGCTTGGGAAGATAACTGTTCCAGCTTCTGACATTTTGTGGCATTTTTGACAAGTTCCGATTCTATGAAGCCGCAAAGTTTGTCCCAAATGTCCCCCTTTGAAAGGAGATAATCTTCACCGAGTGTGAAATATTATACCATAAAAGTGTATATTGTATTTCAAATTGATGTAGTGTAGCAAAATCTTTCACAAATTTCCCACACGTTATTAAATTTTCTAGTCGCCTCGTGTTTACCAGGGAATGACAATCCCTGCAATTTAACCCGTTGAGGACGAGTCCTGAGTATACTCGGGCAGGTGTCTATGGGAAATGCGTGTTGTAGCAAAATCAAACCGTCCTAAACGGGTTAAAGATCATTGCTTTGGCAATATCACTTTAGCTTCCATTCCATGTTGTGACAGCAAAGCAGATGTTGGTAGATATCACAGAGAAGATTCATGTAATATCCTACTGAATATACAAGTACATGCAGTTAATCAAGAGATGTTGATGTGTTGAGATAGGCCACTCTTCTCACATTTCAGGAGTTCAGAAATAGACTTTGAGCAGCTGATGTACCACATCCTGCTCACACTGAAGCCATTCGAGAAGAAACACTACGAGGTCGTCCTGGACTGCACAAACTTTGGGCCTGACAACCGATTCAAGGTGAGAGCAAGTTGAGATGCTTGAGCAGCATCTGTCACAAATGTTGGAATTTTTGTTTGTTTTTTTATTCTGAAGATATGACATTATGATTTTTATTGGCAATTACGTTATTGTATCACATTTCTCATTATATTAGGGTATTAAAAACAAAGTGTAAAGAGTTGGGCCATGCAAAATACCTTGTCAGAGAAGAGTTGGTTGTATCCATCCTTTTTTATAATGAGGTTCCACTGTATTGATGGAGGATAACTACCCTGCTTTTTCCCCACCCGCAGCCGCAGGTGTTGTCGCGGGGCGTGCGCTTTCCGGAGCACGTCACCCAGAACCTGTGCGCCATCTACATCTACAACTGCAACTCGCGGCTTAAGGAGTACATCAAGAGGAATGAGAGGGTCTTTGCTCATCTGAAGGTAGGAAGAAATCCGATGTGTTATCGTGTTTTATGTTTTTTATCCGACTCGGGATGATTTAGGATGTGATGCGTCAAAATGACTGATAAGTCGCAGCCTGTAGTTTTCATGCAGACAGCTGCAGAACAAGACATGGAAGGGGAGGCCCAACTTGGTTTGGGATCTTTTTTTTTTTTATGAGTGTGTGCAGGTTTTTGTTTGTTTTTGGATGGTTGGATATTTGTCTCCATTGAATGTGTCTTTAGCATGGATTTAATTATGAGTTACCTTTTGTGTGTTACTTTCAAATCCTAGAAGGGGGATTACCATTTAACGATATTTGCTGGTGTTTTCACCAACTGTGGTATTAACCACACCCCTGAGTCTGGCTGCCTTAAAAACAGAAATAAAAAGTGTTGGTGCCAGTGCTATACCAAAGCATGTGTACAATTGGAGAATACGGCAGTCTGTGTTTATTGATCATTAGTTCATTCAGCCAGCAGATGCATGCCTACACAAGTAAATCACAGTAAGGATTAATGCAGTGCTGCCTACTGGTATGTTTTTTTCTCTGTCCAAGAGCAGGAAATATGCTTTTCAAATCACAGTCACAATTTTCTGACATAATTTTGATAGCATGTTTTGTATGTAGCATTTCACCCTCTGAGTTATCAGGATGTTATTTGCAATGTGCATCAGGAATGCCTTGTGGTCTGCACAGATAGACAGCCTGGATACTGCAACTTTTTAACCCTTCTGTTCTCAGGGCCAGCGAAGGCTAGTCTTTGTGGAGTCTGTGAACAAGCTTGCAGAGTACATAGAACCAGAGCAGCAGCGGCTCCACAAGGCCACCCTAGCCCTGGATGAGGACCTCAAAGTCTTCAACAACGCCCTCAAGCTCTCAGAGACGCACAAGGACATCAAGGTGGCAATCAAGGTACGCGGGCTCAAAATTCTCTTGAAAAGGGATGGTGCTCTGACAAATTGGCGGAGTACCAAAATAATCCCACCCATTACTTTATTTAAAGACTACATTTGCTACTGGAATGTCATTTGTCAAATTCTAATGCATATAATGGTCCAAGTCAGGTTTAGGTCCACGTCAAGGTGGTCCAGTTTGCTTTTCTTTTTATTTTCTTTTTTTTAGTCTTTGGAAAGTGCTGGCCTCTGTTGAAGCATACCTGCAGTGTCCGCGATATCTGTCTGTTAACTTGCCTGAACAGACTTGCAGGAGTATATAAACTGGCATACCATTGTATGAAACCAATTTGCCCACTTCTTGTCCTAAGGTGAAGATTGAGGTAAAAGGTGAAGGAAGAGAAGGGAAGAAGGCTTATAGTCAGTGCTATGAGATCATAATGACAATACTA
Organism: Diadema setosum; assembly: GCA_033980235.1. Taxonomy (NCBI): domain Eukaryota; kingdom Metazoa; phylum Echinodermata; class Echinoidea; order Diadematoida; family Diadematidae; genus Diadema; species Diadema setosum. Next base: position 32,189,386 of record CM067062.1, on the reverse strand, counting down.
GTTTTGTATTACTGTTGTGAATGTTCTTTGTTGTTGTTTTTTTTTTTGTTTTTTTTTTGTGTCAAGCACTTTTTCATGCCAGTCTAGGTGTTTGAGGTACTCGAAAATGTATTCTTATCCTAGTCCATTGAATGAAATCAATCTGCAAACGTACAGTGCAGTCACTCCAATGAGAGCCTCGCAGGCAGACTTGCACTTTAACACACATGCACATACATCACTCCGCCCCGATAGTGCTCGACATCATTCCTGCATTCCCTGTAAAACATGCACAATGTAAACAAAGCTCCTCCCAGTCAAAACGCACCCATGGCATAGAAGCGCATAGTATATTATACTGTATGTTTCCATTTCTGTTCCCTTCATGCTCTTTCCCAGGTCGGCTCCAGTGCTATCCATGTCACTTGTATGGAGAAGACTAAGATCCTGGTCCAGCCCGTCCTCCTCAACGACATCTACCTGGCATCAGAGATTGATGAGGTACTGTGAGATTGGTGAGGTACTCTGAGATTGGTGAGGTACTGTGAGAGTGGTGAGGTACTGTGAGATTGGTGAGGTACTGTGAGATTGGTGAGGTACTGTGAGATTGGTGAGGTACTGTGAGATTGGTGAGGTACTGTGAGATTGGTGAGGTACTGTGAGATTGGTGAGGTATAGTGAGATTGGTGAGGTACTGTGAGATTGGTGAGGTACTGTGAGATTGGTGAGGTACTGTGAGATTGGTGAGGTACTGTGAGATTGGTGAGGTATAGTGAGATTGGTGAGGTACTGTGAGATTGGTGAGGTACTGTGAGATTGGTGAGGTACTGTGAGATTAATTGGGTACTGTGAGATTGGTGAGGTACTGTGAGATTAATTGGGTACTGTGAGATTGGTGAGGTATAGTGAGATTGATGAGGTACTGTAAAATTGGTGAAGTTCTGATTTTTTTTTTTATTAATTAGGGCACCCTCAATCAAGTCTAATGGGAAAACCTCTCATCTTTCACCCACCTTGACAGGTTGCGCTAGTGGACGAGAACCAGTTCACCGTGACGCTGCAAGAAGGACGCATCTTGTCCTTCATGCACCAGGAGTGCGAGGACGTCGCAAAAGCCATCCAGCACATCAGGACGAGATGGGAGCGATCGCAACCAGTGAGTATACGCCACTGCAGGTCTTTGACCCCTTTAGCACTGCAGCCACTGGCTGGCAACCATTTCTACTAGTCTACCAGTCAACAACTACTAGTCACCTGTCCACTACACAGCTGAGAACTCCCATGAATGTTCTCTTAAAGGACAAGTTCACCTTCATAGACATGTGGGTTGAGTGAATGCAGCATTATTAGGAGAACACATCGGTGAGAGTTTGAGCAAAATCGGACAATCCGTTAAAAATTATGAATTTTTGAAGTTTCTGCTTAGTCACAGCTGGATGAAAAGACTACTATAGCTTGTGATGTCACATGAGTACAACGATATAAAGAAAGAATAAAGCAAATTCAACATATTATTTCCATTTTTCTCGCATAACAAAAGAACACTCGACTTCTCTCTTTCAGAAGGCAGGAGGGAAAAATCTTACCCTTAACATACGTAAGTAGCAAGTCGAAGAAATGTGCACTTTATTAAAAAAGTACAGTTTTGTGAAATTCTCTTTTTATTTTCCTTATATAGTTGTACGCATGTGACATCATACACTGTAGTAGTCTTCTCTTCCAGCAGTGACTGTGCAGATACTTAAAATATTCATAACTTTTGAATGGATTGTCCAATTTTCCTCAAACTTTCACTGTTGTGTTCTACTAATATTGCTGCATTCTCTAAATCTTTATGTATATGAAGGTGAACTTGTCCTTTAAGATGATTATGCCATATTCATCCTGTTTGTTTTATTCATCCTCCATTGCAAAGCTGTGGATTGCACAGTTCAATATTCAGTTACGTTACCAGTCCACATTTCCCAAATTTTAGTTTCTCTGTCCTTGTTCTGAAGGCAGTGTGTGCTGACGTTTTGAATAATCATGTACTTAATATACTCATTTTTATCTCATTATTGTAATACCAGCATTACAGCTCATCCACACCGTCTACTGAAGACAAAGGAAATTGTGCTTCATTAGTTTTCAGACTGATCTTGTGTAACCTGTAGCATTTGAAACTCATGGCACGCATAATAGCAAACTTTTACACCCAGTTATAACTAATTGTCACATCTCATTCCTTTTCAGCAAGAAACAGTAGCCGTACATTCCAAGATTAAGCCTATGGATGTGCCTGGCACACTTCTGAATATGGTGAGTTCTTCCTCTCAAAAAAAGGGTTTATGGTTGTTGTCTTTTTAGTGTCTGTTGCTTTTTATTATCAGGATAGATCACAGCTGATGAAATCACTGGAAGTACTAGGTGATGGGATGGCAGTGCTGAGATTATTGAATTTTTCATAGATATTATCAAAATTATATGCTCTTCTCTCAGGACTCGTTGAACCCTTCCATTCCCATAGTCTTCTTTAAGGACAAAAATTCCCTTCCAGTCTTAAAGCATTTTGTTATCTCTTTGGTCATGAGAACCAGAATGAACGTAGGTGCTTTGCTGTTTTCAATGAGTACATGATTACATTTCAAAGAAGATTTGGAAAAAAAAAAAAGTCTGTTTAACGGGAGTCTCCAGGCTTAGGAAGGCTTATGTTTACCGGGTATCTATTTTTGTTTTTCTTTTGCTCTAAGCGCCGACTTCAATCCCTATGCAAGCCGGGTCATCTGAAAGGTTTTGTAATGATTATGCCATATTTACTTTCTTTTTGTTTCATTCATCTGTTGTTGTTGTTTTTTTCCCCAAGGCTTTACTCAATCTGGGTAGTAATGACCCCTGCCTCAGGTCAGCTGCCTACAACCTCCTGTGTGCCCTCACTGCGACCTTTAACCTCAAGATCGAGGGTCAGCTGCTAGAGACATCTGGTCTGTGCATTCCTGCCAACAACACCATCTTCATCGTGTCCATCAGCAAGACACTGGCCGCCAACGAACCCCACTTAACCTTAGAGGTAAAAATACTCACATAGCAGCAACCTCAAGTATACAGTAGATATTAAAGTCTCCAAAATAGACAAATGTACATAAACAGGGGTATTCTTAATGAATCAAATAGTAATAAAGGTAGTTCCCCCCCCCCCATCTCCAACCAAACATATATGACAATGACCCAATATAAGTGTAACCATGTGTCAATATGTGCCTTCGATTCATTGTTAAGTTCAGTTGTATTTTGAGAGATTTATATTATTATGCCTCCGCCACGAAGTGGTGCCGGAGGCATTATGTTTTCGGGTTGTCCGTCCGTCCGTACGTACGTCCATACGTACGTCCGTACGTCTGTACGTCCATACGTCCGTACGTCCGTACGTCCGTCCGCTTTCGTTTACGCGATAACTTGAGTAATATTTACTGGAATTTTACCAAACTTGGTCCAAGTATGAAGTATGATGGGGCAACGATTTGATAAGATTTTGGGTGAAATCAGCTAAAGGTCAAAGGTCAAAGGTCAAGGTCAAATCGTGAAATTGTATCCGTTTACGCGATAACTCAAGACTGTATGGAGCAAATTTCACCAAACTTTGTTGGAGGATGATGTATGATGGGGCAATTACTTGATTAGTTTTTCAGTGAAATCGGACAGAGGTCAAAGGTCAAAGATCAAGGTCAAATCCTAAAATTTATCTGTTTATGTGATAACTCAAAACTGGATGAAGCAGCTTTCACCAAACTTGGTCCAAGGATGATGTATGATGGGACAATTAGTTGAGTAGATTCTAGTGACATTGATAAGAGGTCAAAGGTCAAAAGGTCGAGGTCAAATGCTAAAAATGTTGCTATTTCCCCCATATCTATGCAATGCCCGCAGTTATTTTCTTGAAACTTAGTGTAGACATGTACTACTGCGTAAGGATTCTCCAGAGAGAGTTTCATGTCATAAGGTCAAAGGTCAAAAGGTCAAAGGTTAGGTGAAAATGTTGCAATATCACTTTTCTCGCAAATGGTTCAATGTATCTTCATGGAACATGGTACATATGCATGTACTGACTGGCAGGGATTATTTAGGGAATTTAGGGGTCATGGGTCAATAGTCGGGTTCAAAGGTCAAGGTCAACTCCTCAAAATGTTACTACTGTATTTCCCTCATACATGTATACTAGTATATGCAATGATTGCATTATTAGTTTTAAAAGTGTTTAATGTATGTACATGTATTACTTGATGGAGATTCTCTTGGAAATTTCCAGCCAGAAGGTCAAAGGTCAAAGGTTAAGGGTCAAAGGTCAGGTTTAAATGAAAAAAAAATATTTTGTACTGTAATTACACTCTTTCTTCATACCTTGAAAATTATACTCAATGCATAAACTTATAATAAGGTCGGTCAGAAGTCAAGTAAAATTTTTCAATTCCCCAAATATGTGTACCTGCACTCTTTAATAGACAATTATAGCAAACCCAGTTCGTGGAAAGTGAACATTGAAGATATTTCTGACAAACCTGTTATTTCGATATTTTGCCAGTTATGTGAAACTGTCATCACACATTGTCAAGACATTGTACTATACACCTATTGGGAGAATCATGCATTATGGCGGAGGCATCAGTCGCCGTAGCGACATTTCTAGTTTTTTTTATGCGTACCTGTGTGTTGTACTGCAGTAATGTTTACTGGTATTCATGTGAGTGCTTGATGCTACACATCCTGATTTAATTTTGTATGAAATGTCCATTGTAAGGCATTAAGTCTTCCTTGCAAGCATGCCAAAAACAGACATCAGTAGGAACTCCCTGCTGTTTTGAAAGAAAATACAAACAAATATTTTGAATTGAACAAATTTTTACTTTACAGCGGCCAGGTTTTCGAGTTACAGTGCATTTCATCTCAGCCCATTCAGTTGTCGCTTGATTATAAGGGATATACACGATGTATAATCTTTTTGATTTTGATTTTGATCCAGTCTTACAAATTATATATGTTATTGGTACTGTGGTTTCTGTTCAATTTATACCTTTGATTGTGAGGGGGGGGGGGAGTTATTAAGTTGAACTTTGACTGACTAGTATTTAATGTAAACTTACGGCTGTAGCATTGAGTTGAGAATCTATGTAGGTCGCAGTGGTTATTTGTCTCATTGGAGGTTACAATCACTCTGTCTGCATTGTTTTTGTCCACCAGTTCCTGCAAGAGTGCATTACGGGGTTCAGCAAGATCAGCATCGAACTCAAGCATCTGTGTCTAGAGTACATGACACCATGGCTGCCCAACCTCACAAGGTACTGGATTCCCTTCTTCTTTTTTTTTCTCTCTCTCTCTCTCTTCTTGCATAGAGGCAGGTGTGATTGTGTCCGATAAAAAAAAAAGAGTAAAATCTTGCGAGTTCAACAGTAAAAATTTGACTGAAATAAGGAAGTTATAACATTATGAAGTTTTGCTAATTTCTGCAAAACAGTTCTTGTACAGTGGATATGAATATACAAATGGGTGAGCTAATCATGTCATAACCTCACAATTTTCCATTGATCTTGTACAATAAAATGACAAAAATGCAATATTTGTATCATTGAAATCTGAAAAATTATATTATTCCTGGTTGAATAACTTCAGAATAGTGATCGGTTGGATATACCAAGATTTGAGTCTCGGGCGTACGTGTACACTGTAATTGCGTGTGAATGAAAAACTTAAAATTTCCAAATTTGTACAAACTGTATGGCAAGTTGTGAGGGTATGACATGCTCACTTTGCCATTTGCATATTCACATTATTTGACTGTTCAAGAACTGTTAACTGAAAAAATAGCGAAACTTCAAAGTGTCATAACTTCCTATATTTCATCCAATTTTGATCAAATTTTAATCATTGAACTCATGTAAGATTTTACTCTTTTTTTATAAGACTAATTTGTATTTGGACTTGATTTCCCCTTAAACTGCACTATATTCAGCAGTTGGCACACCTGCTGCTGTACTTTCTTTCTCCATGGACAGAGATGTCCAAGTTATATTTGTCCATGAAGAGGCATTATACCCAATTCCATTAATACTTGTGTCACCATGGCCTTTATGTCAGGTTCAGCAAGCGGTCGGACGAATCCAAACGGTACAAGCTGACCGTTGTGCTGGACAAGTTGATCCGGATGACCATCACTGAGAAGCAGATGTATCCGTCCATCCAGGCCAAGGTGTGGGGCAACATCGGTCAGGTGAAGGACCTGATTGACTGTGTCCTGGACAGCTTCATAAAGGTACAATGTGTATGCATGCATGCCTGAATGAGTGAATGAATGTATAAATCAATAAATGTATAGATGGATGAATGAATGGATGGATGGATAGATGGGTAGATGAATGAATGAATGAATGAATGAGTGGATGAATGAATAATTCAATGAATGAATGAATAAATGAAAGAATGAATGAGCTATGCTGCTCCTACGAGATTAGGTGTCATGCAGTGTTTCATGAACACATTACATTTTCAACAGAAAGTAGGAGTAGGATTGAATAAAACTTTTTAGAGATCTGAGCAAAACACCTGCCAGAATGTATTTGTTCTGAGCATTTGCATTATGCAAACATTCAACAGATTTGAAAGTATGTAATGATAATGAGAGTGTGGATTTTTTTTTCAGACATATATGATATATTTGTGTACATTGTCTTGTCTCGTTTCTGAGTATTCATGTTCTTTTTATCAACTAGAATTCTCAGAAAAATTGGAAGAAAATGACTCCCTGAAAAGTTATACTTGGATAAGTGCAAGCAATTCTTAGTATGTGTGATTTCAAAAATAGGGTAAGACTCATTACTGTTTGAGGTAAGCTTTACTCTGTAATTTACTCAAAGTGTGGGGCAATTTAACGCTGGCAATTTCTAATTTGAGAATTTATTTTTCTTCCTTTCGTCTTATTATGTGTGATTTTGAAAATATAGTAGGACTCAATGCTGTTTGAGATAAACTTCACTCCATAGCTTTAATACCCAAAGTGTGGAGCAATATTATACACCTGAAATTGCTAATTTGAGACAATAATTGCTTTCATTTTTCTTCCTTTCTTCCTATTTTGTTTCCACGGCAACATGTCTCCTTTCAGACCAGCGTTTCCGGCGGTTGCCTGCCCCGGGCAGAGGTGATGGCGGACACGGCGGTGGCACTGGCGTCGGCCAACGTCAAGCTCGTCTCTGCCAAGGTCATCGAGAGACTCTGCAAGGTACGGGCAACTCCCATCATAACGAAGTCCTCGGGACTGGCAGTTTCCTTTTAATATATCAATATTTTGTTATAAAACGCAAAATAATAAAGTATGTAAAGATGTATAAATGATGACTTTGGGACCTGAATTTTCATTTCATTGTAACGAGAGTTTCGTTATAACTGTGTTCGCTAAAATGGGAGTGCACTTAAGTTTATAACTCACATCAAATGTTGCCTAAGATCTGGGGTCATGGATATTTGTTTACTCTTTGCTGAAGCATGATGCTTGGTGGTAGATGAAAATATGATATGACCAGGAAGTATCGGATCTGGAGATACTCTGCGAGTATTTTGTGTGCATTTTGTACCCATAAGCTGCACACATCACCACGTCCTCTAGAAATGTAGGGGTGACGATCACAAGATATCTGTCGTATTGCAAAAGCGGGTATCTGAGCTCTGCACTGGGAGAAATAAAATCAAGAAAAATGGCTTTGAAGTTTGGGCATTTGCATTTTCTGTGAGAGCCACAGGAATGGATGTTTGATGGTGGAGTTTGTCTTTGAATTTCTTTATACTTCAAAGATTATTTTTCAACAATTCTCTCTAGATTCTTGAGAAGACTTCCCTGTCGCCGACGGCAACCCTGGAGAAACATCTGATGTGGGATGACATCGCCATTCTTACCCGCTACCTCCTCATGCTTTCATTCAACAACTGCCTTGATGGTGAGAGCAGTAGCAATTTTCTCTCAAACGAAAACAACTCTGCAATGGCATGTTACCACACACATTTATAGATGTCTACATGTATGTCTACACAAGTGACAAGTGCTGAAGGCATTACATCATATTATGATTGTATAGTTGATCGTCCATTCTTCTTTACACCCGTCTGTCCATCCTACATTTCATAAATTGCAATTTAATTTTCGTATTCATGATGTATGAGGATGCTGAACCTCATCTCTTTGATTGTGTTTGAGAACTCTCCTAAAGTGTATCATACCATATGGCAGATGGCTGCTCTGTGACTGATTTAAAGCATTCACGTGGCTTGAATTTCACAGCTATCAGTGTAGAATGTTGAACTTCCAGAGAAAATGGAGTGTGATGCTCAGATCATCATGTCATCAGGATCAAATAGTGTTTACATTTTACCAAATTCCAAGCATTTTCTTTTTTTCTTTCAAAATGTAGCTATTGATATATTAAGCGTCTTGCCACATAGCGTTACCCCATTCTAATCTTCTTTCCAAGCTTGGGGCTGCAATATTAAACTGTTGTCTGTATTACAGTTAACCTGTAAAAACTGGTAAACTGGTGTCTATACTACAGAAAAAATTGCAATATGGCTAACACAAGGGCTTCCCTGAGTAAAACAAGATTGTGATGATATGGTGACAATAGCAGATGGAGGGCACTGTGTTGCCAGTACGCCCAGAGCCATCTCTACACAGATTTTGGCCAACTCGGTTTCAGCTGGTCGCAACATGGCATGCATTCCTTTATTATGGGTTTGCCTAACTCGGCAAATCATCATACCACCAACTGAAACAGAGTTGCCAAGACTCTATGTATAGATGTCACTGAACACACCGGCTTGCCCCGGTCAACCGACCAATCTCCATCGTTGCGCTCCCCATTTTCATCGCATTTTATTTTGTACTTTGACAGTGGCCAACAACCTGCCAGCCCTGTTCCACATCATTACCATGCTGGTGTCCACCGGCCCCCTGGCCCTCAAGGCATCCATCCATGGCCTGGTTACCAACATCATCCACTCCCTCTGTACGTGTGCTCAGCTCAAGTTCAGCGGTAAGTTGAATCTCCCAGTTGCGGGTATGACTCTCGCGCCTTTCTTCCTCGTTCTTTCTCTCTCTTGCCGAGGGCTCGAGTGAGCTGTTACAACCATTTGTCGTTGGGGGTGTGTCATGTGTCATCCATTGTCTGTCATATCTTTATCTACTCTTTATGAATTCTTATTCAGAGATGATCAATTGATAAAATCTTGAGTTTTCAGTCCTCAGGACACCTGACCAAGCCAGTATTGTCTCGAATAGATATGATGATACTCAATGGGAATCTTTGTGATTTCGGATCAAGACCTTTTTGTGATATTCTTGGGATACAATTGTGACCTTTACCAGCCATGTCCTCGCACGTAAATACAGAACTTTTGTCTGCACTCGCCTCCTCAGAGGTTCATCACTTTTCATTACATTTCTCAATGTCAGTGAAATTAAAGAAATGGTAGGCATTGTATTTCAGGGGAACTCGCACTCTCAATTGTTGCATTTTCATTATGCACCTAGCCATCATTAGCACTTTTCGCAGACTACTTTGAGCAAAGCATGTGACTTTGACACAATGACTGCAATGTGCAGCTGAGGCAAGGACTTGTTCTCACCCTTGTTTGCATTTCACTCTCACTTTGAATTCCTTTCAGATTTGTCAAGAGGGGATCAAAATACCTTATTGCATATGCTTTCTTGTGTGTTTGCATCATTTTTCCCAAGTGTAGTGTAACAAACAGAATATGGTCACGCTGTGTTATACATAAACTTTATCATTGATTCTTCTTCAACTCTTCTTTGATGCAGAGGAGACCCAGAAAGTTCTCCACCTGGCGCTGACGGAGTTCTCCCTGTCGCGCTTCAAGAAGATGTTCGGCATCAGCAAGGTGAAGTCAGCCACCGTGGCCGCCTTCCGCTCCAGTTACCGGGAACGCCCCTCCAGCCAGCAGGCTGAGACCATGCCTCTGAGTAGCCTGGAGGCCATCACCGATGCCCTACTAGAGATCATGGAGGTGGGTGGAGGAGGAGGAGGAGGAGGAGGTGGAGGAGGGGAATGAGATGGAGTAGGAGGAGGGGAATGAGAAGGAGGAGGAGAAGGAGGAGAGAGGAGAGAGGAGGGGGGAATGAGGAGTAGGAGGAGGTGAGAGGAGGAGTTGAGGGAGGGGGAGGAGGGGAATGAGGAGTAGGAGGAGGTGGAAGAGAAGGAGGAGGAGGAGGAGGGGAATGAGGTGGAGGAGGAAGAGAAGGAGGAGGAGGAGGAGGAGGGGAATGAGGGGGAGGAGAGAGGAGGAGGAGGAGAGGGAGGGGGAGGGGGAGGAAGGGAATGAGTTTGAGTGGGAGGAGGGGAATGAGGTAGAAGAGGAGGGGGAGGAAGAGAAGAAGAGAGGAGGAGGAGAAGGAGGAGGAAGAGGATTAAGAGGAGGAGGGGAATGAGGTGGAGGAGGAAGAGTAGGAGGAGGAAGAGGATTAAGAGGAGGAGGGGAATGAGGTGGAGGAGGAAGAGAAGGAGGAGATGGAGGAGAAGGAGGGGAATGAGGTGGAGGAGGAGGGGGAGGAGGGGGAGGAGTGGGTGTGAGATGTATGAATTTTGGAAAGGCGTAAAGTTGATTTTGGATTTTGAATTTCTTTCCCAGTGAAGGTTACAAGGAGATGGCTACCAACTGAGCCATTATTACCTCCCCATGAATATGAATGACTAGAATGGAATTATGGTTTGGGAAAGACCAGATTGTGTTTCATGGAATCAATCTTTGCTCAGTCTGTATGCTCCAGTTACTTCATATTAGCATTGATTTTAAAGGGATGGTACAGTATTGGTGGAGATGAGAATTGGGCTTTTAGTTTTTTGCAAGGTACCAAGAAAACACAATATGATATACAGTTGTAGTACAGAGCATACCATTTTAAGAGGAATTCAAAGTTTATATGATGAAAATCGGGTTTGGAATGACTGAAACATCCAAAAACAAAGTAAAACAAAACGATCATAATAAAGTGTGGGTCCCACACTTTATTAGAATTGTTCTTTTTTGGATATCTCAGCCATTTCAAAACCAATTTTCATCAAATAAATGTTGAATTCCTCATAGAATTACATGCTCTTTCATATTTCATAAGAGGTTTCTCATTATCTCTCAAAAAATGTTAGAAACCTCAAATTAGGTCTCAACCAAAACTATACGATCCCTTTAAAAATGTCACTGTGGTGTCATGCTCTTTGCATTCCAGCGTGAATGATAATCTAGAGAAGACCGATACCACAATGTGTGTCTGGGATATGATAATAAGACTGACCCTATGTTCTTGCTTTATCTCTAGTCATGCACAAAGGACATCCCTACATGTGAGTGGCTCAAGGAGTGGACAGAACTGACCAGAAAGTGAGTGCAATTTTTTATAGCCAACATTTAGGTCATCTGTTTGGTTTATATTATGTGCCTTCATAGGAAACTGGAAATCGGTGGCCACTGTACACAGGTGACCTGTCTGCAAAGGTCACCATTTACACATTCACTCTAACCACACGTGAAAGTTTAGGAGGCCTACATCTACATACGTGTCTATTGCTGTGGTACAGTGTACTGTAATAAAGGGGGATATTTTTGGCAGTGTGGAAACTTTCATGCATTTTACGCTACATGAAACTAGCACAAAAATAAAAGCATGCAAATATTTGTGCTTGGGTGTGTAATAACATTTCATCTCTTGATTCCGCAGAATTAGACACATGCGAAATTCATTTCACCCGGCTGAGCGCAAAGAAAAAAAAAATTAGTCCCGCAAAAATTTTCACGTGCAGTACATATGTGTGCATGTGTAGCACAGGTGGGCGGTAAGCTTCCTCATGTGCACATGCACGATTGTTAATTACACAGATTAATTTTTGCAAACAGACAATGCATTCTTTTTGTTTTGTGTCTCTGTTGTATTTGAGCAGCTGCTCAATCAGTGTATTAGAGCAAGGTGGAGAGTTTAGCAGTTGTCATGTTAAGTATCCTGTGCCTTCATGTTTTGTTTTCATTTTGTTTTCATTTTTTTTTTCATGACTTACGTCTTTTCAATTGAAGTGTGATAGGATATCTAGATTGGGATATTTTTAAAACACCATTTCTTCTTAGGTATGTGAATTATTTATACATCAGTCATCACTAGACATCAACCTTTGCTCGACTGATATGCAGCAAATGCTATGCTGAATTGCAACCTTCACTCATATGCACACAGCTCTTCAGTTATATCCTCTAAGAAACTCAAGAAATTGAATAGTCCACACGATTTTATCATTTATTGATCATTATTATCATTATCATTTTGCAGATTTGCATTCCAAAACAACCCAGCGCTGCAGCCGCGAGCCATGGTCGTCTTCGGCTGCATCAACAAGGCGACGTCGCCGCGGGAGATGCGCAGCCTCCTGGTCTTCCTGGCCCACGCCGTGCACAACGCCATCGACCAGAAGGACTGCTACGGTAGTGGCGTCCAGCAGAACAGCTCCCTGCTGCTCATCGAGTCCATCGTCATCGCCATGACGAGACTGCAGCCCCTTCTAGAGCGGGTGAGTGTGGGGAGTGCCCCCATACAATGGTGATACAACATTTACTCTTGCGACAATTGCTCCAGCCTTATTTTCTCCAAGGACTTCAGGGTTAGGGTTAGGCTTGTGATGGGGCTTTAGGCTTAGTTTGATGTGAGGATTGGGATTATGGTTTTAGGGTTATGTTTGTGGGTAAAATTTATGTTTGGCTTAACATGTGGATATTTCATGGGAGAAATTGTCGTAAGAGCAAATGTCATGGAACCCATACGATAGGCCCATTCACACGGGGATGGTTCACCAAGACACTATTCTGCTTGTTCTTGTTGATTTCACTGTGTATGTACCCAGGTCAACTGGGATATTGTGCAAAAGTTCTCTTCAAACCTATTTCAGGTTACATCCCCCCCCACCCCCACCCCCCCCCCCAAAAAAAAAAGAAAAAAATCTTGTGTATCTAGGTCATGTTGACCCCATTTCCTTTGATTTAAAAAAAAAAAAAAATGAGGAAGCAATTACCACAGCTAACTGTCAATTAGGAAGTGAACAAAAATATCTCAGCCTTTGTGACATAAAAATCATGCAAACAGACAAAATAATGAAATTCATAAAAAGTGACAAAGTTCATTCCAAATTATCTTTTGTTGCAACACAGAAGGCAATGACATATATGGCGTTTTAGTAATGCAAAAAAAAAAAAAAAACAGTCTTGTCATGAAAGTTTATATATCATTTTGTCAACCAAAGAAGAAACTTTTTTTTTTTGGTCTGGTACCTACTTCGAATTTCTAGGAATTCTGGTTGCATCTTGGCAGTGGTCTGATTCAAATATCATGACTGTTTTTTTGATTCAGAACAAAGAAAATCTTCTCCATGTCTGTGCTGTTTATAGACATACGGGTTAATGATAAGGGCAGTTAGGCACAATTGAAGTTGTTTTTAACTTGACTGTTTGGTATGAGGAAATCGTGGCAAAGATGTTGCTAGGTTATCAGGACATTGAATGGCTTCTTTGCCAAAAGTAGAAACTTGCTTTATAGTCAGACCAGAGATGATACAGAACTTCAGCTGTTTGTCCATGGGTGGCTTATCATACTGTTTGTCATGAATTGGGAATTCTTTGAGGTCAATCACTAAAAAAATATATATATATATATAAAATAATAAAAAAAGTGCCCTGTTATATTTTAATCCTTACAATGTACTTAATTTCTCTTTTCGCTTTTCTCAGTAGCTTTGGAGTGTTTTGCCTCGCTGCACATTTTATTTATTGTTCAGCGGAGAACCACTTAGTATCAAGTATATCAAAGGTCCCTGATTCAAACCTGCTTGTAGCAGCAGTTATGCCCAAAAGCAAGGCACTTTTTGCCCAGTTCATCAAATTTTTGTCAATTTCATATGAAAGAGAAAAAATCTTTACAGAACAGTGCAAAAATGATAAAAATCGGATATTAGAAATAAGGAAGTTATGATAGTCTGAAATTTCACAATTTTTGTAAAACACTTCTTGATCAGTCTTTATCAATACTGTATAAGCTGTTATTTTCACAAGGGTTCAATTTTCGCAAATTTCGCGAATGTCTGTGGGACCGAAGATTTAACAACACAAGAAAAATTTGCCCATGTGCTGGTGTAATAGTGCACTTACGACAGCTTCGTGTCAATTTGCAAAAATAACATCTTGTGAAAATGTCCATCATCTCGGAATTAAATTGGCGAAAATAACGGCTTATGCAGTATTCGAATCAGCAAGTTGATGATGACATGGCCTTACAATTTCTTATTCACTTCATTTACAGAATCAACCTAATTTCCCAGCTGTATGAGTATAAAACTTTTCTTAAAGCTACCCGAAATAAGTAACAAATGTTAACTCTGACAAATTTTGGTGTTTGAATATCCTTTTGTCTGCATTAGATTAAAAGATTTTTTTCTGAATTTCATATATTGCATACAGTGTACATGGCAAATGGTGAGCACATGACATCATCAACTCGCTCATTTGAATATTCATATTAAAGAACTGATCAAGAAATATTTTCCCCAAAAACCCAGGAAATTTCAAAATATCTCACCTTCCTTATACATGTATCTTATCGAATATTTGTCATTTTTGCATCGTTCTGTGGGATTCTTTTTTTCTTTCTTTTAAAGTTTTTTTTTTTTTTTTTTGGGTGGATTTCCTCTTTACAAACATTAATGTGCTTTCCCAGTGGCCGTGCGAAACACACAACCAACAAACAATTCATAATGCGCCGACTGTTGATAACGTTGTTTGTTTTCACCCCCTCCAACAGGACTCGCCGCTGCACAAGCTGCTGTTCTGGGTGTCTATCGCTGTGCTGCAGCTGGAAGAAGCTGCCCTCTATGCGGCTGGCCTGGCCATGCTGGAACAAAACCTGCACTGCCTGGATGAACAGGGACTCTTTGAGGAAACGGTCAGTCCCAGTGTAGTCTGTATCATCACCAGCTGGCCTTTTTTGTAATGTGTGTAGGGCTTAGATAGAAGAGATCGACTCCTCTATTGTTACTGTACATAACAGTTACAATTAATATTTATATATATACATATATACAGCTGTATATATATGTACACTGTATATTATGTGATGAAGGCATACAGCTCCAAAACACGGAAATATGTATCCTGAGACCCATTGGGTTCAGGGTCCCAGTAGAAGGCTCAGTTATCATTTGTCTGCACACAGAGATGCAGGAATTATTATTCCTTATCGATTAGAAGTAGGTATACACACCCCCTTTTTCTTTCTCTAGCACAACTGCAAACAGTCTTGAGTGATAATTACTTGATCATAGGAATGTGACATGTCTGGGATTCAGGCTGTACATACAGACATGTATGTCTGTATGTGTGTGTACAAGTTACTGAGTGAATGTCTTATTGCGATCTTCAGGTAGCATGAAGAGATAAAGAGCCGTGGGGTGTTTCTTCTTCTCTTGGTATCCCTCCTGGCCAGTTATAAATTTGTTTCAAAATTGTGTGTGTGTTTTTTTTCTTCATGCTCTCAGTCTCTTTGCTTATCAAACATATGACATCAACTATGTTTTCCTTGCAGTAAATGCGCAATGCATTACATAAGTTTCAGCATCTTTCCCATTAAGTGTCTTTTTCCAAACATGAACCAAGATGTGGATACTAAAGGTTCAGCATTCGTTTTTACCTTTCCCCTGTCCACGTCCAGAGTCCGGAGATCGTCCTGATGGATGTGAGAGAGCCGCTGGACTTTCAGTTCAAGCAGATGGACCTGGCCGTGGGTCTCAGCTTCAAGTACAACTTCAACTTTGCCCTGGTTGGACACCTCCTCAAAGGTGACCAAAGCACTGGGGATTATTTTCTCATGCCTCTTGTGGAGCATATGCCTCCCCCCTCCCATCAAAAAGAACAAACAAACAAATAAACAAACAAAATGAGTTGGTTGAAAAAAAAAAAAATCTACAAAATGTACTAAGTACTATTATACCAAATTTCGGCTTATGTCAAGATTAAATTCAAAATGGTTACTTTTCGGTGTATAGTTATCCTTTCAAACATACAACTGTGTTTCAGTTACCTGTGCATTGTTCCAACCCCCTTCTTCCATTTCATACACCTAGGTATATTGTTTATCTGTATTAAAAAAAAATAACAGAAATAACCAATGAAAATCATACAACCAAACAGAACTGCGTCAAATCTACAAAATTTATATAATTCTTTTGTAAAATTGATACACTTTGTCAAACCGATGCAATTACTTCTCATATCATATGTTTTGTGGTGGCTTGTTATTGAAAAATTTGGCACATCCATTGATTTTACAATGCACCAAGATATCACCTGTAGCACACACGCAGAGTTCAGGTTTTCCAAAGTGGTAAATGACAAATTTACTTGAAAAGGGGAAAATAACCTTATTTTTATTCCATAGTCATGATACTTGTTAATGAATTAAACATTCTTGAAATTGACTTTCGATTTTGAGTTTCGATTGAGTTTGATTCGATTTTGAATTTCGATTGAAATTGAATTTCCATTTGCAAGATATATGAGGATATAATACATTTTAATAGAATTTACACAACTGATCGAATTCAACAAAATACATCAGAATTATAGTGATATACATGCCACACCTCAATCGACAGTGCATGTCAAGCCTCACTGCTTTGTTATGTTGTTTTATACCTTCTTTGTATTTCAGGTTTCAGACATCACTCCAGCACAACTGTGTCAAGAACAACTCGCATTCTCAATCTCATGCTGGACATCGTTTGCAAACACAGAAACTGGTAAGTCAGGCAACATTATGAAGAGAAGCATGTCTAGTACAATGACTTCAGAGTGACACATTTGTTGCTGATGTACATGTAGGCTTCATGTGGGATGTAACTGGGCAGAGTTGATCCAATTTTTCTCCAGAATGTTGAAAATAGCTTTGTGACTGTATGCCCAAGCATTGTGTGTAAAGGCAGATGCTTTGTTTTCAAGAGCTGATTATAACTTTGCTGTTCAGCCTCCAGCTAAATCTCTTTCTGTCAAAAGATCTGAGGATGTCTTGCAGTGCAGAAATGGATTTAGTGGAATCGCAGTTGACGTCTTTATATTTATGTAGGTTTTTGTGCCAAAAAAATGAAAGAATGTGTGTGCCCATGTGTGTATAAACTTAATGTGAGTCCTAGTCAACCACACAGAGACACATTTTGCATATTCAGTGTGCTTCTACGTTTAGTTACCGTTATCATCAGCCAATCAGAAATGAATAAAGGCAGAGATTTTCCCCAACTTCATTCATTCACAATGTATTTACATGTACTAGCAGCTCTGTGAAATGGATGCTGATGGATTGATTGATTATGTGATTGTTTGTGCATTCCTTGTTCTTTTAATGTGATTGAGAAGAATACAAGGCTCTATTATGTACATGTAATTCAACCTTTGTCCTAACCCAGAGGGGCTGTAACCAGTAAGTTGGGGTTGCCGGTGTACGTAGTTACCTTTCTCTGTGTATTGCTCGAGTCATTCTACAATTTCATTGCCGGCATTCTCTCACTTTGCCTGAATCAAGCTACAAGTATAAGATGAATTTCTATGTATCCTGCTTACAGTGATAAGTTCGATGTGAACATGGAATCGGTGGCCTACCTGGCTGCCCTTCTACCGGTCTCAGAGGAGGTGAGAAGCAGGTGCAGCATGAGGCGCAACTACCCCAACCTCTCGCCCGAGGCCCTGGAGCTGGATAACTCCGTCTTTGTCCAGGTCTCCTACCCCTACCACCCCGGGGCGCACCCGGGCCAGCAGCAGAGGTCGCCGTCCAAGAAGCTGCGCTCGCCGCACAAGACGCCGGGCATCACCAACGCGGCGGTGAAGACCCAGCGCAGCCTGGACTCGGCGCTGCAGCGGCAGCAGCAGGGCAGCGTCACGGTGGACAAGTCGCCCCTCAAGCAGTACAAGAGCCTGGACCTCCCTCACAGCTCCGGGCGCACCACTGCCACCGCCGCACGCAGCCCGGAGGTGGTCGTCAGCGGCGTCGCGGGCATGGGCGTCGGCTACGGCGGCGGTGGCGGCATTGGTGGTGGTGTCGGTGGTGCAGAGGGCGGAGTCGGGGAGAGGAGGACGCGCCACGAGAGGCGGACTAGCGGGACAGGCATGACCATCCCACAGCCCCGTAAGGAGAGGAAGGTGTCAACGCCCTCAGAAAATGTGTTGCTTAACGATGAGGTTCTCACTGAATCAGGTGTACAGGCTCTCCTACTCACAGTCTTAGTAAGTCCTCCAATGTCTTGACTCATTGTCATTTATTCAAAATCATAAAGTAAACACATTTTGTATCCACTTGATTCGACCATAAAAGACATTCGGACAGATTGTTTTATATTGTTGATCAAAATACGAAGTCCATGAAGATTGTTTTAGTGGGGGAGATTATTGTGTGCAATTGCTGCCATGAACCATCACTGATGGCGTGATGTCCACATGCTCCAAACACTGAAGCTAGAGAAAATTTTAAAGAAATGAGAAAGTTGGTGGAAGGCACTTAGGCGTTTCGTGAGATTAAAAAAAGAAAGAAGAAATCGAAAAAAACAAGACTATTATTGCTACAATTTGACCTTAATATTTGTATTTACAGGATTCTTCCATGAAGCAAATTCCAAAGGCAAATTTAATCCTGCAGGAAAATTGTGAATATGTATGGTTTCCTTTGCCATTATTTTGTTTCAAGCTTGCAAGCATATTCCATATGAATTCTTGTGGTGTTTTGAATACAGTTTTTCATCATCTCCTGTGTTTTGTTCTCCCTGCTCTCGCCTTCACATTCCTGTTTCTACGCCTACCTATTTTTCCTTCGTTCCTTTTTTAATACCTCTTTCCATCAAACCCTCTCCTCTTTCCATCTCTCCTTTAATCATGTTCCTCCCCATCTCTCCTTTGATCCTCTTTTCATCTCTCCTCTCTTGTACTCTCCTTCTTTCTCCTTTGATCTCATCCTTCTCTTCTATCCCTCTCCTATGTTCACCCCCTCTCTTCAACGCTTCCTCTTTCCCTCCCTTCACCATCTCATGTTCTGCATCTCTTCCTCCATTTTTCCATTTCTTCTCTCTTTCTCCTCTTTTCTTCCTCTCTACACTTTTTATGTCTCTCCCCTGTTCTTTCTTTTTCTAATCTTCTTTTCATCTCTCCATTGTTCTTCTGTCCCTCTCTCCCCTTTCCGTCTCGCACTCCTCTCTTCCTCCATTTTCCATCTTCTTATCTCTTTCTCCTCTTCTCTCCCTCTTTTCTTCCCATCTTTTTCCTCTTCTGTCCCTCTGTCTCCTTTCCAACTCGCGCTCCTCGACTCTCCCTCCATTTTTCATCTTTCTCTCTTTCCCCTCTTCATCTTATCTCTTTCTTTCTTCTCTCTCTCTCTCTCTCTCTACTCTTCCTTCCAATTTTCCTCTTCTCTTTCTATCTCCTTCACTCTTCTGTCTCTCCATTTTTTCGTCTCTTTTTCTCCTCTCGTCTTTCCGTTTCCACTCTCCTCTTCTTTCCCTCTGCTCTTACAATCCCTCCTTCCTCTTCTTTCTTTCTGTTCTCTCCCTTCACTTTCTCTCTTTCTGTTTCTCTTCATCTGATGCGCAGGCCACGCTAGTGAGGAACATGAACGAAGGCGATGTGGGTATCCTCTACGAGTACCTCGCCGAAGCCAGCCAAGTCTTTCCACAAGTATTCCCAACAGTGTAAGTACAGGGGATGGAAGGTTTGCTGCCCTCCTTGGCAGCACTGGTTTTGTTATTGTTTTTACTTCTATGTTTCTGCATTGTTGTTGCTGTTGTTGTTGCTGTTTCAGGTTGTTTGGACATTTTATTGTGTGTGTGTGTGTGTGTGTTGTGTGGAGGTGTTGTGACCGAGTGGGTGGAGCGCTGGACTCTGAATAACAAGAGCGTGGGTTCGATCCCCGCGAAGCCCGACATGTTTGCCCTTCAGCATGGCACTTTGTCCACATTGCTGCTCTCCACCCAGGAGTATGCATGGGTACCTGGTAGGATGAGAGTGTTTATGTTGGTTGATCAGCATGTGCGTGCCTGTAAAATTCTTACCTAGTCTAAAATGCACTATATGAAAACCAGCTATCATTATGGTCATTACCATTATTATCTGGATACAGACTCATGTTTTGAGTGCTTCACATAAAGTAATGGTATTAATTGAATTTCCCAATATGTTGTGGAACTGAAGGATGGTGACGCGACATCAGATTCAACCTTAGCAATAGGCACACGGGCTGGCATTTAATACCACACTGTTGGAGGTTATGATGATATGTTGCCATCATCATTACAAATATTGACAATATAAAGCTACTACACAGAGCATAATTTCTCTTCTCAAATTTGAATAGCGATTTTGGTTGATGAACATACATATGTTTTGAACAAAATGGTACACAATTCTATGTAATAATATTGCTACATGAATGAAATTTTGTGTAGCACGCAGGCCCAAAATGCTTGGCAAATTGCTTTGTGATACCCAGAAAATTATTCCCTTTACCATAAACTGTCAGTCAGAGTAGATTGTAGACGTGTATTGCTTGTGCTCTTGTTCATGTTCAATAGTTTAATAGCTAGCCAGCAAAATGTGTCTTTGAAGAATCCACAGGTTGTAGGCGGAACTAGCCAACAACAATAGCGGAATCAAGAGACGAACTAAAATTAACATTATTTCGACCACTTTTGACATACTCGCCGTACAAATCACTTTCATTTGGAAGTTTGAAATATTGCAGATTGCGTTTCATAGTGCATGTCCCTTTGAACAGCGCCCTCTTGAATCCTGGGTCCATTTCTCGTGAACTGTCCATTGTCGTTATGCTGCCTCACATGCGCAAATCTCTGTGACTGACTTTCTCTAAGACTGGAAAAAATTTGTTTGTGGCATTGCTCTTTTTTTTTTGAACAAAGATTAATCAGCAGGTTGTTGGGTTTTTTTTTTTTTTTGGGGGGGGGGGGGAGGGGGTGTGTTGAGTAATGAAGAAAACAAAATTGAACTTCCTCACTCAAGAACTCTTGAGGTTCAGGAAGGATTTTCCTTGTGATCAAAAGACATATCATGTTATGTTCATGGATTAGTCCAGCTTACGAACTGCATGACTGCAGCAAGAGGCAGCTTGATTCTGGCACTGTAGCTGATATGGATTCACCAGAGAGAGAGAGAGAGAGAGAGAGAGAGCAATTAAGTTTGCCTGGATTATGAAAAAATAAATAAATACATAAAAAAACAGACTATGGTTTCAGTGTGGGCTTGCTGTAACGGACAAACTCATGATATGAATTGTGCTGACTTGTACATGTATGGATTCTCATCGTACCTCAAATTCTTTTTTATTTCTCACATTTCTTTTGTATAGACACACATTTGTGTGTGTGTATGTGTGTGTGTGTGTGTGTAATTGTGGTGTTTGTTCTCTCTATCAGCAGGACAAAGTGCAGTAGAGATATAGTTTGATTTCATTTGTCCTGCCAGTGGCAAAGACAATTGGAGAATTACGTGAATTTCATACTGTTTGCTGAATGGACTAACAAGGGGATTTGTCATTGTTACTTTGAGATGATCCTGATTGGGGGGGGGGGGGAGGGAGGGAGGGGAGGTGAAGAGGCAGGGGCAGGGGCAAGGTGAGGGGCAGGGGGAGTGAGTCTATTATTTAAAGTAATGTACATGTTTATGGATTTGCTCAAATTTTTAATGCATACCCCTGTACAAGTGAAGGCTGTTCCCAACATCCAGAAGCCCTGCCCTGCTGTGTGCTTGCCTGACATAGCAATGATCAGTGCATGCTAGCCATATTTAGGATTTAAAATTTAGAAGTTGGAGAAGGGCGAATTGAATAGCTTGTTGCTATGGTTCTCCATCGGTGAAGAGTTGCTGTTTGAATGCATCAATGTTCTGGCCCATCATCTCACTGGTTGGGTTGGCTCTGTACGAGCCAACCCAATCAATGAGTCAATACCAAACGTAATTCTTTCGTTTCCTGTCTTGTCGTGCAGGTATTCGTTACTCGACTCGAAGATCAGCAACGTGTTGCGGAGCTGCCACAACCAGTCGATGCTGGCGGCCGTCCAGAGCATCATCCAGAACACCCTGGCCAGCGAGGAGGGACAGCAGCAGCCCACCAACCTGCAAGGTATCCGTGCCGCGACCACAAACAACCCCAGATTATCACACCACTGGGGCATCACACTCAAGACCTTGTGTCTTCAAATAAAGAGTTTGTTCGCAAAATCGATAAGTTCATTTTTGAAGATTTTGAAGTACGGTCTCTGTCATAAAGTACAAAATAACACCTTTTAAATGATATATTGGTCACTGCATATAAAAGTACATTTTTGAAGTTATGGTCAAAAGAAGCAAAAATTTTCTTATTATTCTCTTTATTTTTCTTGACCTTTAATCGCAAATATCTCCATTTGGCAAATATGGACTTATCGGTTTTTGCGAACAAACTCTTCAAATGTTCAGTTGTTTTTTTTTCTTTTTATTCTTCGGATGCTTTTGTGTGTTCGTGTTCTCAGATTAAAAAATCGGTCATGAGACGGTTATCCAAACAAAAGTAAGAGATAGTGGCATGTTGTTTCAGCGGAGGTGGTGACCATAGTACTCCCATAAATGGTCACCCTGCGCATAAGTATGCAAGAACAGAAAGAGACAAATACACAAACATGCTTGCTCCCACATAGTGCTGAAACAGGAAGTCCAGTATCTAAAGTTACCACCTATAAATGAGCTCAAAGGCTTATCACTGTATGTTTGTTTTTTTTTAACACTTGATCTAGTTTCCTTCGTTGACGCGCCCCACCTGGTTTTTGTAACATTCAAGGGTATTTCATGTTTATCTACAGTACATACAAACTTGTATTTCTAAATAAACCTACAATGGTTTGCATGTATATCATGGCTCGACACTAACTTTTTTGTTTGGTGGCCCGATACGGGGCCACCAAAATCCTAAATTTCAAATTTTTGGTGGCCCGAGAGAAAAATTTGGTGTCCCGAAAAAAAAAAAACAATAAAAAACATTAAAAGTCCTTTTTTTTAATGAGTCAAATATTTAAGTTTTATGATAGTAAGAATTAGAAGTTGGACATATCTACTCATAAATAAACTTCAACAAACTTGCAACACTCACTCTCAGGCACTCATTCAGACCTTTTCATCCATCCTTTAAACAAATTTAACTGCTAATTTCCGGCGCAAAAAGTTACGAATTTATTGACATACTTTTCAAAAAATTTTGGTCAAAAATTTGCCTTTTTTTGAAATTTGGTGGCCCGACTTTCATTTTTGGTGGCCCCGGGCCACCGTTAGTGTCGAGCCCTGTGTATATGTTGAATTCAAAGCTTACATTGTGGGAAAACATAGCAAAAATACAAACAAACAAATGAGTAATCATCCAATTACTGAGGCTTTAGTTGTCAAATGAGAATTGGTTTGTTGTAAGTACTTTGTCATTACCCAGCTTACCCAGCATTAAAGCCAAGTTTCAAAATTTGCCACATCCACTGTGAGATTTATTTCCTACATTGGATGAAGGAAGATAAGGAAGATGATTATGAAATAAATGCAAACAAATTTAAACTGACCAGAAATATGTATCATATAAATGAAAAATTAGAAAACAAGATTCAATGGAATCTCATTTTCTTGCTCATTTTTCAAGATAATTTTATATGTAGGATTATACATCACCATACGATGACAGCAGAGTGAATTAAATTTGAACTTCTTTGTTTTTGCAGAACAAACCTGTTCTGCCAAGTTTCTTCCTATATACTGTTTTGTGATTTGTTTGATTTCTTTTCTTTCTTATTTTTGTTTCTTTAACTTTGATGCTTGATATTGCCGCAGAAAATAACAGAATTAAATAAGTAGGAGACAATCCTGGAATTAGTAACAAATCATTTGGTTTGCACAATGGCATAAATATCATATTTTAGTTGTGTTCACTGCATTCTTTCCCTCAACAGGTATTGGCTTTGGTGGACTGTGGCGATTCAGCAGCCAATTTCCTCCGGTAAGCTTCTTTTCTTTTTTTTTTGACGTCGTGGATGTAAGGAAGTTCTCGACCGTTAGCATCTGTACACGAATCAAATTGAAATGCAATTGTACTTGAGTCGCTATTTCATTCTGCATGGGTTAAAGTTGCCCACATTTTAATACAGTGTGTTTTGAGCTCATACACCTGTGTATGTGTGAACCATTACCAAAAATAGGTGATAAATGTTAGATACAAGGCTACGAAGACTGGCTTGAGGTACAGTGTAGATTTGAATGAACGTGAAATTTCATGCTTGTTCTATAATTGAGTATGTGATCAGTCAACTCCCTCTTGTCTGAATTTCAAACTTTTGAAATGCTTTGAGATGTGCAACTTTTCAGTTTTCCTGAAGCATGTTTCTTAGATGATTTGCATTTTCCTGGTTTGCTTTAATGCCTAATAATAATGAAATGGGCTCGACTTCATGTAAACTTCTGAGGTGATTTTCTCAAATACTTTATGTATGTTTTTTTGTTGTTGTTCTTGTTGTTGTTGTTTAATTTAGAGCAGAACATAATACTGGTATATGTACTTGGAAAGTCCAGTACTTTATATTTACCAAAACAACAAAGTCAGTTTTTGGTATTGGATCACAAATGGAGGTGGTTATGATATCTGATGAAAATCTGCTGCTGTTCCAAAGCAGCTTTCAAGGGTTAACTGTCCAATTGCCACAAGTCAAAAGGTATGCCAGACAGGAGAGTCATATTTGTCATTAGTTAATAGTAAACAAGTTCTTTAGGTGGTGTTGTCTACATATTCCTTTCAAAACTTTGAATTAATCTAGACAAAAGAAATTTAATTTATGTTTCCTCCCATTACTCCACACCCCTTGACCTCCAAACCAACCAACCAACCAAACAGAAGTCAGAAATCCGGGGGACGTCAAGCACAGACCACTTTGTGAAGCTCCTCCAGGCAATGGCGGAGCAGTGTCGGGAGGGCGACGGTGGAGACTGGCTGGGGAATTCCCACATGGACATCCTCACCCTGGCCACGCCCCTGGTCGCCGCTGGCACCCTCTCCAGCTCCATGTCCTCCCTCTGCTCTTCCCACTCCGCCTCGGATGCCGAGCAGCTCTCCTCCTCCCACAGCGCCCAGCTCTTCGCGGCCGCGCCCACCCGGCTGCGCCACAGCTCGGCCCACCAGACCATGGCGACATCGTCCATTGGGGTTGGTCCCTCCCAGGGCCGACACCCGAACCAGCCCAACCGCAGCAGCTTCAAGCGGAAGAAGCAGACCAACAGGTAGCAGCAGTCACTAGCCACCCTGGGATTCGGCAAACGGTTTCCCACGGCCAGGCATCCTCTCCGCTTGGACTAGCCACCCACTGACGGACGACAAGCAGTTGGCTCGGCGTCTGTGGGCTATATTTATTTGTGCAAATGCCAATCTGTCTGTAATACTGTAATATGCCAGAAGCGTGATTACCATTATGCGTGCACCATTCATGATCTAAATGTGTGTAGTAGTTGAAGCCACCTTTGTGACACGAGCTATGAGGAACTCAATGCCCATGTGATATGATAATGCAAAAAGAGTTAGTCTGATCTGCCAGTTAGTGTGAGCACGCAGTTCTTTATGTGTTGGATGAACTTGTGAAATTCTGTGGTCGGCAGACGAGAACGGGTTGTTGATCGGTTTGTTGAAATGAACTTGCAACTCTGCCAAATCTATTTATTGATCTTCGTTTTCGCTACGCGTCGCAGGCTTAGAGCCGATGTAATGCATTTTAGGAGCATCTCAAGACCGAATGAGAAAGGTCCAATGTGATTTCGACGTACATGTAATCATGTCTTCCCTTTTAAAGCACAGCATTACTCTCAATGCAATCAGTCGTCTTTTAAGAGTCCTAGCGATGCTGTTGAAATTAAATTTACCGCAGAGGTTTAGTTCAGGAATGCTGTCACATCAGGTGTAGCAGTGATTAGACTTTATCGCTACCTCCTTAACCCAATTCCAACAGGTACCTGGTTTAATTCCATCCTCTTCAATTAATTGATTAATTGAATTATTGAGAATTTCATGATCCCGTAAGGAATGAGTTTAACATTCTTGAAATTTACCTCTCTGTAGGGGTAACATTGTGTAACTGGTATTAAAATACATTCACATCAGAGATGTGAGCTTGACATGAAGACTACACAACATTTCCATAGTTATTTGTTTTAAGATGCGCTAGTAAGGTGTCGGCATATGAATGCATGTAACAATTTTGAAGTAATATTTTGAATACCCCAAAATAAAACCACTAGCAGGTCTCAATGTTTTTGACCTTGTATCAGATATGACGTGACTCAGAAGAAGGTGAAAAAAGATTAATACAAAGTAGCATCAAAGTAAATCCTGCTGTCGATTACTGTCTAAAATTTGTTTTCCATTTCCATGGCTGGAGGCAAGTGATGTTCATTGCCTCACCTTATCTCCTGTTGCAACAAACTCACAAATTTATTGCTGCATGTTGCTGCATTATGTGTCTTTGTAGCATAGTACAAGCTTATTTTATGAAGGCAAATGCTTGTCCACCAGTCTGTAGTCCTTGAAATTACAATTATATGGTTAAGTGCTGTATCTTCATAAAGCTGCATCACTTCGGTGATACCTTGCATTTATCCCCAAGTTGAATTATCCTTCGGGTTTATGCCAGGTTTAAGTGTGTGCGTGTGTGTCACACACAAAGCGCACTTCTATAGCTTCTGACCATCCGAGCATTGAGAATTTAGGGTTTCTGGGACAAACACTGAACTAGGGCTTTCTATAGCTCAGTCGGTAGAGCACCGGGCTAGCATCCGGAGGTCTCGGGTTTGAATCTCGATGGAATCCCATTTTCCTTGCTCAATTTTCTGTATGTATCTTAATAAGTTACAAGATAGGCTAAGATATTCTCTCTCTTTGGAGCCATGGAGCACCAGTGATAATGTCACAGTCTTTTGTTATACATGTAGCTTAGGTTGGGGCTGGGTGAGGTTGTTAAAAAACCGGTTTCCGTCGTGATGAATGGCTACGACATCACATTGTGGTACTCTATTTGTTGTTCATGTTATAACGGATTATCTTGGTTGCAGAATTATCAAAAGCCTTGTACTCGCATATTTTACCACGGATCCTTTAAATGCCAACAAATTGTGGAAACTTAACATATTTTTTTTCCCTCACTTTTTGAAGCTATTTTTGTTGGGTTTTTTTTTCTGTTTTTGTGGAGAGTAAAAGAATTTATCTAGTTTTCTTGCAATCTTTCTCCATTGTGCAAGGTGTCCGGTGAATTGATCTGATTCAAGGGTTGAATCCCATCTAGATGGAAACTTTCATACGGTTGTAGATGAAAGTCATGTAAATTGGCAACTCTTTATCAAGAGTTGCCAATTTCATAGCATAAAGATGATTATTTCTGCAGCAAAATTCCCCAGACACTTGATGGGTTGATTCATTGAGATGTCACCACTGTGATTTGTGTGCACATTCAGCTTTGTAAAGCCTTATACTCTGCATTGGGTTTGTAGGGTGGCCCTTTCATACTAGATAGATACTGGTGGTTTATGCACACTTCTGTCCAGACTTTAGATGCTCTTTAGTGGTGAGCCAACAAAACAGGGAACAATGAGATTATTCTTTGAATGTGAACTGGGTCAAGTTGCCCTCCATCGCATGTCCCATGTCATCATTCACTTAATGTTACTGCCGAAACCGTCTACTTGGCACAAAGAGTTGTATGTGTCAACTACTGTATGAATTTTGATATATATTTGTAGCTCCTTTTCACCCATCAATGGGAAATGTTATGTTCATCAGTCTTGTCTTCACCACTTTCTCTTCATTGCTCAGCTTCAATTTGATAGGAGCTGAATGAAACCGTTCAATTCATCAAATTGGATGTAACACACTTATGTCATCCTCTGCCAGTTTGCACATTTATTTTGTCTGTAACGCAATGGTATTATGCCTGTATGCGTTTTTAAACAAAATTTTGCCTTATTCTCT
The DNA here is from genome assembly GCA_033980235.1 of Diadema setosum. Lineage (NCBI taxonomy): Eukaryota > Metazoa > Echinodermata > Echinoidea > Diadematoida > Diadematidae > Diadema > Diadema setosum. The sequence continues at coordinate 32,161,299 of CM067062.1, read as the reverse complement.
CATTCATTTTCTCTCTACCCATATTATCCATCTATCTTTCTCTTTATCCATCCATCCGTCTATTTCACTATCTATCTATCTGTCTGTCTGTCTGGCTGTCTATCTATCTATCTACATTCTATCTATCTATCTATCTATCTATCTATCTATCTATCTGTCTATCTATCTATCTATCTATCTATCTATCTATCTATCTATCTATCTATCTATCTATCTATCTATCTATCTACTGTATCTGTCTGTCTACTGTATCTGTCTATCTGTCTATCTGTCTTTCTAAAATGTGACTGCCACCTTGCAGGCAGAATGATCTCTGATATGAACTGGCTGTGATTATGCATTGCTTTGGCAGCCTTTACCATGAAACAAGGGTGAAAGGTCAACAGCCTAGGTCAAAGGTCGCAGTGCTCTTGATATCGATAGCTGTCATTTTCCCAACCATAACTCCAGCTAGGAATTTTCAATGGTGATAATGTTCCGTAGTACAGGCAAGATGATATTAACAATCCATGGGGTGAAATGAAAGGGGTGAGAGGCCATAATCCAAGGTCAAATGTCACCGAGATAATTAAAGCTAAGTAACTGCCATTTTTGCGGCCAAGACTTGTAACGAGGAAAGTCTCACACTTGAGATGACTACAGTGTTCATAATACACGATAGATAGTAATGATATGAGAGCATTTTCTCTTTACAAAGAGAGTTAGAGATCAGGGGCCCGTTTCATAAAACTTGTCATCAGTGACAACTGCTACATTTCTATGACAAATTTGCTCTCAGCCAATCAGATGCAAGGATTTCAGTAGCTTGTTTTATGAAAGTTTTATGAAACGGGCCCCAGGTAAGTCCTTAACCGGTTGAGGACGGACTGATTATTCTACAGCACGCATTTCCCAAAGACACTTGCCCGAGTATACTCGGGACTCATCCTCCAAAGGTTAAGGTCAGTGGTCAAGATCAATGAAAAACTGCCAGTTAATGTAAGTGAAGGGCCATGCAAGTGATGGTATGTCTTGATTGTATTAGACTGCAGTCGCATTGCTGTAGTTCACTTGTATATGTTTTGATTTATAGCAGCTAGCAATTAGAGTGTTTTAACTTTGAAATCACAGTGCCATCAAGCTTTGTTATTCGAAGTACTGAAACCAGAAATTTTCCCATGTGTGAAAATTTTTTTGAATTTCGCAAGGAGCCAAGATTCATGAAAGTGAAATGCACACAAAAGTGCTTGTCCACGCAATGCATTGAGCGCCAGTGGCGATTTGTTAAAGTTTCGTGCCACTTTAAAAGACTGTTGGCTCTAATTCACGCAAGTTTCATGCTGCGAATGTTTCTGGCATAGCAGTAATGTACACTATGTATTAACTTGAGTTAACGCACCTTCCGCAGACATTTTGTATTTGAATTCAGTTCTCTGTTTCTAGTAGAAGGGAATAAGTAGCTTAGCTTGCACTTTGGATTCCCCGTGACAACCTTGGTTCTTTGCCAAATTAATGGAGACAAAGCAAGAACATGAAATTGATTTGTATTAATTGGCAGATATTGATGACTGTTGCAAATTATAGGCAAGTGAGAAAAAAAAAATGATGAGCAAATTCAAAGAAACAGCCGTGGTGAGAGTGAATTTGAATGAGAATGTGTGCAGCCCAACAAATTCACAAGCACAAAGTTTGTGTCTGGCAGTTTTGAGGGATGCATGACGTGGTATGATGTCAAATCTTATGGTGTAATGGCGATCTTTTCTTCCTCACTCAGCCAATCTCTCTTTCTCTCTCTCTATTTTTCTGCCATTTTTCTTGTTAAAGGGTGAGAACTAAACGTGATTCCAGCTCCAAAAAAATAAAATCCACCCTTTTGTATTACTGTGTATGAATCTATCAAAAAATTGGGAAGTGGAGGTGGAAGAACTGTACAAAATTTTGCACTTGATGGTTTATGTCAACTCGAAAATGTAAAAAAAGACAAAAAAAATGTCCACTGTGTACAACACTATTCTATTTGTTCATCCTTGTAAGATATAGTCTGTAGAAAGTGCATTTGTACAAAACTGTGAATATATTATATTTATGTACAGGGCCCCCGAGCTATTTCTGTGGAAATATCCAGAGTAGAACATATTTGTATAAAGCAGTTGAAGAAGACATGATGTGTAAAACTTGCCAGAAGTGTGCGTGTCTTTATCGAAGCGAGCGTGCTCTCAGTGATAGTTATGTGTGTATTACAGTGTCCATATGTGTCGTGTTTGATTTGCTATATCAAGCTATTTGCAAAGCCAAACAAACTAGCAATCAGAATAAGCTGCATCTAGATGCAATTTGTAGTCGAAAACAGCAGTGTATATTCAAATGTGTATTTCACCCTGAATCACAGATTGACGATAAACAAAGAATTTAGTGTTTGTTTGTTTGTTTTTTATTTTCCATGTCAGTTTTGGAAGCAAAACAGCCAACTTATATTGTTTTCAGGTTTCATGTTAGCATCATTTCAAACATAAATTTGTTTTTCTTTGTTAAATCTGATATCAAAGGAGAATTTGGACCTGTGTAAAGTATGCTTATTACCTCATGGACTACCGTGCCCAAAATATCTCAAAACATTTTTTCATTTCAATTCTGTAATAGATGCAATATTTAACCAATGTCCCAAATCATACTTGTGGAATTAAATGTGATTTCAATGTTATACTACTGCCAATCTTATCACACAGTCATGTACATTCTTTTTTCTTTTTTTTTCTGCTGATGCTTCTCACTAAACTGAATTTCGAAATTTGATCCTTTCTCGCAGGCATCATTTTTCTGTTTTGTCAAAAATCTTCTTTCCAACATGACAAGTTGACTGAGAGAATTTTGGTCATCAATATATTGTTTTCCTATTTTTATCCGCATGGCGCTGTATTCATTAAAGACCTGCGTGTAAGTTTTGGGAGACCTTTAACCTGCCCCTCCCCTCCCACCCCCTCCTTCCCCTCCCCCTCCCCCTCCTCCACCCCCTCCCCCTTCATAGTTGTACAATCTCCCCTGCCCCCTCTCCCCCTCCCCCATCTCATGCGACCTCAACATACAACCCTTCTGGCTCTGTGGTTCAGACCACGGGCTATTAAATGCCAAGGTCCCTGATGTGAGTCCCCCCCTCCCCCACCCCCAGCAACCAACAGCCCTAGACTCTTTAGTCATGGTACTATTATTTTATTGCCATGCCCAGTCCGTCGCTAGGGACTTGAGCTGTTGGCACCATTGCAGGTCTGCTCGTGGGCATACAGTCCCCCCACCTCCCCCCCCCCCCCCGAGTGGTTACACAGAAAAAAATCAAAGAATTATCAGTAGTGATCTTGTGTTGAGAGAGGGGGGGGGGGGGGAATGGTTGCTTTCACTCGTGCATGTATCTTCACATTTCTGAGAATGTTTTGGCCAAACTTGAATGTGTTCCAACATAATGTGTAATGTTTGTTTGGTTTGGTTTGGTTTTGGTTTTTGTTTTGATTTTTCTGTCTCATTCTTCCGTCATGTGCCACGCACCTGTGACCACTTGGTGTGAATTCTAATTTCTACAATGTCAGTTTCGCTGACCAATGTCACCGCCAGGTCAGATGACTGTAAAGGCATTTGACGTTGAAGGTAAATATTAGGCATAAGCTTGCATCGTGCAAACAGTTGGTTGGAGTGGCACTCGAGCATAATGTTCATCAGTACAGTACAAATTCTAAAATATTCTGTAACTGGTACTTTTAAATCAGGTGCTTTTTCTTCGCCTGTGTAGACCATTCAGGGCATTTACGAGACTATTGCGAGGTGAAGTATTCAATGGTCGTACGCATAAGCGTTTGGTAATGAGATACATGAATTTCCTCTGTTGAAAGCGTTAGACTTGAGTGGGGAAAAATGAATTTAATACGAATGATTAAAATTCAAACATGACATCTGCAGACAAACACGATTCATGTTCAAACGGATAATTGGCATGTTCTGCATTCCCCTATGATTTATGTGCACTTTTTTGACACTGATTTCCCTCGTCAGTGCAACACGAGGAGAAATTCGAAAGTGAACTGTTATGGCGTTGCTAGTGTCCCAAGCCAAATTCTCCTCCTCTGTTCCCGCCTCTTTCTCCTCCCCTCCTCCTCTTACCCCGTCCTCCACTGTCACCACCTCTTTTCTTTGTGCCATCATCTTCTTCATAATTTGTGGGGGTGTTTTTTTCCCCTCTCCTTTCGTTTTCTTTCAACTTCATCATCCACTGACACAGGCTTCATTTACGTCAAAGAAAAACAGACAATGAACTTGGTTACAAATGAATTTATGTGTGTTTGTGTGTGTGTTTTTTTTTTTAATTTGATGATTCTAACAAGTCATCTAGTGCGATTATCTCTTACGTCAGGTAAGTTAGTTCTGAACCTTAAACAGCAAGCTATACTTATGACAATTTTTTGGAGGGGGAGGGGGTGGGGGCAACGAAAGAACTAAGTTACTAAAGATTTGATTCTAGGAAAACAGTCGCGTTTGGCAAACCGGAAAATTAATCATTTGAAACTGCATTGAAAGGACGGTGGTCAAAGGAGAATGAATGATGATAAAACTGAATAAGGTGAACAATAAAACAGGTGGGCAATCTTTGGGCTGTTTGAGAAAGATGACCATGTATGATATAAGATCCCTTATGTATTGATTCGATGGGAGTTACTTCCCTGTTATCTGTCACACTCTTCGTCGTGGTATCTTTACCCTCATCTCCCTTCCCTACCCCCCCCCCCTCCTCTCATTCAATTTTTCCCCCTTCCTATATTCCTCTCTATCTGTCCATCTCTCACTCTAGCTACCCATTCAATTCAATTCAATTTGTGTTTCTTTCAAACAGATAAAAAACATTCAAAGTATATAAATAAATTCAAATTGACAATACAAATGTAACAGAATGTGGAGACAGCAAGAAAAACAAAGTTTTATGAGCAGCTGCCAACATAACAAAAGCATTTATGATAAAAGTCATACTAAGTCAAACGAATATATGTGCATAAAGATTAAAACCAGAGTAATTGCAAACACATGTTATACAATAGACACATAAAAAATAAAAAACAAACACAGAGTACAGTAATACCCGAATGCGTTGATTACTTTTCTTAAGAATAATTCAAATCTTCATTTAAAAACATTTAAAGATGGACTTATTTTAATTGCCTGTGGCAAATTATTCCAAATTAGAGGTCCTCTGTACAAAACAGAATATAAACCAAGATTTTTTTATAAAGAGGTAAATGATAATTCAGAGGATCCTTCTGTTTCTCTCACACTCTGTTATGATTCTTTCACCATCTCTCTGCCCCATCTATCTATCTGTCTATCCATCCCTCCATCCATCTATACCATCTCAGGGATGTGAGAGTTCAGAGTTTAATCTGATTTCAGACTTTTTTTTTCTTTTTTTTAAAAAACTTTTTAGACTTTTGACCATTCAAATGCATTGAAATGTTCACAGTTTAATGCATTTCGAATCTTTTTTTTTCCTCTCTCTTGATAAGTTTCTCGGGTTTTTTTTTTTTTCAGCATTTTTTAACCAGTTCTCTGACATCCCTGCTATCTATATTATTTCTAATTATCTGTCTGTAAACTGTCCTTCCTAATCTCTTCCTCTCTCTCTCTCCCTCCCCCCCCCCCCACTCTCTACCACTTTCCTTTCTTTTGCCCTGCTGTTGCTAAAAACTAAATGGGGAGCATCGTGATTATTAAAGTGTATAAAATAGGTCCCTATATATCTCGCATCTATTGATTCCTGCACCTGAGTTGATCTCTGTAAATTTACCGCTGTTTATACTGCGTGTATCCCTTGCTTCGCTTTCATTGTGGCGTAATCATCATGGCTGCATCGTGATTCAGTAGGTTTTTCATTCGATATCATTGTATCTGATACACATCTAGACGAAAGATTTATTAGTGACATACGCTTTGCTCCAACTCGCTCTCGTCATGAAATTACCGTGGTTATAATTATATTGTTCTCCTTTTTTATCATGTCCGTGTGTATATATAATATATTTATGAGAGCAAACGTTTTACATTGCATTTTCCATGTACCATGTGAGATACGAGAAAATGAGGAATTATGAATCCTGTCGAATAAAATCGCAACTCACATTGCTGTTGCCTATGTGACGTACAACACCGATTCATTTGCTTGTGACGTCTAGTTTATCTGTATAACATACGGAACTCCAATTCGTACAGTGTTTGTGTATGTATGTATGTATGTGTGTGTGTGTGTGTGTTTGTGTGTGTGTGTGTGTTTGTGTGTGTGTGTGTGTTTGTGCGTGCATGTGTAGACGAGATTGTCATCTATGCACTGAATTACGTACATGTATTTCTTTCAAAGCCTATACAATTGTGGTTGAAACTCCATGTTAATATAGCGCCATGGAGAAGGTATCCGTGTAAACGTTATAAATTTGCGAATGCATTGTAGCACTATAGTGGCAGTTTATGACCATTTGTTCAGGGAAATCGGATTGCGGTTTACAAGTTTACAACCATGTAGACATAGGCAAGACTTCCATCTGTTGGACATCAACGTGACGTATCTTGGTCACGTGATTTTGGCAGTACATGGGGGACACTCCCCAATTGTGACCTATACTGCATGAAATATCAAAACGCGTGTATTTACATTAGGATTGATTTTCTTTCTTTCTTTCTTTCTCTCTTTCTTTTTTTTTTTGGGGGGGGGGGGGCTGTGTATAAAGCATACCAAACACACCATTATTTTATGTATGTGATCCACTTTTATGTATCTTTGAACTGAAGAAGCTTTCTTTTCCCTTTTCAGTTTGAGATGAAAAGATGAGCGCAAGGGACAGTAGACAGTAACACGACATTTGCTCCTGCGATAATTACTCCGGTCTTATTTTCTCCAAGGACTTAGGGTTTGGGTTGTGATAGGGTTTTAGGTTTAGTTTGATGTGATGATTATGGTTAGGGCTATATTTGTGGGTAGAATTCATGTTTGGCTTTAGCGTGCAGATATTTCATGGGATCAACTATCGCAGGAGCAAATGTCATGGAACCCACAAGGTACCATGTTACCAACACCACACTACTTACGCATATACATTGTATCATCAGACAATGATGTCTTCACGTCATTCCAACGAAGCGGTTGTTCATTCTTTGAGGAGACAAGAGAGTATTCATACGCAAGTGACGTCAGAGTCACGTGACCGAGACGACAAAGGACGTTGTGCTAGCACTAATCACACTGACTTCTCAAATTGTTGTAACTCTAAAAGCCACGTCGGTTAAAACTTCAAGCTATTTCCATGATTACAACGCATGCAAAAACAAACAGAACATAATTCGAGATGTAAGCATGGCTTGTCCGGTCGAGTAGGTCAGTTTCTTTCTTGCTAAATTCTTCATGAAGCAAATATGATAGCCAAAGCTATGACAGTTGGTCGAGGAGGGCATTTTAAAGTGAAAAACCAAGAAAAAAAAAAACCTTATAAGCCACCCGTTTCCATGAATAATGAATACAGAGTCGAAATTACGCGCAAGTTTGGGCAATCTTCTGTCTCTGTACACATAGTATTTGTCTCTACTATTTTAGGTATGATAATAAAAAAAAAAAAAAGGAAAGGAAGAAGCCGTGGAAGAAGATGGAGAAGAGGAAAGGAGGCCGGAGGGGGAAAATGAAATGAAGACAGCATAAACGATTATGAATTAAATATCGAAGTAGCTAGAGCGAAGTCCAAGTGGCAATATGTTATCTTAGGTAGATAGAAACGTAACATTAATTACGGTCAACTCTCTGATACTAGCACCAACCCTATACTACCCCTACCAGCAAGTAGGAAGCAATGATAGCTGATCTTTTTCCTCCTCGTAACAAAATTATGTAGTGAAGTTACTATAATGTCAATGTATGTAAAGTCGGAATAATGCTAGTAGATGGAGTATAGAGGTACTTCTTAAAAGTAGCGGTTAAGGATGGTGATAGTAGCAGCAGGGGCCGCAGTTTTAGTACTATTGGGCATACATGCAGGTGTTCTAGTTTCTAATAAATCTGTCTTGTTGTCGATGAGCTAGTTTCGCTTGTGAAGGACAAGCAAGACGTATTATGTCAATCCCGTCCACGCACATTGTACTTTACAGTGATCTCAGCAGGTGTACCGGTAATGTAGACGCACTCCGCCAAGTGGTACAAGCAGAGATGTCTTGGGATACATGTGCAATGAGGCAACTGCACACCAAATGCAAACACCACTACCGCGCTAAACTTGATTGGTGGTCTATAGTTCTAGCATAGTGCGCGGGCGAGCGGTGTTTTAATATCACACCAATGACTTGTGCTGTTCTCTTCTCTCTCTCCCTCTCTCTCTCTCTCTCTCTCTCTCTCTCTCAAAGGGTTACCATGGTAACGAGTTTCGAATTGTCGTGCCGATAGTGGCATGCAGGAGTGAATTTTGTTTTGTTTCACCTGCATGCAAGAACGACTGTCTAAAATCCTACGACAGAACGACTTCTAGCATAATGTAGGGCTTGTTTGACACTTTGAAGTTCAAACCACTCCATGATTGAATATTCGTTTTTGATGGAGGTAAACGAGCAAAAAAAAAAAGTAGATCTTTTATTCTGAATTGTTAGTAATATAAACTTAGGGATTTCTAATTCTCCACATTTTTCCTTTTAACGAAACACTTAATGAGACAAGGTGGTGATGGAACCACATCAAGTGTCTCCCGTTGACACGGTCTGACATTAATTTTTATTAATTTCTTATTGATTTCTTTGAGCTTGGAAAAAGAAAATGAACAACAAATTGTACGAAACACCTCAAATGATTTCAGAGTTATAATAACTCGACTAATGATGACCGTTAGGTGGGAGAAAGTTGCACTGTTGCTGAAGTGCAGACGAAAGTTATTTTGTTTTTGTTTTTTTCAAAGGGTTAGCAAATACTTAGAGCAGCTTTGTGCAACGGGGAAAGACATAAGTATACTTTATTTACTTTGGAACCGTTACCACGGTTTCAAGGAAACATGTAAAAAATTGGGATGTCAAAAATTTCCAAACTTTCCCTTTCTACGTATTCTACAGGAAATCTGATAAAACTTTTACTGATATATTTGTTAGGGTTAACTCTGTTTATGGAAAGTTAAGGTTAAGTGCAGTTCCTGCAAAATGTGCGAACTGACTTTCAGAAATCCAATAAAACCGGATGAAAAGAATGGTTGATGTCACAGCGAAGTTGAACTAGAGATGCGAAAGTTCTGGAATTTTACAAATTTCACATTATTGTTTTCAAAGGGGGAATAAATATTTTCCCACGTAATACTGCTATAACATTGCACAATCTACTGATTTCCGTGTCTTTCATGTTCACACTATTTATGAGAACCTTTGATTGGAGACTGAAGAAAAGGCATAAATAGGTCAGCAACCCCCCCCCCCCAAAAAAAAAACAAAACAAAACAAAACAAAACAAAACAAAAACAAAAACAAAAACAAAACAAAACAAAACAAAACTTAGAACTATCTTCAGGAAAACACAGTCCGGGGAGCATTTCATGAAGCATTTGATTGCATCTGATTGGCTGAGAGCAAATTTGTCAGCCCAATGTGTCCGACAAACTGTTCCATGAAATCCCCCCCCCCCCCCCCCCCGGTATTGATCTACATGGTTTTATATGCAGGGGACTGTCATAATAGTTATCCTCACGATTCCCCGGCGAGACATTAACAAAGATGCTTCGGAAACGGGGAGAGATGTCTGAGAAGCATAATGCTTGAATACGGAATGATTATCCAACATAATTATACTGATCTATTAACCCTTGTTTTACTGTATACAGTCTATACACATATCAACGCAAATTACTCCCCAGGACAATTACAGCCTCGGCTAAATACTGGTTAGTGATAAGGTTAGAGTAAAGATTATAGGGTTAGAGTTAAGTTTAGGGTTAGGGTTATAAAGGTTATACAGGATTAGTTTCAGGAATAGGATTAGGGTTAGGGTCGGGAGAAGCGTCTGGCTGGGATAATTGTCCAGGGGGTAATTGCCCCAGAACAGTGTAAACATTATTATAAACAAACTTCAACTTCAAATGTCACTCACAAATGCACATTATATATATATATATATATAACCACAACAAAAATATTGTAACAGTCACGGCATCATTCCTTTTACTATTTTTCATTAGAACTCCCTGGTAGTCATTGTATATTATAATTATATATATATATATATATATATATATATATATATATATATATATATATATATATGTATGTATTCGTCGAAAATTTGGTTTGAATAAATAGCACTGTTGGACGGTCAAAATGCATTACCACTCTACTTCTTCATCTTTTATATATATATATATATATATATATATATATATTCTTATATATAATTATATAATATCATATGTGACCCTGCACCTCAAAACAAACAAAAAGTCGCCAGACATGAATTTTTAGTTAAGACCATATTCTGAAAGAGCAGACTTTAAGCTTTAAAATGGTGTATAACTAAAATCAAATGGACTCTCCTAACCTATCTAAATATTGGAAAGAAAGCACAAACTCAGGAAAAGTGTGAACTGAGAATAGAGGCTCTGAAGTACAGTGTCTATTCAAGCGCTTAATCTTTACCAAACCGTGCTGGCTGTGCGATGAATGGGAAAAAAAAAACAGGAAGTGAACCACCTGAGTAACGACAATGAAGAGATTATCAGATTAAACTGAAATTAAGCATGCCTCATTCACACATTCTCTCCATAACTAATGCCAACTTTCAAAGCAGTAGCACTATCCTTTCAAAAGATATTAGAGTTGAAAGTGAAGAGTGTGGACACGATTTTTCAGAAATGAAAAAGGGACTCTAAAGACACACCTAATCACACTATTCTACCCAAAATGTTCGAGATAAACTGCTAAAAAAACAAACATTCCTGCCCGTTTTATGATACCAAATTTTAGCATAATGTAGAAGAAGACCCGCTCTTTCAGAAAATATGAAAAAGTCAAGTTCGGCTAGGTAGACCCATTTCACTTATTTTCAGTCCTCACGCAAAATCAGTGTGTGCGACTTTATGTTCGTTTTGAGGTGCACGGTCACATATATATAAACATTATATATGTATATATATCTATATACATATGTGTGTGTGTGTGTGTGTGTGCAGAAATGTATATATATTAATGTATATGCGTACATGATGCCCTTTTTTCAAATCATGCACTTCCATTCAATTGATAAAGATACAGATACTCAATCGCATTGTTAAAAATGTGATAGATTTTTTATGTCTGAAATAATTCCTTACTGGAGACACGTAAAAACATATAAAAATATATATAAAAATGTATTTCTATCAAAATCTTTGTATTGCTATATTTTCGTTCGTATGTTGTATTCTTCAAAAACAGAATTGCAGAAAAGAACTGAAATCGAAGTTTACACAGTAATTGTCTTAAAAAGTGTTAAAAATTAAAACTTACCGAAAACATGCAACTATAAGAATGTCAGCTTCAGATTCTCATTCAGATTCTCAACTAGAACTAAATAAATAAGTAAATGAATAGATAAATAAGTAAACTACAAATATATGAATAAATAATATATATATATATATATATATATATATATATATATACATATATATATATATATATATATAATAACTAAATAAAAACGCACTACTTACATCCTATTATAGCAAGTATCCCTTTCCTGTGAACTTGCAGATAGGGACTGCACATACTGTGAGTTCCCAAGCACGAGGCGCTTAGTACACACCACACTGCTTTTATTCCGAACGAGGGGATATGTGCTTGTGTAAGTGTGTGTGTGTCAGTGTCCCTGTCTGTCTGTCTGTCTGTCTGTCTGTCTGTCTTTGTATGTCTGTGTGTGGCTGTGTGTGGCTGATGGAATGTGTGTGTGTGTGTGTGTGTGTGTGTGTGTGTGTGTGTGTATGAAGTGTGTGAATTTCTACAATCATTGTGACCTGCTGTGCCCTGGAAGATATGCGCGAACGCGTATTCAACCGTTATTAAATGAAAACAGCACGAGGAAAGGACAAAGGCAGAAATGACCAACTCCCCGGCTGGAAACAATGGCGATTGACCATTCTGTGTCCAGGGTCCTTTCAGTCCGTGACATGTGTCCGAAGAATGGCCCTTTGTCGGACCGTCCATGACCCCACCTTCGGATTAATTTTAGAAAGAATTTCTGCGCATAATGATAATATCTGCCGAGACTACAAGAGAAAGAGAGAAAAGAAAAATGCATGTATATGGCCAGACGAGAAAAGTTAGTAATAGTGGAATACCGCCTTTCTCGGTACTGTGGTTTTCAGGCCATGGATAGGTGGCTGTAAGCGGAAGGAACTCAACGGATGCGATGATTGTTGCACAAACGACGAAAGCAAAAATGAAAAGAGCAATATTACTACAACAGACTCGAGGGAGTTGGAAATAACAACGATGAAAATTTGTGATATTATCATTAATGATGATCATAATGGCTAAAATTGCATTTCCGTGTTTTTAGTAGTAGTAGTAGTAGTAGTAGAAGTAGTAGTAGAGTAGTAGTAGTAGGAGGAGGAGGAGCATTTTATTGTCCATGTCACCTTCGTTGGCTTTCTTTTTGTAAACGTAAGTCGCCCTTCAGCAGTAAAAGTTTAATCACTGATTTTGCTCATGTAAAACACAAACTCTCACGAGTGCTTTAGAGTAAAGGTAGTATGTACCTTTGGTTGTAATGGTTTTAAAAAATTGAGTTTATCACATTGATGCATTGTGGGGGTCGGTTGTATCACAAAACATCCTACCATTTAAAACTTTCGCAATAAAGCCTAAAATATAAGGAGATGTCATTTTTCCCACAATAAACCATGACTGTACACTGCAAAAAGTCCGGTGTTAAATAGTGAACACAGAGCTGGTGTTAAATTTTCGGTGCTCATTTATGGTGTTAAATTAACACCTCCGGGTGTCATTTCCAAATTTTAAACTGTTTTTTGAAGAGTTTCTTAGTAACTGCACTTCTTTTTGATTTTTTAATTTAAACAAGACGATCAAGAATTTTACATTAAAATACTAGATTTTTGAAAAAATGTGAAAATAAATTTACACCAAAGTAACACCAGCTGGTGTGGTCTCTTATTGAAGCTGGACGGGTGTTAAACCATTGATATTAACACCAACAAATATCAAATCAACACCATGTGGTGTCATTTTTTAATTAACACCAGTACAGTGTCAAATTAACACCACGAAGTGTCAGGTGAACACCTTTCAACACCATCGCAGTGCAGTTTTAACACCTGTGGGTGTGGTCCTTTATTGAAGTTTGATCGGTGTTAGATTTAACACCCGTGGTGTTAAATCTAACACCGATGTTTTTACAGTGTATAGACGGTTATATCTAGAAACAATTATATTGTAACTTTTTTTCACATTTTATATATTTAACCATACCTAACACTGATCAACTGATTAACATTTTTACATTTTAGAACTATCTTGAAGCACTAAAGCAGGGGGTTTGTTTCATCTACAAATGGTGAATAATACCATTCAGCCTTCATTTCACTCACTTGAATAATGTTGTTAAGAGTTTCATTGTCGTGACAAAAAAATAAACACCTACACATAAAGTAACAAAGATAGTTAAAGCACTCGCCCTTTGTAATCAGAAGTTCCAGCGATAAAGTATGTCAGGGAAAGTTTTATACCATACAGTTGCTTGATACCAACCTGTTGATATTATGATATTGCGAATCTATATCACCTGCTCTGCAATAGAAGATGGGAGATGCGCAAAACAGCATTATTGCTTTTCTCAGGGCTTTAGCCTCGTTCGGTCAACCTCACTATATACTTGTAGCCTTCCAAAACAGACAACTCTCAATGGTTGATCTAACGTCTGTAAACGAGCACACTTCTGCTTTATTTTTAGGATCCAGGTGGACTGTGTTGCAGTATAGGTAGGATAAATGTTAAGACTGTACTGCTGTCTGCTTGTTGTTTCTCGGAGTAACATCTGTCTCGCAAATCAGGTATTATTTGGCATCAAACCAATATGTAATGATTCAGCTTGCGGGGGGGGGGGGGGGGGAGCACAGTATCAATTCACGTACATACATACATACATACATATCATACACATACATTGTGTATAAACATATGTAAACATATATATATATATATATATATATATATATATATATATATTATATTAAGAGTTTATCGCAAAACGAGGTAACTCCATTCTTGTTATGCTGAGATATTTGTGATTAAAGCTGCTAAAAAACAAAGGAAATAATAAGAAAATACAGGATATCTTTAATCATAACTTCTAGAATATCCCTTGTTATGTCACAAGGTCACAGGTATTACTGGAAAGGTATAATTTTGTTCTATGTGATGATGGACTTTGAAATGTTTAACAATGGCGCTTAGCTCATTTTGCAATAAAACTCTTCATATATATATATATATATATATATATATATATATATATAATATTCAAGAAATAAACTTGTAATGCATTTTTTTTTTTGCCAATAAAGAATGAGTTTATTCGACTCGAATTTTCGGTGGCCTCCACCTTCTTCAGGAGTCTCGACAATGACGGTATATATATATATATATATATATATATATATATATATATATATATATATACATGAATCAAGTGAATCGTGAATCAAGTTAAATTTGATAGTCAGGTTATCGGAATCAGTGAAACCTGGTTAAATGAAACATCACCTTCTTCGCTATTTACCATTGATGGCTTCACACTTTTGACAAAAAACAGGGCAGGTAAAAAAGGCGGCGGAGTTGGGCTTTACGTCACTCAGAATTTGAATTATGAACTCTTAGACGAATTTAGTTTAATGTCTGAAGTTATTGAGAGTATTTTCATTGAAATTAGGGTTCCAAATAGAAAAAGTATTGTTGTCGGTGAAATATACAGACCTCCAAATACAAGCCCCACTGAATTTATTGAATCTTTATCCGTACTTTTAGCTGATAAATATATGGAGAATAAAAGTTGTTTTATCATGGGTGACTTCAATTTCAACCTTTTAGACTGTCATACCAACTCCGCATGCCAAGATTTCCTCAATGTGATGTTATCCGAGTCCTTTTCACCTCTTATAAAGAAGCCCACTCGAATTTCAGATGTCACAGCAACTCTAATTGACAACATCTTTGTTAATAGTTCTCTTTCCAATATCATGTTTGGTGTAATAGTGTCTGATGTATCCGATCATTTTCCGATTTTCGCTGTTCTGCCCAATGTTAACATAAGTAATGCCTCTTTTTATTCGCCCAATTCTGGTTTTCGAGAAATGTCAGAAACTAATCTTAATAGACTTAGGGAGAGACTAGGATCCGTTAATTGGTCAATTGTTAATAACCAAAGCGATGTAAATTTAGCTTTTGAACACTTTTCACAAATATTATCATCCGCATTCAATTCCATTATACCCGTTAAGCCATTTACTCGTTCAAACCGTAAAAAGGTTCCAAAGAAACCATGGATTACGAAATCTCTCCTGAGGTCTATTAACCGTAAAAATGCTCTTTTTTACAAATACCGAAGTGATCCTAACAGTCGAACTCGGTCTCGGTATGTGCATTATCGCAACATTCTTACATCATCCATACGTTTAGCCAAACGAATGTATTTTTCAAAGCAATTTATCAAGCATAAAAATGACATCAAGAGTACGTGGAAAGTGATAAATGAAGCGCTGAACACTAAAAATAACACCGAACCACCTAGGCATATTATTAATAATGATAAGTACATTGAAGATGAAGCTGATGTGGCAGAAGTATTCAATGAATACTTTGTAAGCATAGGACCAAATCTTGCCAGCAGTATTCCGCATTCAAATACTGATTTTTATTACTTTCTAAAAGACCAGAATCAGCAGTCTCTTTTTTTTGAACCTGTCATTGAAGAAGAAATCAAAGATATCGTGCAAAACTTGAACACTAAGAAAAGCTGTGGATGTGATGGAATCACCAATTTTCTCCTTAAAAACATCATTAATGAAATAGTTATACCATTAACACACATTTTTAATTTATCGTTATCTACTGGCATAGTTCCACAAAAAATGAAAATAGCTAAAGTAGTACCAATTTTTAAAAAAGGACAAAAAGAATCTGTGACAAATTATCGCCCTATATCTTTGTTAACTTCATTTTCAAAACTTCTTGAAAGGTTGGTATATACGCGCACACACAAATTTCTCGAAAAGTGTAAAGTTTTTTGTAACTCCCAGTTTGGTTTTAGGGAAAACCACAGCACGACCCATGCCTTACTCACTTTTATCCATAAAGTTGCTCATGCTATAGATGATGTCTCCCACACTATTGGAGTTTTTCTTGATTTCTCGAAAGCCTTCGACACAATTGACCACGATATTTTGATTTACAAGTTACGACATTATGGTATACGTGGGAAGGCTTTGGACTGGTTTCGAGATTATTTATCAAACAGAAAACAATTTGTGAGTATAAATGGCCGTGATTCTCAGTTAAAGTTAATTTCATGTGGTGTTCCACAGGGCTCCTTACTTGGCCCACTATTGTTCATTTTGTACATTAACGATCTTCCTAGTTCCTCGCCAATTCTTTCCTTTATATGTTTTGCTGACGACTCCAATCTGTTTTTTACACACAGAGATCCTTATACTCTTGTTAACACAGTGAATAAAGAACTTAAATCTGTGCAATCTTGGATATACGCCAACAAATTGTCACTTAATATTGATAAAACTCATTGTATGCTTTTTAGCAATAGTCTTAAAACCCTTCCTTTTCATATTAAGTTTAATGAAACTGAATTAAATCAAGTCAATAGTATAAAATTTTTAGGGCTTTTTATTGATAGTGATTTATCTTGGAAATCCCACGTTAGTTATTTAAGTAATATTCTTTCTAAAAATACGGGTGTTCTTAATAAACTTAAGAGTGTTTTTCCAAGTCAAATTCTGCTTAATCTTTATTCTACTCTGATTACTCCGTACCTTAATTATGGTATTCTTGTGTGGGGGAATGCAACTAGAAATCTTCTTGATATACTGTTCCGTATTCAAAAACGTGCCATCAGAAATATCAACCATGTCGGATATTTGTCCCACACGAATGATTTATTTTTGAAAAATAAAATACTGAAAATATCAGATCTGTTCAGTTACAACGTCGGCATATTCATGTACAAATTTTCTACCAACGAGTTACCGGATGTTTTTACTAGCATGTTCAGAAAAAACTATTTGATTCATAATTATCCTACCCGCCAAAGTGACGCATTTCACCTTCCACGTACTCGAACAATTTTCGCTAAAAAAACGATAATGTATACGGGCCCTAGATACTGGAATGTCCTCTCCCCCGAAATAACAAGCTGCTCGTCTTTATATTCCTTTAAACGTAAATTAAAAGAGTTTTTATTGAGTGCATATTTTGCAGACACTGAACAGTCCTAATGTCTTATGTAATACTGTGGTATGTTATTGTCCAATCAAACATTTTGTCAACACGTTGCAGATTCCATTTAGGGTCTTGCCATCGGGCTCTCTGAATTCATCATTAGCAATTCCACATTCTACTTCGTTTCCCTCTCTTCCTCTTTCCCTCTACTCCTCTCTAACCTTCTATGCAGAGCTTGACGGCAGGCACCAAATGGCTTAATAGTTGTATATGTTACTTTTTGTGTCTTACTGATCATATCCTGGTGAAAGTTTTAATGCAGCAATAGTTTATACCAAAGTAGGCTGTATAATAATGATGGCTCGGTCACAGTAAGTTCATATTAATGTATAGTTTGTTTGTTTTTCTTCTTCTTTTTCTTCTTCTTTTATTACATAAAATTTGGCAACCTTACATCATCATTCTGGTCTTATCTTCTATCCGTTCTCCGTTTCTTTTTCACTAACACTGATTACTCGGGGCTTACAGCCAAACAAGCTAGCTTTCATGTAGGTCCCGTCATACTTCTCTTTGATCAACCCCATTTCGATTTCGATTTTGACCAGTTATCATTACATGTAATTACTGTGTTATCACCATGTATATTGTTTGTTTTCTGCACATTGTTCACAAGGTAAAAGAACTTGTCTGGTTTCTGTTGTAATGTTCACAAATGAGAAGTATGAAAATAAAATGAATTGAATTGAATTGAATATACATATATATATATATATATACATAAATGGGTAAAATTCCAGTGCAGTCAACTCTGTACAAAGCATTTATTATCATTCATAAAGTTAGAAAGTAGAAAGCAATGGAAATGTAATAAAAACAGTTAAAGTAATAACAAGTTATGGAATTGTATCATTATACATGTTATGTATGAATGACTTCGTCACATATGATTTACAGTAAGTAAATCAAGAGTTGATGATGTCGATGTATATCATATTTGTAGAAAAAAAATCAATATAATTATGCAGACCGTCATGTAAGTCTGTCAGTGGTAACGAATGACGATGGAGTAATTTTGAGATTTTACATTAATCCGTAACAGACTTACGTCAATTTTCGGGTTTTTAGACAAATATCATAGACTTACTGGTAACCGCAAAGTGTTAGCAGCCATGTTGCATTGCAGAATGTTGTATTCATAAAGAGGAAATGACTCAAACCTGATCTGAGCACTATCCACTACATCCTATACCATTTTAAACAATGCGTCAAATTCTTTAATCATGTTGATTACTTTATTCTCGCCCCATCCCAATTAGATAGTGTTTTTGCTTGTAAGACACTACAGTTACCATGGAAACACACGCGCAACAGCAAAATGTATTAACATCATATTGGTTGTATCCAGGAAGGTTATGTAACTTAGTAGACCAGACGTACTGTCATTTATGGCTAGTCCCTTGATATATATCTCAGGGTCGTGTTCTAAAAAAAAGAGTGACGCATTTTTTGGCAAAACGAGAACAACTCTACTCTCTACAACGTAATGACACTGATGCAATAGCACTGAAAATATTTCTAGGAAATTACAACGATAATAATGAAGATAGCATAGATAATATTAATAACAATAACAGCGATGATTACTTTTATTTCTGGAGTAAGTGCATGTTGATTTTGTAATTGGTCGTTGTTTTGCTTTTATATCCTTTAAGAAGGGAATTATGCACTTATTCCGGTGTAAATATATTATGCTTCTGTTTAATTATAAAGGTCGTCTGATTGTAATTAGTGATTTAAAGATTGACTGAACGATAATGACAGTTAAAGCACATCATTTGTAGATAAAACAAAAACTCAGCTTTAGTGCTTCAAAATAGTCCGAAAATGTGAGTTAGGGATAGAAACAGTCAATGTAAAAATGTTTACCAGTACAATCAATCTTAAGTGTTGGTGAATATAATATATTTACAGTTATAGTTTATTGAGAAAATAAGAGATATCTCCTTATATTTGTGGCTTTTTGTGGCCAAATTTTTATATGGTATAAGATGTTTTGTGATACAACTGAACTATACAATTAATATGCATCCTTTTTTAAACACTGCTCCCAATGGTAAACACTGGCTCTAACTTACGAAACTACATCTGCAAATTATGTAGCCTTCATAACTGTTATTGTCGCAACGTGGTAATTCAAGCGGGTTTTTTTTTTTTCGTTTTTATAGTCGTATTTTTTATCAATTGCTTCTGTTTTCGGTTTTCGATCCTCGTTTGTTTCTCGGAGAGACTGTCCACTCAAAGATGCAATTCGCTGCTGGCGATGAAAGCAATAATTAAAAGTTGACGCTAGTTATCGAAAACCTAAGTGGATTATAATTCAAGAAAATTTGCATTAAGAGAGCATAAACAAGCCGATAAGTTATAGGAACATTACGTTCTCATGGTTAATCTACTTTTATCCAGCATCCCCGAGGCATTCAAGACAAAAGGAAACAAACAAACCATTTCTTAAACGGTTTACATAAAACAACACAAACCAAAACAGGATCATGTTGTCTTTCAAGTCATTTGGGGTGGTTATTAGCCCACAAGTGTTGTTAAACGATGGAAAAAAATTCTTCTTCCACCTCATGTCTACTATGTGTACTTCAATTATGTTTCTCTGTTATATAACTTATATAATACTAATGATATATACTTAACTTATATAATCATGCTAATATATAATGGTGTGTGTGTGTATGTGTGTGTGTGTGCGCGCGTGTGTGAGTGTGTGTATAAATACACCAGAAGACAATTATAAGAAAGAGGTATAACTCAGTTGGTTTTAAGAAAATGCTTTCCGTGATCTTTTTTTTTTGTGGGGGGGGGGGGGGGAGGGGCAGAAGAATAAACCGGAATACAGTTTTTGCTCATGCACACAAAATTTTGTCAAGATCGCACTTAACAAATGCATTTGTATCATCCCCGTCTGCTTGGTAGTATACAGTATGTGTATTTTCCTTCGGTCGTAACATCCCATCCATCAATAGGTTCATTTCATCGGCACTGAATCGTTTACAATTTTGAAATTCTGAAAATATAATGACAAAGTAGGTTTCGGGGATTTTTTTACACTCAGTGAATCGAATTTTACCCAATGAGTGTAACACCTAAACAGTCTCAAAAAAAAAAAAGAGTTTATACACTTTTTTTTTTCGGTGATGCAATAAAATTAATTTCCCTTCTCTTTTGTTTCAATTTACGATGTACATATATGCTCGAAATGTCTGATAAAATAATCTATGAATAATGTATTAACCCGTGTTATTTATTGAGGTCTCGACGTGTATGGCAAAATCAAAGTAACATTTCGTCTATTTTTTCGTACTTGAAACAGTTGCAAAATTAAAACCCTATGAGTATAAACATTCACAATATATTGATGTCTTTCATAGATATTATTTAACTTTGAAATCAATCTTTGATATAGAGTGTTATTATTCTCGAGACCTCGATATAATTTCAGGTAACAGGATTAGAATAACACAGTGTATAATTTTTAAATAAACTGAGCATTTATTTTACAATGATAATATCACCTCTGGATAAGTTTGGACAAGTTGACCGAGGCAGCGATGACATATTAACTTTAAACATGGTATTACGTACGGTGTTGGTAGGATGCATGCAGAGACAAGCTCGTATGTATCTATCAGATATATGATAAAAGCTTGCTTCAAAAATGCTCTGAATCCTGGATTTAGCGCCTTTAGGTTGAAAGCTCTTCATACCTAACTGGGAGCTCTGTCTGTGACGAGAAGCGCGAAAACGCTAAGTTACAAGTCTTCAAGCCGCACTGTGCAGCACAGAGAAGATAACTTGTTAAACTCATGCAGACGCCTCGTTCATTATAATGATGAAAAGTCGAGAGGCAAAGTTCTACGCGCTCGAAAGGTGCCGTTTCGTCTTCTTATCGTTAGTAGAAACTGACGAGTTACAGTACGTCGTGTTGAGGTTGAAGCTTTAACAATACTGCATACAGGTAACTAGGCTGTTGTTTGATTGCTGCAAACAAAATGTTCCCTATCGGAACGATAGCTCTTAAACCAGTCCAAGGTCATCTGAAAAGATTAACTATACGTAGCAGGAAGGGCTTCTGTGACAAACTGTTACAGTTAATTGCGTCGAAGATCGTTAGTAAATTGAGTATTTGATAGGTTCTAGTCTTGTCTCGGTAATATTGAAAACCTGAAAGCATACCTCAACGCTAGGTTGGAGGGGGGGGGGGAGATAATCCGTAGTTTTTCTTTAAAACAATCCTGATGTTTACAGAAATTGTTACACAATATGAAAAGAAGGTAATAGCTCTGAGACTGAGACTCAAACAGTCTGTAATGTCTCCATGTTAGCCATATTTATCATTAATGTAATCGTAAGGCGTTGATTTCTTACGAAAATAATATAAGCTAAATCTATAAGTTTCTTTTTCCAATTGTGTAAAAGTTATATAGGATTCCTGCAAAGCCTTGAAACATTAGTTTGTGAGAATAAGGACAATCTACAAATAATATTATATTATAAATATATAATCATAAATAAATATATACATATTATATTATATACATATGTATATATATATATATATATATATATATATATATATATATATATATATATATATTAAATGCCATTGCAGTGCACTCCCGCTATAACGAACACAGTTATAACGAAATTCAGTTACAACGAAATGACAGTACCATATCAGGCAGTAGCATTATTCTCTCGAGGTTTTTTTTTTTCTTATTGTTATTTGCTCGGTTTTAACGAAAATTCGATAATTAAGATTCTGAAAATTAAGGATTTGTTTTTATTTCATTAGGACAATTTATGTATAGTTATAATAATAACTGTCTTCCGCTTATATTTGATTCTATGTTTCCTCGTAACCTGACATACCATAGTTACCCAACAAGACAGTCTAATGAATTTCATTTGCCCCTGCTTAGAACGGTTTTAGCTCAGCAGACATTTATATATACAGGCCCAAGATTCTGGAACTCCCTTAGTCCAGACATAAAAAATGCTTCTTCTTTGTTTTCATTCAAAAAAAGATTGAAATCATTCCTTCTTAATTCTTATGATGTAACAGAAAGAAATTAATTTTGTTTGTTTATCTTTTTCAGTAAGTAGGTTTTGTAAGCACCAGGATGCTATTGATTTTTCATAGGCTTGTTAGGTCGCGTCTTTCGCGGAATTCCGCATCGCATCCCCTGTTTTTCCTGTTGCAAACTTACGTGCCTTCACAGAACAGAATGTGTTCTGCTATCAGCAATTCCATACAATTGTATATATCACTTTCTCGTCACTTTTAACGCTCTACACTTCTAATATGGCTAATAGTCTCTGTTGGTTTGATCTTGAATGTACCGATTGATCTAGGCTTTTTGTTCTTAGTTGTCTCGTCTCTTTACTTGTATTTATGCTTCTTCCCTTTCCCCTTTTCCACTTCTTTTTTTCATCCCGCACACTTGTAGTTAAGTTTTCACCTTTTTTTTTCTTCCTGTGAGGTGCCCACGTTGTACAAGCATAGTCTTTTGAGTGGGTACCTCCACTTTTTTTTGGCAGAATGTATAAATATGTCTGTATGAAAAATGCCTAAATTTGTAATGATTATTGACAAATGTTATCCTTTGCTATCTATGTATCATTCCTTCAAACGTATGTCGAATCTATATTTTTTTTTTGTACATTCTGTTGAAAGAAGTGAAAATAAAACCTTTGAATTGAATTGAATTGAATTGATATAACAAAAAAAAAAAAACAACTGCCGGTCCTTTCGCTGTAACGGAAGTCCACTGTAATCATCTTTCATCATTCTTTATTTTGTCTGTTGTGTTGTTGTTATCATGTCGAGGTATAGGTAGAAGTTGTTATAAAATAGTAACTGTAAACTGTAAACTGAATGATTTCCATAGTTCTGTCTTGATTAGGATTTAAACATGTTAAATTGCTTCTGAATAAAAGCTGCGTAAAATAGTTAACATAGCGACGGATGCATTGTTATTTGTACTTCACAATTATAACAGGCACTGTTTGTTTAAATTGAAAGTATCATTTTGGTGATTGATCAATTGGTGAGATAATCAATCAGTAAATATGATTGTCATTTATTTCCTTCCCACAAAATGGTGAAAAATACAAAGCATGCATGCATTACACGAATCATATTGTTTTATCGATGTGCGAGGATTACACAATACAATGTGGATCATAAAGCATATTGAAAAAAATACATGTGCAGATAAATATAGAATACAGTAATAAGAAAAGCATCTACATCTTTTCTAGAGTGCCGCAATACGTCGATCATTTCTCCAAAAAAAAAATCGTAGAATTTCATTCTAGTATTACGTCTTACCTCCACGAGGGCTTGAAGCCATAATATACCCTTGGAAATATCAAAATTGTGATATCCATGGTTAACCACAATCTTGAAGACGACAGCGTGCAGAGACAAAGTATGACGCTTTGCCTTTAGAAGCACCGTAGTCATGGTAAAACTTGCACAACTTTCCGCTACCATGGCACCGGCTGGACGATCACCAATCGACTGTGAAACTTTGAATAAACATAAAGACGGATTCCCCCCACATTTTTCTGCTTGTATATCTAACTCTTATAAAGCGGGTATCAAATATTTCAATTCCGCGTCGATATGAAAAAATGGATTATTTTGTCTTGCCATGTCGATATATCAACTTGGTATATGAAGTCAACATGACGAAATAAATTTAGTCAAGTTGAAAGTTCAGATGGCATAAAGTTTATACGTAGTCATGGAGATATAAATTATCTTACCTGGTCGACCTCCACAAAGGTATATAAATCTCATGACGAAATAAATCACCCTGCTAATTCGACTTCTAACAAATATATAAAAGGGCGATATTTGTTTTATTGTAAGCAAAGTAGATGCGCGTCATAACGAAAAGTATAATATAGTCAGATTACACTGCTTCCACGCGAAATATGTCTCCAAGACGACGTCGGACTTGCTAATATAGATCCTGTCTCGCCATGATTAGCATGTACTCCTTACGAAGTCGACATGGCAAGAGATTCACTTCCCCATGACAACATAATTATGCTTTTTGGGATGTCGATTTTGGAAGTAATCGATGACGTAATATCGATCTGTATTCTAGGGGAGATTGACCTGGCAGATAATTTACTGCACTATATGACGGCATGAATATTTTTCAGGTCAACTTGACAAAATAAGTTATTTTGTCATGTTGACTTATGCAGGTTGGTATGTCGATGTATTCTGTTTAATGTCTCTACATGTCGACATGATATAGAAATTGCATATTCGGTCATTACTCCGGCAAAGGCAACTGAACGTGCTAACTTTAATATCATTATCATATTGTATTTATCATCAGTACTATTGTTGTAAAGTAGTTGGAGTGGTGCACATACACTCTGTAACTTTCCCTTTTCCCCCTACCCTTCCCTATTTCTCTCTTTCTCTATTCCTTATTCTATCCAGAGTAGGTAAGCATATGTTCTCCATACCGTCAAGCCTCGGCTTATTTTGGAGACCCTTCTGTTTAAGTTCCATAAGCTATTTGTATTTGTCTTGTATAATTGTACTAAAAACTATGTGTCGATATACTGTTTGTCATAAATGACATGTACATAATCATATCTGATGTAACGGAATTAAGCAGAAATAAATCAAATCAAATCACATCAAATCAAATTGAGTCAACTTGATGGGATAATAATTATTGTCTCGTCATATCGTCAAGCAGAATGGCATTTCAACGCTTCCGTATTTTGTCAAAAAGCCAATGAAACGAAAGTCTAAAATTCATTCTTAGCTTGACTTTGTCAATGCTCTATGAACAAAATAATCTTTATGAACTGTCTTTCTCTCTTCTCCCGTGGCTTATATCACTATTAACATTACTTTTCAATGTCACCTCATTCGCGACTATGGCTGTTGTTGCATTATGTAATCAAAACATTGGTCTGATTAATCTATGGACATAGAGCAGAATATTTCATTAATATGTACCCCGCATTTAGAAGCTGGGAAAAATGTAAAGAGATTACGTGATGTAACATCGAAGTATTTTTATAATCAATTGATCAAGCAAGAAGGAGTATACACCAGGTGTTGTTGTTTTTTTTTTCTGGGAAAGCGTACTAGGGATGAAGATAATTTGGAATGATTGTTTTGTACGTAATTTGGTCAAAGTAAAAGATAATAAGTTGAAAGAATTTAATTTTAAAGTGTTATATTATTTATTACCAGTGAATATGAATTTGTTTAAGTGGAAAATAAGTAATAATTTCAAGTGTGATGTTTGTCAGCTAGATGAGGATATAACACATGCTTTTATTACATGCAAACTGAACAGAAGATTTTGGAAGTATATTTCTTGGTTAATTCAGCAAGTTTTCCATGTTTCTGCTGACATTAATATTACATTTTTGTTAAAGAGCAATGAAGAAGAGGAAGTAGATGATTTTATGAATATAGCTTTTTGGTGTATTCATAAATTTATAGTACTGCGTAATTACAAAGGTGTTGATAATAGAGAACGTAGATTGCGATATATGTTTATATCAGAATTACGGAAAAGACTTGAAGTAAACAAAACGCGTTGTGGCAGACCTTTGTTTATCTTCCAAATGATTTATTTGATTATGTTTGATTTTCTCTCTAATTTATGCATGTAAATGAAAATTTTGATGTTATCTTTGTTGTTTGAAATATGAATAAATGTTGTTTGAAAGAAAAAAATGTATATGAAAATAAGAAAAAAGATAATTATCGTTTAATCATAATCATATAATATTATCCTCTATCATTTTCGCTATCAGTAACACTATCATTTTTATGATGTTATTTTCGCTGAACTATTGTACTTTAAAAGTCCTTCGTAAACATCCCGTCAAGTATAGTGTAGATTGTGACTCACAAATACAATCTTAAAAGCCAAGCAAAACCCATTTTGAAGTGAATGGATGACATTGATTAAAATTTCTATCGTAAAAATGCAAACCTTACTTTATTCAAAAGTCTCGAGATTTCAAATGAAAATGAAAAGTTTTGCTGCTATGCACTTTTTAGCATGCCGAACGGTCTCAATGGGTCTGATATTGTAGACTACGGTATAGATTTCAGTGACCTTAGGAGCAAAGTATTACGTAATTTTACTCTGACTGTGTACCGTTATGTCTGCATAGCCCGTGCGTTTTTGCTGCACGCATGAGTCCCTTCCTTTACAAGCTCGGTGAGAATGGGTGTGTGAGCTCGGCCAGAGAAGTGACCACTGCATTGTGAATAATAACACACACTGGTCACTCTTCGTCCACTGACCAATGAGTATTACACACACGCTCATTACAGTTAGCCAGCACGCGAGGATATTACAGTGTGCGGGGATGGACTTTTAACTTCGACTCTGACCCCAACCCAACTGGACATTCGTGTTTCTTGCTAGTCTGCTGTTACCAAATTTCAACCTGTTTCATCTTCTCTCTGGTCATCTGTGTTTTCCGCTTCACACCAATAACTTTACAATTGCATGAATCCGTTATAAACTTCGTTGTTTGTCCAGGAATAGACAAGAGGGATACTTTGTTTGGAGAACGAATGTGACTGTCGACCAGAGCAACACCAACGCGGGTAAATATCATGTGAGAATGTACCCGATTGCGCGTGTTCGTTGTTGTTTGTGTGCTGGATTTATTAATGTGTTTTACTGCTAGGTGGGGACGTGCGCAGCACAGAAATGGCGTGCTCACCGATATGTATGCAAACGTGCTTTGCTGCGCCCCTGAAAAAAGTAACATAGAGAGAACAATTAACATCATAAATAACTTTAATCCATGGTTACATGCATGCAAGTAACATTCGTTCCAAGCATACATGGTGCGTTAGAAATTTTAAGCGTCGAAATTAAGATTAACAAGAGCTATCAAATGACGATCAAAGTCATGTAATGTCATTATACCTGTCTAGAGTTGTTGAATCCTTTTCCAATGTTCGCAAGTTGCCACACGTTCGAGCTCTAAAGAAAAGAAAAACAAACAACAACAACAGCATACATATATATACATACCGTAGCACTTACACGTTTGGTACGTGTTTTGCGATTTCATGAAATATACGTGGGGAATCGCTGTTTATGTTGCATGTTGGCGCATACGCCCCCGAACTTGCCAGAATTATCACTCAGCTATGTGATAACAAAAAAGAAAATGTATTCCGTTTTGAATAAACAGTCATGAGTGAGAATGGAAAGCAAGCCGTTGACAGCCAAGGGGAGGAACTAATTTGAAGAAAATCGATGAAAATGTTTGACGTATTCCTCCGCTACGTACATATCTCAAAGATGATATACTGTATAGGTATGGTTTCGTCGGATTATTATCTGAAAGGTCAGAAATTTCGGAGGGTAGATTAACGTTCAATCCTTTTTTTTATGATTCCATTTCTTTTCTACTTCTTTTTATCTTGTCATGAGTCAAAATGTCCGAGGATAACGATATAGAGTCGTGTTTTGACCTGTTTGATATGTATTGTATTTAGAGAGATTCATAGGCAATATACAATACTATACAAAGACAATGCTATACAATGATGAAGTACAAAAAAAAATCGCAGTTAGTTATAGGAGCATATTTTGCGAACTTATAGTCAACATACAAAATCAGTATACTCCTCTCCCGCCAACCCACACAACCCCCATACACATACAATTTTGTAAGGTACAGACACTGTCGATAGGCCCTATAAATAAACAAACAAACAAATATTGTCTTGTGCTTCGAGAAATGCTAACTAAGTTGTATCATTTAGGGAAAATGGAAATGACTATTAGTTGAATATACATTGTATGATTGTAGACACTGGAGCAACAATTTTGAATGCTTATATCAGATTGGTTGTGTCCTGTCCGCGTCCGCTGCATTGTTTTAGCTGACATACCATGGTTTTCAAACCATTAAAAATGAAAGGAGACTGGGAAAATGGGCCCAAAATAATTGGCGCCATGCATGGAGCTATTACAGTAGCCCTATTTAGGGCACCAAGAACCATGCAAGACGGCGATTGCTGTTCCTTACAATGATTTGTAAACCTCTTTTGATACGGGCCTCAAGACGACATCATAGATAGCGACTATATATTGAGAGGCACCACGATGTTCTTTTTCACACTATCTTAACAGGACCGTTCCTACGATGTCGTTGTCGCGATGGACAATGATTTCGACTTTGCAAAACAGTTGACGTATTCTGTCAGTCAGTGGTGGTCAAGCCGGAAGTTCGATTGGTTCCGGCAATCATATCATCGATGATCGAAGAGCCAGTAAATCATCACGAAATTCACAAGCCTTTGCTGTTCTCTGGTAACAGAAATTCGCCACTTTTATAGGCCATCAAACTCTCATAGATAATCTTTTCATACAAACTTTTGAGTTTGTGTACTACATGAATCATATTCATAAGCAATGATGATAATTCATAACAATTTACTGCACTCAAACTGTTGAGATGATATGCTAATGGGTATCTTCATCGCTGTTAATACAAAGCACAAGCAGAATGAAGTGAAAAAAATGATGTTAAAGATTCCTCCCTTTCCATCTACAGATGTACTATTGCTTGAACTGATATATATTTATATTTATATACATATATTAATATGTATCTCAATTACTCAAAAAACAAATGTGCTGCTGTGCTACTAGCCAATTTGTCTTAACTTCAGTACTGCATTCTTAATTGAAAAAAAGAAGAAAAATAGGTGACACTGATACACAATGTATTAACACATATTTATCTGGAAGCAACTTTGGCGGAACCTGGAATGCACTTGCATTGTTTACAATCTTTTAAGAGCGAGGAAAATGTTTTCAGTACATGGTTGTATGCATGTAGTTGATCATAGTCACAGCAATCAATGTAAGAAGGCTCACAAGAATTAAAGTTTTATACTCAAAGTAACCAGTGTCGTCAGACTGTCATGGATACAAATTGACAGATCAAATGTTCTTTGGTCTTTGTTGCTTTTTTTAATGAAATAAACATTTTCCCTTTGTTCCTTTTTCTATTTCCGTTGTGATGGGGTCTTACCCGGGAGGCAGGGTTCTTCTCCCACCTCTCTGGTCTTATCATACAGTGATGAGAAAACGAACGAACCAATGACTCTTACCAATGACCACGCCCAAATGTGCAAACCACGTAAAGTTGCCTTTTGAGCCATCGATGGGGGAAAAATATAACATCCCTCATCGATGTTCCAAGACCCGATCCCAAGTCCCGGTCGCATTCTCCTGTCCCCCCCCCCCCCCCCCCCCATTCCTGTTGATAAAGCGCCGTAAGACTGCCTTTGGTGTTAAGATTCCGTCACTTCAAGAACTATTATAACTATTCAGATGATTTTTTTTTTGTCATCTGCAGGAAAATCAAAAGGGGTCGAACAGCTAAATGTAGGGTATAAGAGATATCCAATATTTACTAAAAGAAATACTTTATATACATTAATTTCAAAGATGTATGGACTTTAACAAGAGTAATGTAAACATCTGACGTGGATATGAAATCACTTTACTTTGTTTTGCTAAATTTACACTGCAGGGTTGGCCTGTTCAGTTTTGTAAATACTGCTTTCCAAGGCGCGCTGTAGAATAATAGCAGACATCATTCTACATGAACATACAAAATACATGACAGTTATAGGTAATATTGTAAGCTACAAAAAGGGAGAGTGGATTAATGGTAAATAAGCGCAGGAAGATACGAGGATATATCACAGTACTGTTATAAATCAATTGAATTAATTAGGCTTTGCATCGTGTGTGTTTTTTTTTATATATACTTTACCTAAGGATTCTCTTATCAATCTGAAGTGTTGGTCCCTTCCACTTCCGTGGGCCATAATGTGGGTAGACCTTAACAGTAATTACGTACTGACATCTTGGCTGAGCGCCACTTGCCAATAATCTACAATAACCATTGTTTACCTTTTAGGGATGCTCACAGCATTGAACATTGATTACAGGAGAATTAATGATTAAAATGCCTTTCTTTTGGAGGGAGGTTGAAAATCAAAGTGAAATACATGCTCTTGACCTCACTCAAGTCTTTTACGAAGCTTCCCACTGGTCTTGTCTAGCATCAAAATGACTACGTGTGCTGGATTCTAACGACCGCCTGCAACCCCCACATGCACCTGTCTTCCTTGGTCCCCGCTACGGTATCATGATATGACTCAGTACACGGAAATTGGTGGAGTTATTAACCCCCGTCAGGACCACCACCTACAAATACCACTGGTGATGTATTCACACAGGTTGGCGACCGTGACAAAAGGGTTAAACTTTAAAAAAAAGGCATTGATCCAGCTTCTCGGCAAACAAAAATATCACTTGGCTTATACTATAAAGCCTAAAGTTTTTATTTCTAAATCTTCTCTAGGACAGCGGTATTTGATCTAATTTCAGAGAATGTTTCGGTCTATGGATTACCTGAAGTTTCTGTGAAGCATGAGTTAGTGTGTAAGGTTGTGAGCGGTAAAGATATTAAAATGATAACAATAAAGATAATGATAATCATTATTGACAATGAGAGAAATGAAATAAAATACTAGGGACTCAACAGTATTCTGAGACAACCGGGATTAGATCTCGCACAGATAAAACATGTTCCGAAACATTGAAAGTAAAAAAGGAGATGCATTCGAAAACTCCCAGCAAAAATGCCGTGAGTTACACATCGGCTATAAAAGGTGGCGAAAAGATTACGGCATATGCCAACTTCAGATTAAGAAAAAAAAAAGTGTTACTCAGTGTTACAGTGTAAATATATCAATCTTTAATATCATACCACTAAATTGATATGCCATGAATTACATATCGGTAACAGGATTTTGCAAATGCCAACTTCTGGTCATTACTAAATGTTTTCTTGATTATAGCATAATGTTCTGATCCCCTACACCGTTCGTACATTTGAGTGGTATGAAACTATGAATATCAACTTTGTCTTATATATAAATTTCCCCTTAGAGGAGCAGTGCAATCAAGTAAGACAGTCGAGCGCAAAAGTATCAGGTTGCTATAAGATTCGCACAAATGCTATAATATAGGGCCTATCTAGATTATTATACAGACGTTCCCGGTTCCCGGACCCTCGTCACGTAAGGTGATCCGAAACGGATTATTGGGGCCAGTTTGCGCACATTCTTTTTCCAAACGAGCTCTTGATCGTGGCCTGCAACGCTTTGGTCGAAGTCGGAAATGAAATTATGGCAGCAAAATCAGAGTTTGTTCACGATAATCGGAGTTGACATACAGCCACATCACTAACAGCAACAATAAGAGGTACAGACTTAGAACCCCGTTATAGTATTTTTTTTTTTTGGACCTATTCCTAGAGACGACGGTTCGCAATATCCATTCCTATTATTTCACAGAGACCCAAAATGTTAACTCGTAGACCTATATCAGATTGCTTGCAGACCAATTTCCTCGTAGTCAATTTGCGAACTTAGACCTCATAAACTGAATCTTTAACAGCAGCATTTTCACCCAAACTATACGTGTCCTTCATGCTCATTAGTTCTCATATTCATACATCAAGTCTTCCGCAAGCTAGTTCTTCTGTAAGTTTAACATGAGTCCATCTTCTTGGCATTTACTTTTTCTGCGTGGGATTTCTCTGGAGAAAACATCGTGAACCTTATATTTCCTGAAGTTTATAAGTTTAAGTTTAACTTTAACGATAATATTCTGATTGTTTAATTTCCACACTCTTTATAGATTAGTTTTGATAAGTAGAATAATAGAATAATAGAAGATCAAACAGACGGAATGGTGGAGGTTTTTTAAATTAAAATCGGACCTAACAGAAGAAAATAACAGAGGTTTACAGTTCACCATCTTTCAAGAAGCATTGAAGCAATTACTAACAGGATGCAATTAAGACGAATTGACTGATGTTGTTTTTATGGGCTCACAGTACAAACAGTTCTTCTTTAAATGTCATAATTTGACGTGAGATTTACATTACATACACACAAAAAGGAGAACGAAATTTGTATCCATTGCATTAATCTTTTAGTTATGTTGCTGTATCTGAGCTATAGGAGAGGGAGGATGTTGCCATATAAAGTTATTGACCAAACATAATTTGGGGGGATATTTCGTGCACCTCAATCAGCACTTCATCATGTTTATAGGCTACTCCTCAGGCTAATTGGCAAATATATCAATACATCATCACGTGGTGAAAAACATGTACAACTTGAAAGATGGCTAAACTTTATTGTGAGTCGAATTTTGAATGAACGTTATGCGTTCTATTCGTCTGACAGTTCGGCTACAAGTACACATTGTATATGAAAATGAAAGGCATAATGTACCATTTGCTGAAGAAACAAAAACCCAGCATTAGTGCTTTAAAATAGTTCTAAAATGTGAGTTAGGGATAGAAACAACCACCGTAAAAAATTTGAATCCGTATAATCGATGTTAAGTATTGTTAAACACACAAAACAGTTGTTATAATAAAAATTTTTCCAGACTAAACCATCTACAGTTATGGTTTAATGAGAAAAAATATTGATATCTCTTTATATCTTAGGCTTTATTGCAAACATTTTATATGGTAGGATGTTTTCAGATACAACAGACCTACACATATGCGTCAAATGTGATATCTTGATTTTTCTTTTAATCACTGCTCCCTAAGGTAAACATGACCTTTTAATTAGAACGTGGTATTGGTCCAGCGACATGGCGCTTCAGATGACAATTTTGAAAATCACCCATTACATTACAGCTGTATTCGATTGCATTCTTAGTTTCGCTTGCATTGAATTAAGAGCTCGTATGTCCTGATACATGACGTTTTCAAGTTTCAGGCAAGCTGTCCACACGCAACATCTTGATGACGAATTCATGGATTGTCATCTAGTAGGCCTATTCCTTAGGTTTTTTTACTGTCAATAAGCGTGAGTTATGAAAAAAAACAATATCCAACCATACAGATGTATAAGGAGGTAATGTAAATATTTCTCTGACTTCGCTCACCACCTCCCTGCTCGCTGCCGAGTAAAATGCGATTAAAAAAGAGCACAGGCACGTTGGTATGAAACCTGATTAGACCTACTTGTATTTAGTGGCAATAGTGTGGCTTGTCATTACCTGGAAACCATCAAGGACGTTACACAAGCCCTAATTTGAATAGGTTATGTGCTGTGATTTTCGTTTTATTTATTTCCTTTGCTGTTACATAAAAAACATGCGTGCAAAGGGAAAACAAACAAATAGGCCCTAAATAAATAAAAACATGGCTGCGTGATCTTGCATTGGGTCGGTAAAATGTCCTTCAATTTTGCATTCCGATACATTTCCTTAGCTTGGATGAAGACATTAGAAAGAGCGGCAGCTATATCACAATCTGGATTTAAGGGGAAAAAAAACGATTTTCTACATTTTGCGCAGTGAGAAACGGAAACGTTTCCGCGGGCTTTTTTTTTTTTCATCTTTATTGAAAACGGCTGAAAGTCAACGTAAAGATCAGGCCTAAGGGTGTAGTAAATTGCTCATTTCTATCAGTGGTAGTACAGCTGTATAGATTGTATATGCACAATTTTGGGTCGTGCCTTCCAACCTAGCTGCACTAGGCCTACCCCCGATGGCGACCCGCCATGTACGATGCTAGCTCCTTCCCGTTCCCAGACAACACCGCCACTATTCTTGCCTTTCAGTCGGGGCAGTGACCGTGAACGGATTGTCTGGCGCGTATGCTAGATCGAAACGCACGTATTTATAACGCAGTGTGGGAATGATACGGAATAGAATATCGCCCCACCGCTGTGCCCGTGTGTGGCCGTGGAAACGAATTTTAACTCGGGACGTTGTATAGTCGTTCATGGAGACCAATCGTGGTTGTTTGAGGAGGAAGTGCGAGCCTTTTTTTTTTTTTTTCGGGGGAAAAACTAACACGATGGTCAATCCGTAGATAATACGTAGCTCTGAACATTGTGTCACAGTTGAGATCGAAGCGACCGTCAGGTCACAGCAATATCAGAATGACCGATTCATCAGTAGAGTATATGGAAGATCAATTTTAGTTCATGTTTTAATTTCCCCCAAGAAAAAAACATCCAGAGACAATGAAAACAGCAAAATCGTTTTTATATCTTTCCTTTTCTCAATGTTCTTCAGTAGTTTGTAAAGACACTAAAGTCAAGATATTCGACTGGACAAAACGCGAATACCAATGATTATAAGACATTAGTCCAGTCATTTTTTTTTCATAAATCGCAAACTGCAGAAGAATATCACAGAAGAGAAAAGAAATAAGTGGGACTTTTTCCATTCTCATTATCTCTGAATGCACATAACACATTATCAACCCCTTGATTTTTTTTTTTTTTCAAAGCATAACACAATCGACTTGGATAGGCATAGCGTCAATAGCTTCTCAAGGGATGGTAAACGAAGAAGGTAGGGCTAGGGTCGTTGCCCTTGACCAAAACTAATACGAGCGGGAAGCCCGAAGCCTGATTCGACGTCGGGTTCATAGCCCTGCGGCGAGGCCCTGAAAATCTGGAAAATTCTTGGTTTTTCTTCGTCAGGACTTGAGTTTTTGGTTTGCGTGCAATTCTTGTACAATCTAGGACTGCAACAGTTTTATGGTAGTTCTTGCATTGAAATGACCCAGACATGAAAGTGCCATGGCAGCACAGGGACTCAATACATTGACATATCTATGCCAGAAAAATACTCCCCCCCCCCCCCCCCCCTTTCACAAAATTACTAGCCCTGAAAACTAATCCTGCCTGGAACAATTATTGATCACCTTAATTCTTACCCCTGGAATGCTAAATCTCCTACCAATGCACCCTAAATAAAAAAGAAAGAAATCCGGAGTTCTTATCTCCGGAATGGTCTATTACCCCCCCCCCCCTCCCCCTTCCTTTTACTGGCCAATATTACACACTAGCAGTGTCTCCTTAACAAGCCAGTCGAGGCTTCATTCTACACAAACTATATAGAAATATCACAGAAGATGATTTATACCCACGCCCTATCCGCGTACGACGGCCCTATGTGAAAAACAAAGCTATATGTCGTTACCATGACAACGCAGTACCCATCCTTTAACGAATGTGTCTTGTACGTCTTCAGTCTAAGACCAAAGTGCGTGCCAACTATCGTGAGCATTTGGCAAGAATTAAGGAAGTAATTTGATTTGCAAGATTATGTCATAGTTTGTTGCGATGATATACATGTACTGTTACCATGGCAACACACTAACCATCATATTTTAACAAAAGGCCGGGGGGGGGGGGGGGGGGGGGGGGGGCAGCCGTTAACCAGAGTATCGCAGTCAATACTCTTGACGCAATTTCCCTGTAGATTAAGGCCCCTTCTCCCTTTCGCTGGGAGAACCCCCCCGCCCCCCGTCTCCCAAACATACAAAGAAAGTTGGGTCCTTCTACAGAAAGGATGATTCCTAGCAATTTTGGTTGAAATCTACCCATTTGGTTCTAAAGAAGATAGAGATGTGATTCTCTTTACCTCCCCCTTGTTTGTTCCCCCTCCAAACTTTCACCCCTCTAGGAAGCCAAGGGGGGGGGGGGCATCCTAAATATTGCCATGAACAGCTTATGTTCCTCCTCTATAAAGGTATCTTCATATATAAAATATGCCTTTTTCCCTTGCCCTCCCTGCCTTCCGGGGGGGGGGGGAAGGGGTGCACTTGACCCACACTTACTAACAACTTTGGGACCCTACCCCCTAAGAATGATCCTCACCAAGTTTGATTGTCTGAAATCCGCCCACTGGTTCTGAAGAAGAAGAAAATGTGTTTTCCCCCTTTCCCGTCAGCTATAGATGCACTGTCGGCACATATTGGTAACAAATTTCTTTTAACGATAATATAATGAAACGATAATATAATGACAAGCACAGCAGTAAAAGTTGATAAAAAAAAAATCGGAGTAACAGTAAAGAAACAATGAAATGTCAAAGATACGCTAATTTTTGTACAACAGTTTTTGAACAGTTGACATGACTATGTTGAACAAAGAGAAGTATGACGGGACCTGTACAAGAAAGCTAGCTTGTTTGGCTGTAAGCCCCGAGTAATCAGTGTTTGTGAAAAAGAAACGGAGAACGGATAGATGTAAATGAGGGAGCTGCGTGGTGATGTCATCACATAATATTTCTATTGCTTGTGTACCAAAAAAAAAAAAAAAAATGGCGGAAATTCAATTTTCTGGTCTAAATGTATAAATAAAAGTGTTATTCTTGGTCGAATAACTTCAAAATAATGATCAGTCAGATCTATCAGGATTTTAGACTGTGGGGCGTAATTGCGATTGATCAAAAACTTGGAAATTCTATGATTATTTATGAGTGTATATACTGTAGAGCAAATCATGAGAGGAGGGGGGGATCATCAATTCACTATCTGTATATTCATATTGACTCTTAATGAACTATTTGGTGGAAATTAGAGGAACTTCACAATTTTATAACTTCCATAATTTTCATCTGATTTTGATCACACTTTCATTGTTGTGCTAAGAAAATTTTGTACTCTTTCTTATCAGACTAACTTTTTTAACAGGACCGGAATTCCCCTTTAAAAGCTCTCGCCAAGGAGACCGAATCCTTAAAAAAAAAGTTGCGTTAAAAACCCCACAAGGCCGATGACGGAGCATAACATGAGCTTGAAATTCTGGACCGAAGTCTGAACAATGAAACTAACAAGGAGAAGTGTAGGGGGAGAGGGGGCGAAGTAGACAAAATCAAACTCCGTTTACAGTCGATGACGCCTATTTAGTATTTATCAAATTTCTTCATAACTATATTAAAAGAAAAAAAGTCACTCACGTGGTATCGTAATTATGAAATCATTCCCGACAATTTGTTTTTATTTGATCAAATAATCAGATTTATGTGTTTTCAGAATTCTGTTGCCTTGTATGTTTCGTATTGATATTGATATGTTTTGTTTGTTTGTTTGTTTGTTTGATTGTTTTTTAAGTTTTTGATGGTTATGTGATCCTACACAATATAATGTACACGCACACAAACTGCCACATGACAAAGTCGAGCTCTCCCATGCCTATAAACAAAACGGAATAAAACGTATCGTTAGTAGGACTCCCTACAGTGTATGTCAGTATTGTGATGTCTTGATATGTTTAACTTTTATTGTGTTAATCATATTTAATGGAAACGTGTAAGTTGTTCTCAGGCTATAGAGAAAGGTGCATCTCATTGTCTTTCGGTAATCAAATTAGTACTAAATTTAGCAATGATTGACAGATGATGTCATTCACAGAATCTTGGTTTGGAGGGGTTTTTTGTGGGGGGGGGGGAGGGTATCCAAGTCATCTGAAGACAAATGGTAGAGAAATAATATGATATATATTACACGCACTTAGATATTCATTTGACCACATACGTGATGTTGAGGGTATCATGAATCAACGCAGGTCAACGTGCATTTGCGTTGGCATAGTTCCTTTAAATTCGTAGTCCGTTAAGATGATCAATGTAGCTTTACACAACAATAGCGACAGGGGCCAAGAGGATCGACCCTATAGAAATCGGACAAAACACTCCCTAGCTCACCTTTTGTATGTTTGTACATTCCTTGTATGCTCTCATTGTACATGTTTTCATGAATATTTTTTTTAAGGCACACGTATAAGAGTTGTTATATAGTCAATGCTCTATCAAGCCTATCCAGTCGAAGTAAAAAAAAAAAATAAATAAATAAAATCGTTATGAATATTTGAAGTGAGAAACTGGGAAAGAACTCACTTCTTGCGACGTATCGCCATTTAGCAATTGGTTTCTTCGGTCGAATAAAGCTCCCGTTGATGGAACAGCCCTTAAAGGCATAAGTTACTATTTGCAGATGAAACAAAAAAACAAAAAACAAAAAAAAAAAATTAGTGCTTCAAAATAGTTCTAAAATGTGAGTTAGGGATAGAAACCACCAATGTAAAAATTTGAATCAGGATAATCGACGTTCAGTATTGTTAAATATACAAAGTGTGAACAATAGTTATGATAAAAATGTTTGCAGGCTAAACCATCTACAGGTATGGTTTAATGAGAAAAGCAGTGATATCTCCTTATATTTTAGGCTTTATCGCAAAATTTTTATGTAGTAGGGTGTTTTGTGATAAACTGACCTACACATATGCATAAAATGTGATATCTTGAACATTTTTTAAAATAACTGTTCCCAAAGGTAAATAGGACCTTTAATAAGTTCCTATAACGTCGCGACGAGTTAGTTTTTTTTTAAGTTTCTTGAGTCAAATGAATATAATAAGATACGTGAAGTAACACAAATGTGTGAAAATGTTAAGATTTATATTCAGCAAATGGTGATCAGTGGTACTTGGATATGAGGTCTGCCATTTTGTTAATGCTATTTTTGTTTATTCGACATGAGAGGTATTATATCTTGAAACGAAACAAAGTATTATGTAATCACTGCCATGATATACCATATTATCAAGAGGAGGAATAGTTATTGTTTGGGGCTTGCGGACCTTCTACTAGCCACAAATCGGCGGTCTGACACCTAGCAATAACGACTGCCCTTTAGGTCCAATTGCATTGCATTGGCTACCAAAAACAGCAAAACGACTTTTTCCCCCTTCGAAAAATTTGTCAAATTAATCAACTAAGCATGTTAATAAAACTGGTTAGGGTAAAGGTGGAGGGGGGGGGATGTCTTCAGCCAACTCCACCCCATCTAGATTATAATACGTGTATGTATGCTTTCTTCAAATTAATGAAGAATGACCATTAATGCGCATCGTTTCGCGAAGACACGCAACACTTAACAATAATTACTGCAGAAAAGAAAATACGAAGACATTTTATCTAATTATATAGGATCTACTGGCAAAGTTTTAGCTAGAGATCGAACCTCCTTGATTATTTTTAAAAGATGACTTCGGTGAATGCCACACCTGAGACGCCATTTCGCAAGTTTTGCTTTTAATCTTACTGATGGGTTCGCGACGACACGTCTGTTATTGGAAATTGATGAATTCTCATAGTGTGAGATTTTTTATTAAGAGATTTATAAATCCCTCGTGCTCATGGTGAATAATGGAATTGAGGGTTGTTTTTTTTTTTCGTGCTTATTAATTGGAAACATGAGTAATGCTTTGAATTCCTGTCAAAAAGTCGCATGTACGTTGTGACTTTGATCTTGTGTTGTTGTTGTTGTTTGTTTTTGTTCCGTTTTGTGTTTTCATGTTTTCGTTGCAATTTGATTTATAATGTCGTGTTGTTATGGGTTCCTGTTGTTTTTGTTGTCGTTGAGGAGTAGGAAATGTTGTTGTTGATTTTATTTGTTGTTGTCATTCTTGCTGCTGTCGTCGTTGTTGTCCATTGTTTGTTTCTTCTTTTTTTTTTAGGAAAAAAAAAAGAAGAAGAAAGAAATATACCGTTAAGGCTTTAAGAGTTCCCGGAAAGCGAACGACAGTTATAGCATTGTAGACCTGACGAATTCCAAGTAAATCGATTGTCTTCGTGAGTTTCATAGGAAAAGTTTACGATTCCTGTGGGTCATGTTATGACTATATGCACTTAACATTGATAGCATCTTGCACAAACCGCACTACTAAAAAAACTTTATACAATGCAGGCATATTTGACAAATGACTGGATAAGGTGCAAGGACGCACTCGAAGTTCCAGGAATTCGTGAAATTGGACCATTGGCTTCCCATTGTGTATATAAATAGACCCCAAACCAGCAAAAGCTGAAAAACAAAGAGAAATTAAGAAATAGAGAATCATATATACATACAATACTAAAAAAAAAAAAAAAAAAAGAAAACTAGTCTCCTGTCCAGTCGGTGGACTGTCTTTGAATAGTAACAGATTAGAGATTTGGACATTTATTTTTTCCTCTTGTAATAGAAAGAGGGTCTGATTGAAAAGCCTAACTTCGAAACATGATAGCAACTGCATTATAATCCGTGAATGTGACGACACGGGCTTGCGAACAATACCAAAGCTGCTTTCACAATGACGACGACAATGAAAGCCCAAGTTGCTTGTAGGATATCTAACTTCTAATGATGTCAGTCGTCTATTTCTGCAGAAGCCGCAATGTGACACATCGTACGCTTGTTGTTGTTGTTGTTGTTTGCCATTAGAAGTCAAATAATGGAGTGTCAACTCAAACTCCACCTTCCACAAGACAGAACAAACCAACTTAATATCCTCCTTCGTATATGCTAAAACAGTACTACGTGGTCATGAAGGTAATCCCTGAACAAGTAAGAGTCGTAGTTTATAATAGTGGGGTAAAAAAAAAAAATAAACGAAAGAAAATGTATTTTCATAGATTCGTTTGTGGGGTAAAGAGATTTAGGAAAAAAGACTGCAGTGATCGAACTTATTCCGTCATACTTGTGAGATATAAAATATACACCTTAGGAGAAAAGTTATGGGGTATGAAATACAATAGGAGAGAACAATACACCCCCCCCCCCCACACACACACACACACACAATCAACGTGTGTAGGTACACATGTATGTGTGTGTCTGTGTGTCTGTGTGTGTCTGTGTCTGTGTGACATGAAGGAGGGTAATTATAGTGTAATGCTTTTGTATACACGGTATATGCCAAGGTTCTTGCTGACATCAGTGTAAATGCCAAGACTGCCGAAGCATTCCACACACTTATAGCAATAATCTGCAGCTTGCCCGTCTCTGCTTTATTGTCTGTGTGATACCGCATTCAATGCGTGTTCTCTTGAAACATTTTTACAAAATTAATGTCCCAACTATGTAAAATGCAAGACCTGGCTATCTTTTCGTTTGCCCGTCATCGTCTCACGAGCTTTACGTCCACCGCGCGTTCACACCATGATGTCATTAATAACTACTCAAGTCGTTACATTTCATAATAACCACATAAATTTAAAATGTTCTGGGTATGTGATCATTTTTGGCGTAAAATTCTTACTGATTCTATCGTTGCCAAAAAAGGCAAAAAGAAATTAATGGTGGAATTATAGTATTTTTGAGTTTGACTTTAGACGCATATGTCGTCCTCTGCGTTCGTATCTTCTGCTTAGGTGCCTCTTTAATGACCCACGCGATCCTCAGGATGAAGTGGTATGTAAACGGTGAAAATATTCTTTTAAAGCAAACAATCATTGAGAAACACAATATTTGCTGATCAAAAGTACGTGAAATAGTGTTACGGCTATGTCGCTGAAGACGTGTGCTGTTATTTTATAGGAAACTCATTTTCCCACGCTTTTTAGCAATAGGCCTATACCGCAACCATATGTTGCTCTACTAATAAGTGCCGTTTGGCGGTATTATTTCAGAGGTATTTTGAATAAGATAGGAACGTTTTAGGTATCTCCGTATACCCAGGAGGACCAGCAGATTGTTCATAAATAATTGCAGACATTATGAAGGAGACGACGAACGTCTGTCAAGTAATGTCTACTTTTTTATTATTACAATCGATTTCTCCTACATTTGAAATTTTCTATTGAGTATGTTGTAGTTAGGGTATGTTATACGGGTACCCTCGAGTCGAAGAAGCGGGTAGGTCAGAGATAACATAATGGGATGAGGCAGAATATAGGTAGTATAAATGTGCGATACATACCAGTATACCACTCTCAGCATTTCATACACCAGGGAAATGGGAGAAATGTCGATATATAGATAGAAACATAGAATGATAGATACATACATACATACATATACAACTGTATACATACATACATACGTGACATACATATACTTACATACATACATAGATGGATAGATAGATAAATAGATACAAACATAGATAGATAGATAGATAGATAGATAGATAGATAGATAGATACATACATACATACATACATACATACATACATACATACATGGATAGATAGATAGATAGATAGATAGATAGATAGAGAGATAGATAGATAGATAGATAAGATAAGATAGATGTAAAGAGAGGGGATTTGAGGAAGTGGGGGGGGGGGAGGGGCTGCGGATATGGGACGGTGAATTGCTTATGGTTGCTATACACCTTCTTGGCACATCGCAGGATAGCTACTCCCAGGCATCAAACCTTTACATGCATGCATCAAAACATGAGAGTCAAATGAAAGTCAAAACTTTATATGACGTTACTTTTCTCTTCTCATTCTATTCCGGAGCATTTATGAGAAGAATCCTTCCTGTTGCAGTATGATTTCAAAAAGGTATGGGACGCCACGTGAGTATGGATTTATTCTCCTCTTTTCTTTTAATCGATGCTAATGATTTAGGGGTTTAAGGAATGAATAGATTGTGAGTTAAAAAAGCAAAGGTGAACAATTTGACACGTCAGTTCGAAAGCCTGATAGATATCGATGGAACTCCGTTTTCTAAAGTTGCATTTGTTTTATCGTCACTCTACAAACAAAGTTTGATCTTTCCAGTGATGAATGATTTGCCCTTCATACTTTTTTTTTTTTTACTTTCATAAATCTGCCAGTAATGCTACATGCACAGACAAGAAAACCGGTCGCCACATAAACAAAATTTTGAGAAAATTCGTTCTGAAGTGTTGGTGCAATACATGGCGCTTCCACTGGGATCGCTCAAAACACCCTGTGTAACATGTTTTATTATCAAGACTGAATAGCTTTAAAGCATTCTTGAAATAGATGTACTTATTAACTTCGGCTAGGCAGCAGTTAGTCACTGTGAACCTTTTGATCATTTTGACGTAAATCATTATGCCTCCGTATTCAGTCAAATTGCTTTATTTACAGTTTTCTCGGTTTTTATAATATTAGCGATACTCGCGCGTAGTAAATACACACACAGATGCACACTTACATGAATGTATTGGTCATAATTATCTATCTGCTGCCCGTATGGATTTTTTTTTTTGCTAACCCTTGATGATTGATGATAAGGCAAATGCAGAGAGAAGAAAATAATGAAAGAAAAATAGCCTACCAATGGAAGTAATGGCAGATAATAATCAGAGATGTAATATGAAAGAACAGCAGTGGCAATTTGAATGCAGTAGAGTTAGTAGCCCATTATGACGTCATGACTATGGCGGTCAGGAAGGCCACCGTTTGCCAGGTCCTTAACGAGGCTCCCATCAGGTTTTTTTTTTCCTATAATGGAATTTCCCTAATTTGTATCTGCTTAAGGAGAGAATATTATCTCCATGAGGCTTCTTCGAAGTGTATCAAGGATTTTAGTCATTTGATGTTTATAGGAACATGTTAAACAAAATTAACGACGCAAAGTTCCCATGGAGGTTCTGGGGACAATCAGGTTAGATGTGTCTATTTATGTGCATATTATATAGACAATCGATGCATTACGAATGATTCGTTATAGAAAAAAAAAAAACATAATGGGTATTCAAGACGTCGATGAGACTTCGAAATTCACACTTTTTTTTAAATCAGTTTGCCTCTTTTTGGCTCAACTCTGTTGGACACTTCTCTTTTCTTTGCAAGAGCAGCTCTTCACAGGGAGAATAAAATTCCTCTTGCCTGATATAAAGAGAAGTAGTGATTTTGATAATTCGTATTCCGTTATCACTTTACACAGCCTTTGATATTTCGTATTATAATTATTTGAAGACTGAGATCAGAACGAGTATACCCCATTCTTGTTAAGTGATATATTGCAAACAAAACTGATAAAAAACAAAAAAAAATATAACAAGAAAATATGGGATGATTTTTAGTCATATCTTCAAGAATATTCCTTGTTTTGTTACATAATGAGCTTTCGCTGGAAAGGTGTTATTTTAATCTCGTTGATGATGAATTTATATGATGATGGATTTAGACATTAAAATATTTATTTTAAAGTGTTTTTAAGAATGGCGATTAGGCCTTTTTGTGATCAAATTCTTCATTTTTTTTTACAAGGTGGGCCCCTTTTTTCACTCTACAAAGATTCTAACCATGCAAT
This sequence comes from Diadema setosum, assembly GCA_033980235.1. Taxonomy (NCBI): domain Eukaryota; kingdom Metazoa; phylum Echinodermata; class Echinoidea; order Diadematoida; family Diadematidae; genus Diadema; species Diadema setosum. The sequence continues at coordinate 32,116,830 of CM067062.1, read as the reverse complement.
GCCAAAGTGATTTTTTAGATGAGATGTCTCATGAGATTAGATGTTTTTGTGATTGTTTATCCAGAATGGCCTTCTCCTTCACGGCGTTATATGTTAACGCATTTTCGCGTTGGTTTCTTTAAATGGGCAATTCCGCAGTTAGGTGGACACGACATGGATAAAAGAAATGTGCCTCTTTATCTTACTCTTTAATTTAGGCATCAACTTATGCCATGGATGTTCGCCAATCATTATGGTCTTTCAAATTCAGTAGAATTTATTTTTCGTATTCATTGGTTTTTGCGAGATCTAAAAACCATCATTTAAAATGTACATGTGGGACTGGCGACGTTGAAATTCACTTAAATGCAAATTACAGTGGGTTCCTTTGAACATTTTTCCTTAAAGTTTTGCTAAGGGGTAAAAGATGAATACAATTAAATACTCCAGAAGTCATGTGACATTTTGTCAATTACAAAAGCGTGAAATGACCTGCGGCATTATTCCGGACAAATGTAACGTTACTAACCATAACGTTACTAACCATGCTTTTGGGGGTCTAGCTAATAAATTTTCAGTCGAACTGCTAAAAATATTTGCGTGAACATTTTTCATGATGCAATAATTGAAATTAATGCAGCACTTTGTTTGAAGTAACTTGCATTTTTGCACAATTTTTGTTACAAGACGGTGATTATTTTGTCATGTCCTTTTTTCGTAACGTTACTAAACAGCCCTTTTAGTTGCCATATGTAGCAATTCTAATATTTATTGGATTGTATTCATTCTTTTTTATATCATAAACCTGGGAAGGATGAACATGTTTTTAACATGATTTTGACTTGAAATGAATAAATGGTGATTTAGTAGTAAAAACAAATATCTAAATTTGTTTAAATATATTAACGTTATTAACCGCGGAATTGCCCAAATGTATAATGCATAGGACGATGTCAAAATCGACACAACACAATATTGTTCACATGCTGCCGTCATGTCCTAGATGAATGATTATGATATATAATATCATAACATATGTGTGCGCATGCTCGCGCGCATGCGTGTGTGTGTGCCAGGGTGGTTCCATGACATTTGCTCCTGCGACAATATTGCTCCCCATGAAATATGTGCACTCTAAGCCAAACACAAATTCTACCCACGAACATAACTATATAAATCCAATCATAATTTTCACAGAATTAAACTATACACCATGTACACTGTAAACCTAAAACCCTATCGCAACCCTAACATTTACTCTTTAAGTCCTTGGGGAAAATAAGACCGGAGCTTATATTGTCGCAGGAGAAAATGTTGTGTAACCACTCAGGGTATCTTCTGTCTCGGCTCCATATTATTATCAATCAGCTCCTTCTCGACAAGATGTGATGTTACCGTAATTTTCTCTTTCTGCACCCTGTCATTGTTATCTCTCTGTAGATTGAATTTGACTCAGGTTAATATGTTTCTTCTGTTCGGGTTATGACGGATATTTCGCCCTTGATTAATGAGCGTGTTGTGGTCAGGTGTGATGCCTGTCTCATCTCAGCTTGTTGCTCTGACCATATCCTGCCGCTTGTTCTTCTTTTTTTTTTTCACCGTATGACAGCACGGCTGCTAAAGTGACAGTGTTCGTTAGCAGTTTTAAGCTTGTCTGTCTGCTTGTCTGTCTGTCTGTTTGTTTGTTTTCCATCTGTATACAAGACAAAATGGGTATAATAGCCTACGTTCAACAGAACTATCACAGTACTTCTGGGGGCATTTCATGAAGGAACTTGTTGGATAAAATATCTGACAAGTCAATTATATCCGACAAGTTTTGAGAAATTCTTTAGTCTGATCGGCTGATTTCTCTGAACTTGTCGGATATAATTGACTTGTCGGACATTTTATCCGACAAGTTCCTTCATGAAATGCCCCCCCCCCCCCGGTCTTCCATGGGGTCACAGTCTTATGTTTTGCTTTGTTTTGTTTTGTTTTGCAAATGTCATGGAACCCTACCGTCACTTGGTCATGCACCCTTCTCTTCGCGATGCATTTGAAGTGGATCTTTTACCTGCATGAGATGTATACACGCGCTCGATCAACGTTTTATATCATATCCGAGGGACAGCGTCTTTTTGCCTCTATAATACAAGAGGGGACGACATAATAACACACATCATTGAAAGGCAGACACGTTACCGACTCAATAAGTACCTTGCCCTCCTCATAACTACACACATCAGATCGGCATAAAAAGACCAACAAACAAACAAACAAACAACAACAACGACAACAGCAACAATAACAAAGAAAAGAACAGAAGGAGAAGTTGTGGCAGGAAGATCGATTCGACTCTGCATGGTCTGATCTTTAAAGCAAGAGAACGATATTAAAGAAAATAATACGCGTTCCACATTCCAAGCCTATTCACGGTGTGCTGCTTTATAGAAACTTATTCAATTACAGTACTTTCCTACTTTGGCGTCTTTAGATAATTCCACGTTTATATAAGATACAAAATATCTTACAAACCAACTGAAGTGTTTGAGATCTCTATAGCTCATGGTATTATTTGTTGTGGTCCTCTTTATCTCAACGGAGTTGTCTTGCATTTCATTTTCCAGTGTTATTCTGTTGTTTGTTTGGGGGTTGTTTTTTTGAAACTCGCTATCGGACTCCCATGGGATGTAAGCAGATAATCAGCATGATTGTATCTATGGCACCACATTGTTCACATATTTTGATCTACTTCTGAAAACATAATAGTAGTTTCCCTCTCTTTCAAAGTTGTTTCAATATCTAGTGAATTTTGTTTCTATGTTGTTTTGTTGTTGTTTTGCTTTTTTCTGTTTGTTGTACATTGTACAAACAGATTGAAGGCGTGCAGAGTGGTGTAAGGGAGTGTATATCCACCAAGGGTAAACCTACATTGTAGTCCATGGATATAGCTATAACAAAGCCCCATGCCAAGACACTGAAAAAGGTAGAAACACCAGGGCCCGAATTCACGAAGGTGGTACAAATGAAACCATGGTTTAAACCATGTAAAAAAACCACGGAGCGCCAAGTGTCGCACGGAATATTTCGTTACGAAATTGGTCATTTCGTCGACAAAATGGCGGTTTCGTTAACGAAATTATCATTTCGTGGACGAAATGTTCATTTAATTACAAAATGTTGTCATTTCGTTACAAAATGATCATTTCATCGACAAAATGATCATTTCATCGACGAAATGACTGATTAACTTGTAGAGTTAAAAACATCATTTCAAACATTTTATCATCTTCGAAGTTCACGGGATCAAACATTATTGAAATATCCATCGGGGAAATCAAAAGTTACTCTTGGTGACAGGGCATTTTTGTACGCTGCACCAAAATTATGGAATAATCTCCCTTCGTTTGTAAGACAAGCAGTCACAATTAATGAATTTAAGGCCAGGTTAAAAAGTCATCTCTTGAAGTAGTGTATTTTCTGTTTGAATTTCTTGTATGCATGTCATTTTGTAATGCGCAGTAGAGTATATCATTATAGTAGCTGCGCAATATAAATGTCCTTTTATTATTATTATTATTATTATTATTATTTCGTAACGAAATATTCAGTGCGACACTCGGCGCTCCATACAAATTGACCATGGTTTAAACCATGGTTTCATTTGTACCACCTTCGTGAATTCGGGCCATTAAGTCCAGAGAGGCGGCGTAGTTGGTGAAATAAAATTTGTCCGCTATAGGTGCCCGCATCGGCCGGGACTCGAATTCGGGATCTTCTTTTCCACGCGGCTTACTCCAACAATTCGCTTTGCAGGTTCATGAAATAGATGAGGACACCCCCTGCTCGGAACTGCCGGTGCATTGTGTACTTCCCGGTGCAGAAGGCAGCTGGTATTCTTTTTTATTTCGGTAAAATCATTTCAAATATTACAGTATTACGGTACAGTAGCATTATTCTCCTGTATCTAATCCTTTCACATCTCCTTAATCCCTTCGTTTTCTCAAACTTAACTTTCAGGTTGGAAGTGTTTGATATCTCACAGACTGGTGACCAATTTATCCAACTTCTGGCATTTTTGCAGGTTATTGAAATCCTCAATAATGATAGCATTTTAGTTGCTGGAAAGTTATATGTATACCTGGTTTGTCTGTTCATTCGTCCGTCCGTCCGCCCCAGATCCATCTTGTTATCACTATCAAAGGAGACATTGTTTCGTAGATTTTTCTTGATCCAGAAGAACACTGTTCTAAGTTAATGCGCATGGGTATTTCTTTTTTATTTCATTTTATTGTTTCTGTATGGTACAATATAATCAACTCTGATCACTTTCAGAAATAAACAGATGGTTCATAATAATTCATGGCTGATTTTGCACATGACAGGTAATCAAATCATTGTGACAAAGAACGGAGACATAATGACAATAAAAAAAGTCATGGTACCATACAGGAGGATCCCCAGTAAGCCGAGCTTAATATTGGGGCCTCATGCACAAATAAATAAATAAACAGTTTCAACCAACTATCGGCTTACTTAACTCCAACAAAAACAAACTTTTATTAAATGCGAGTTCCATACATGTAGCTATTCTCGCACTGAAAAAAAAAAAAAAAAAAAAACAACCCCGAGATGATGACTCTCCCTTCGCATACCCCTAATGCAGTGTACATGTAAAGTATAATGTTGACATATGTACACGTAGGCTTATCTTGTATCATCAGGCTCCCGCAAACTTAAGTTTCAGTGTTTGTAATGAGTGTGTACAAGGACATTGCATTGTGCGTTTCACCTTCCTTCTTTTCTATTTCAATTCGCCGAGTCTTTTCTTATGCTCGGCCTAGACACGCTTATCCACTTTTCTTCCACTCTGTGTATGAAGCTAAACAAGCGTGATTAAGTGCCGATGATTTTCCGCTGGCGTGGATTTTTCTCGACCCTCGATAACCAGGCAGTCTATCGCACAGTCAGTCAATGAGAGATGTGGTGCCAAATGCTACACCAAGTCGCCATTTTCTCCCGAGAATGCCAGCTGCGCTTGCCGTTGTCTGCGTGCGGTGTGCAGACTGACTGACCATGCCAATGAACCTGCTGACCAGTCAGTTGTCCACGCAGTGGTCAGGGGATAGCGGAAGTGAGAATGAACGCGAGACACGAATGTGGAAGGCCCGGGAAATGGGACTGACCGCAGCGCTTGATTGCTCATGCGCCTTCGAAAGCCCTGAGATCATAGATGTTATTACGCAGTGTGTGCGACCCTAGGGCAATTGGTAGCTCCATGGGCAGACGACAGAATGACCAATAAGCGTGACCAATGTGTCACATGTTACCGGTTGCACCATGCATCTCGTCTGTCCCCATCTGCGAATAATAAAATTGTAGATTTGTTCTTTAAAAAAGACACTCACACAGGGTGCTCGGAAACATGTTTTTACAAATTATCTTCACTTCTACTTCCACGCACTACAACTGTATTGAAAATCGTGTGTCATAATGTACGTTCGTCTTGTAAACTGGAGGACTTCTGTTCAAGAGTATAATGGTGGACAGTATGACGAGAAGTAACATGCTGGTTCTCCTTGCGCTCAGGCGGAGAACAATAATCGGGGACGAAAACGTTTTGGTCAACCGTTGAACAGCTGGTATGAATATAATGAAAAAGCGTCGGGACGTCCTCTGGCGCCGAAACCACTTAAAGATGTATGAAGCTGAAATCACAAAGAGAAAGTGATAAACTCGATTGATGATTTCTAAGATTGCAATGACGTATTCTCGAGTACAGGTAGCGAATATGTTAGATACAGATTAGGTGTTTATATTATTATCATTATGCTCGTGATATAACTATCAACACGATGATGATGATGATGATGATGATGATGATGATGATGATGATGATAATAATAATAATAATAATAATAATAATAATAATAATAATAATAATAATAATAATAATAATAATAATAATAATAATAATAATAATAATAATAATAATAATAATATTGAAATAATATAAACTCCAAATTTTATTGTCCAAGAATGAAAATTCTTTTTGCCCAATTGATCGTGGGCCCGGCAGCCACTGAGCAGCGCCAGATCGACGTTGCTCTAACCTTTTCAACTGTTGAACGGCAAACAAGGTAGCAGCAACTCCCCTCTTTAAAGTCTTTTGGTATGACGCGGCCGGGGTTTGAACCCAGGACCTCCCGATTGTGAGGGCAGCCGCTCTACTCACTGAACCAACACATCGGTCACATGATGATGATGATGATGATGATAGTAATAATAATAATTTACATTTTTACCTCGCTTACTGCAAAGTTTCTATAACATAATTATAGCATGACACACATACTCTTACGTTATTAAACATACCTACAAACCGTACGTATTACGTTACTCAGTATACTGTAACAATAATAAAATGCTAAAACTATCATACTTAATTGCACAAAAAAGAAGAAGAAATAATAACACATAAAACATACGATGTCATTATATACTAATTTCAGCTTACATGGTATGTCTTTTGAGGCACGGCGACGACGAAAGCACGACTGCCTTAGCGGGTATCCACGTGTTATGGGGCCAGGGCTAAGTTGTAGATGCATTGAGCGGGAGGTTCGCAGAACACAGGATGGATTCTTGGGAACTAATAATTCAGACATGTATGATGATGATGGTAATTTAATACAAATGTATCAATTTGATGGTATAGTTTTGGTTGAGGTGGAGATTCAGATTTGAACTTTTGCGAGATAATTATAAATCTCTTACGAAATATGAACATTGATGAAAGAGCATACAATTCTAAGAGGAATTCAAAGATTATTTGATGAAAATCATGTCCATGTATAAATGTTCAATCAATCTAAATTTGTTTCAAGTGCATATACGATTCAAATACAGACTCCTTGTTATTAGTTTAAAACAATAACATACAACAGGAGCGTGCCTATATCAAACTGTATATACCCATGTAAATTACGGCGTCAACAAGTCGAAAAGAAAAAACAAAACAAAACATGAAAATTGTGTGAGTCGAAAAAAAAAAAAACACCCCCAAAACATGCGATTCCCACAAGACTCGAATACCATGAATACGGCTCGAGCCAAAGCTCATTCTTCAGCTCCGAGGATTTCGTGTCAGGCAAAGTTGATCGTATCACCGTTTTGTTCAAAACAAGTGTTATTTTACACTTTCATACCCCCTTTTTCTATAATTTTGATATTTTGATGAAAACTCCACCATTTTTGTCGTCTGATTTTGCTCTATTCATGAAAGTCAGCAGTGGCGGATCCAGGCGGGGGTGCACCGGGCGCCCCCCCCCCCCCCCTTTATTTTTGTTAAAGCAAAAGAAGTCAAAAGGGAAAACATGGGGGAGGGGTTCGTGCGCCCCCTTCAATTTTATAAAGGCACCCCCCTTACGAAATTTCTGGATCCGACCCTTGTCTATGTGAGCATGTTGTGAATGTACACTTTAAAATCTATCCATTACAATGGTCTAAAGCTGATTCGGATGATAAGAAGAGTGAGCGCCTATACATAGACCCAATGAATCTCATGACGTGTGTTTTAAGTGTCATTTACCTTCGGTGATATCTGATATAGGGCTGATGATTAACTATTGCCAGACAACGCCATCGGGTGTAACGACACACCATGGAGATTTACTTCCCATGATACTATACTGCGTTAAGATGATTTCGAGAGAAGCCATATAAAAGCTATGTATACCATACAAAATGAAACATGAATCATGGAAAGGCAATGAACACTGACTGTGTGAGCCGTAGAATAATCATATCGGAAAAAGAACAGATGTGAACACAGCATAAGAAATGTATTATGTATAGGCATGTCGATTATATTGTATGCATATGTCGATTGTGTGCTCTTGAATAATGAATACCAGTAATGTGTGTACATAATATGTATTCTTTACGTATGCATGCACATACGTTGATTGTCATTGCAGGAGATTATTGACGCACAGGACGTCCCTGAAACGTCGCCATCATAATTTCTATTTCTAAGTAGTAGAGAAGATCTCCCGTCACTCCCCCCCCCCCCTTCCCGCCATCCTGTACATCTTATACAGTCTACATACTGACATTTCTAAGCATGCGTGTGTGACAAAAATGATAAGCTCGCATGCAAATTCCTTTCGACAATGCTCCTTCAAGTGATATACATAATTTTTAACATAAATGATATTCTCTCACGCGCGCGCCTGCTTATTCATCCTTCAGTTCCGATATTTATCATAGAAAGAAATGAAAAATACATAAACTTTGAGCAGGGCTTGTTGTGAAAGTAATTTTACGGAGTACGTCTTCAATAATCATTCTAATAGCAAATGAAAAAGCTACACTATTGCTTGGTACAGGATGTTTGTACTCTTTGCTTCATAACAAAAGTCACCAGCGTTTTGGACGGCGCATCATGTCATTTTATTTATTTATTTATTTATTTATTTGTTTATTTATTTATTTATTTATTTATATATTTATTTATTTATTTATTTATTCATTCATTCATTTATGGGTTTATTTATTTATTTATTCATTCATTCATTTATGTTTATTGAATAATTGAGTTATCTATTTATGTGTTTATTTATTTATTTATTTATTTATGTATTCATTCTTTCATTCATTCATTCATTCATTTATTTCTGGTCCGTGTTTCTGCATCGTGCTCTGAAGGAGTTTACCAGTTTTCTTTGGAATAATTCCGCCTGAATTATGATATTTGTTTTCTTTTAAGTTTTGAAGAAAGAGTATAGTATTATTATCAATATCATTGTCTGCTGTACTCTCCTTCAACCTTTACAAAATACCGAGTACTAAACTTCTGGTTCCAAGGAAAACCATGCTCCTCTCCTTATTTCATTTACGCGGTTCCTATCATCACATATTGTGGAAACTAATTTCACAAGCTTCTGAAGTAATTTTTTTCAAGGACCAATCTTGTATTAAAACACACACACACACACACACACACACACACACACACACACACACACACACACACACACAAAGTGGGAAGATTATTATCAAATTGCTGAACACCCGTTTTGCCGCCATTTGCTTTTGCTTTTTTGCTTTGTTTTGCTTTGTTTTGTTTTCATTTCCTGTGCTTATCGTTACGGGGGCACCTTCTTCGATTCCATTAGTCATTATTTTTGTTGTTGTTGTTTTTAATCTCTGTACTCCGAGACTGTTTGTATAAAGTGTGACGCAGATGTGCACGACAAAATCTGCGTATGAATCATATTCACAGGCTATTGCGTAACACCTTTTTTTGTGCTGTATGTTTCCAAGGTTGCAGGAGGGTAGAGCTCCCTCGGGGTTCCAATTAGCTCTACTGCTGCAATTCCACTAAAAGAAGCGCAAGGGGAGCGTTACGCTGCGAGATGTCTCATTATTAATATCTTCTTCTGTTATTCATTTCCTCTTCCTCCACCCCCGAAAACATCTCTCCGGAGACGTCAGTTCCACTGTTTTCTCCGCCATCCTTCAAAATTGTGAACATTTTGTTCGTTGCACTGTAAAGGCTAACGCTAATCAGTCAGTGTGACCCTTTAAAAAAATATTAATACCTGATGTATGTATATATATATATATATATATATATACAAAGATTTGTGCACACCGTATAAATTATGTTTTAAAGGTATTGTTTATCACTGGGAACTGTGATTTAAAAAGTGTTCGAGGTATCACATTTGATGCATACGTGTAGGTCAGTTGTATCACGAAACATCCTATCATACAGAAATTTTGCAATAATGGCTTGAAAATGTAAGGAAATATCACTACTTTTCTCACTAAACCATAACTGTATAATTTTAGTACAACTATTGTTCACATATTGTATATTCAACAATACTCAACATTGATTATAATGTTTAACACCTTCACACTGGTTGCTTCTATTCTATCACTAACTCGCATTTTAGAACTATTTTGAAGCGCTAAAGCTGTGTCTGTTGTTTCATCTGTAAATGATAAATAATGCCTTTAAGGCGCAGCGACTTATGCACCATCACAAATTGGCGCTATTGCTATATAGGCCTACAGGGTATAATCTGGACAACGCTTGTAAGTCTAGAACAGCTTTTCACCCCCAAGAAGGCCAATGAATAGATAAATGAATACATTATTGTAGGTAAATAAACAGAAGAGTGAATGAATAAATAGGTAATTAAATGAATTGATAAATGAAATGAGTAAGCACATTCATTGTTACTTGATATCACAGAATGGCATGAAAGGATCGAGATACTGATCTTAATCCGTTCGCACCATACTGTAAATCATTTATGTAACAATGGTTCACCATGAGTTCCTTCGCTTTATTTAAAAGAAAATCCACGATTTCTGAGAAAATTATATAGCATACAATTTATACCTTGTTGCAGACTACGACTACTCCTACTATATTGTTGAAAACTTATACAACTATATACATTTGCCACTATTACTATTTACTGCTACTTAAGCTATACTACTTCTACATGTTTGAAAAGAAAATACTTGAGATGAAAAACCAATATTATTGTGTACTGCCAAGTTTCAAAGAAAGCAATGAACACACAATGCCACAGGGAGTATACAGATTGCAATGGTTGAGTCATTGTGAATAGAGGGAAGATCTTGGGTTACGCAATCCGCACCAGAGAGAGAGAGAGAGAGAGAGAGAGAGAGAGAGAGAGAAAAAGAAGAAAAGCAACTCAATAATGTTCTAATTCCACCCCCACGGGCTTATAATCCGTGTTGGACTGATATCCACCCTTTGCAGTTGATCGGCCTCTGCCATTGAAGGAACATCTGATTAAAGAAATCCTTTTTCACGGTCGCACTATACCGCAGGAAAGTCCACAGATTCAGGCACTCATTATAACGACGCGTAAATAGCCCGTGTATATGGCGCGAGAAAGAAGATATATTTTGCGTCGTTTTCCCATGTGATAAAGTTAGAGCTGGATTTGTCTTTTATTTGTTATTGTAAAATATGACAGAGAAATGGTCGTGATATTGAGCTGGTTCTCAGATGCACTCTAGACAGTCTTAGAGTCTGAAAATTCTGAAATTGTTTTTCTCAAGGATGTCATTTCATTGCAGTTGATGCCGTGAGAGCCCTATGCCTGATTTGCCGTCATTCAGTTTTAACCCGTTGTTACTTGCAGTACTCCATTTTATCACATTCATGGACTACAGAACAAGATCCAATTTTATCAGCGAAAAACGAAAAACAAACAAATAAACAAAAGCATTAGGAATTAAAAATTTTAACTGTAAGCACACACACAGACACACACAGAGACACACACACACGCACACGCACACACACACACACACACACACACACACACACACACACATAAATCACACCATATTTTGTTTTTAAAATCCGTCACCATTTATCATCGTACTGAACTAGATATAATCTTATCAGTTCAAAAGGTCTAAAAGATAGTTGTATGTGGAAGTGAAAAGTTCCAAAGCAATAACAAGTCACATGGTTATCGTGATAAAAAGAATGGATCATTGTGAATTAACATGAATAATACCTGAATGCATTAATAGGCCTATTGGGAGAAGAGATTTAAAACAAAACAAAAAAATGTTTGAGTTATCACATACAATGCATATGTGTAAGACAGTTGTACCACAAAACATCCTAACGTATAAGACTTTTGCAATAATACCTAAAATACAAGGAGATATCACTATTTTTCTTGATAAACCATAATTGTAGATGGTTTATTCTATAAACAGTTTTATCATAATTTCTGTTCACATTTTGTGTATTTAACAATATTTAACATTGATTATACAGATTATCATTTATACATTGGTTGTTTATATTCCCAACTTACATTTTAGAGCTATTTTGACAGCGCTAAAGCTGGGTTTTTGTTTTATCTGCTAATAGTAAATATTGCCTTTTAATGCATTTACTGTGATACATCATAAATCATTCTGAGATTTCCATGGCAGCGAAAGTAACGACGTACGATTGGACGAAGCGCAGTCTACCATTGTCGTCACGTGATGTCCTACTACTGTCGTCACGTGATGTCCTACTACAACAGCTTATCGTCGTGATTATAGTTTTCATTAATATTGAGCTTGTCAAATAATGAGGTATAGATGCAGCAGAGTTTAGAATTTGAAGATAAAACCCACACCTTGCATCATTGTAGCTTAGTCAGGGTGAAGTGTAAAGGGTGAAGCGAAACTCGATAGCTTTCTCCCATATCTCTTTCACGTGTGTGTGTGTGTGTGTGTGTGTGTGTGCTTTGTTTGCTTGTTTGTTTTTGTTTCATTTTATTCAAATGTTGAGAAAAAGATAAGACCTTATCAAGGAGTTCCATAATGATATTCTTTAATAATTTCTCAAGAAAAAAAAATATACAAGGCAACTAACCTGTCAATATACCCTATAAAATCTAACCTGGAATTATATAACATCGCATGTGGTAGCTCTGGTCTCGCCGCTGTGGCATTGCTTGCGTAAAAAGTTGCATACATCATGTATTAACTGACTCTCATCACACACTTCGATTTTCAATTTAAGCCTTGGCTATACAGCGCATTATAAGCCTTCTTCTTATATGGTATAGAGGCCTACTCAAAGACGGAACAGGACCAAAGGAGCCGGGTTTGTTTTGTTATCTCAATTAAAGTTTAGATCAATCATGATTTTTATAATTCTGTAATAACTAGGCTATTATGTGTAAAAGATCAGATGATAACATTTCCGGTTGTTTCGTAGCAGTCACCATGACTAAAACATCTGTTTGGGTTGTTGTGTTTTTTTTTTTCGTTTGTTTGTTTATTTTTTGTGGCGCCTACAAGACGCCATGTATTTAGGCAATCGCACTGACCATCAACAAATCAACAAGACCAAAACTTTTCCCTTCAAATTTTGCCTAAATAATTCCCTGATGTATTTTGTGATGCACGGATGTTATTTCTCTGCCCTCCCTGAAGAAGTCAAATGAATTGATCATACTTTGAGCGGTGTTCTCAGAAACGAACGATGGCGGATTCGTGCATAAATATCGTGCGGAATTTTCGTGCAATTACGTGTGACACGTCTCCAAATGTATCGCCGTGCACGGTCAACATAAAATTAGCTCGTTGAATTGCGGGTTCAAGCCAGTTTGTACAATTATACTATAGTATGCGCCCTCCGCTCGGCGTGCCTGGATGTCGAAAAGTGCAGGCAGTATGAGGATTTGACCAGATCTGACCTAGGGGCGAAGAAACACGAAGCCTATTGGGCGCGCCATTGACCGAAAATTCACTCCTTCCAGCTAGCTACCTCTGACGGCTATCCGTTTATAGTCCGATGTATTTATGCTAATTCTCCTCTGTGCGTAAAATGTGTCTGTGACCAGTGTGTGTATGTTTGTGTGTGTGAGTATGTGTGTGCGTGTATGTGTGTGTGTGGGTTTGTGGGTGTGCACGGAATGTGTGTGTGTGTGGTTTTCTTTTTCCTGTTTTTTTTTTCTCTCTCTCTCTTCGTATTTGTGCCGACAGAGACAGCTTCCAGTCAATGCAAACGTGCGCCTTGGTACAATGATCATTATTCGAGCTCAGGGGTCAGTGCCTCGATGGTCAGTCTAGATGACCAGTCGCACGGATTTCTACGTCTCTCCCTTTTTACAAGACCCCGGTTTTGTTCTCCTTCTGACTCACCTGTCAGTAAACAGTGGGTCATAAAAAGGAAAATAAAGTATAAGACATTGTTGACTTTACAAATAAAGGAAATTCAGAATACTATTATAGTATTCTTATCATCGCCATTTCATTTTAAATGGTAGGGCATACCTTGGAAAAAACAACATTTCATAAATTCCATTAAGAGTGAAAGAACTTTGTCAGAAATTATTTTTGTATCTTAATAAAGTGCCAGCACGCTCATATGTATAAACATAGGACCTATACATGTATATATATATATATATATATATATATATATATATATATATATATATATATATATATATATAAAGAAAAAGCGCGCGAAAATGTCTGATTCGGAGGCTACCTTGATTTCTTGTTGTTTGCTGCTGGTGCAGTAGAAATTTCCGTCGGTTCGGAGAGGTGGCCACGCACTTTAAAGATGTTTGGTAAGGATAACATTTATCGTTTAATGATTAGCGCTCGAATCCTGAGATATCTCGTGGAGGGTAATGTCCGGCAAGCATAAACCATCCTTCTTCGATCGAACCTTCTCAATTTAGTCGGCAATCATGATTAACTGATGAGAAAAAAGAAAGAGAAAAAAAAAAACACGTCTGAACTACGGAGGCAAAGGCCAACAATAGGGGGAACATTCAGTCAGACAGTCTTTGCAAACCAGAAGGGATGGTGGCACATTACCAGAGCAAATTTGACGGTGCATCTCAACAAACTTATAAAAGACGACTGTTTCAGGTTTTTGATTAACAAATTTAATCGATGTGTTGGTATATTATTTTAGATTGCTAAGCATCCCAGCGAACTTCGATTGCTTGAAACCCAAAGTTGATGACCATATTTTTTATGAAACCGAAATCTACACTTTTAAGAGGTTGTGACGCGTCACTATAGTTAAAGAAACTATGTATTAATGGAAATGCATGTTGACTTGCGTCGATTCATGATGCCCTCAACATCACGTATGTGGCAAAACGAATACTAGTAGCTTAAAGGGATGATAGTTTTGGTGGAGATGAAAATTGGGCTTTAACTTTTTTTGCGAGATACCAAGAAAACACTTATGGGCAATTCCATGGGAATGTGGACATGGCACTAAAATTTCAAGTTTATTATATTGCAAAAGAATTACTCATTATGTATTACCCATATATTGAAGTTGAAGAAAATCAAAGAATTATATCAATCGGTCAGATATTTCCCGAGAAACAGCTACAAATGTTCAAGACAATTTTTCAGTCATCCAAATTGCTAAAATGCATGCTTAACTTGATATACATTTTTTTTAAAGAAAAATTCTGCTAGCACTTCAGTTAATTCATTTTAAAGAAGCAAATTGGTTCTACTACAGTCTCCCATGAGAAAATTTCTATGCCACCATCAAAAATTTTTTAATCACCACCTAAAAGTTTAGCCCTTGAGCCATGTAACGCGAGTTACCGAAACAAGAAATATTTTTCATTCTGAAGGAAGCAGTGGAGGTAATTTGTTGGGAATCATAATTTTCTAAATTCATCACACCCTGATACTGTACACAGGATGTTGACTTGAATAAACACTGTCATCACATTAAAAAATGTCAATGAAAAGTGTAACGCGAGTTACCATGTAACGCGAGTTACCGCTATGTAACGCGAGTTACCGACTATAAACACAAGTTTCCACCAATGTAAGCAAATTTTAACACCTAATTGAGCTATATTATGGTGAAAACAATCAAATCCAGTGTTATACACACTATGCTGGACTGAAACAAAGGAGAGTGGCCTAATAAACTGTGATTGTATAATACTAGCATCAAGGCCACTGATCACATGCCACATTGAGGAGTCTAGCCAGGCTTTCACTGCATGTGTACATGTACATCCAGCAGTGAACGAGGTTAACCTAAAATTTATCTTCTGAAATTCCTGCATTAGTATTACAGAATTTTTATTACAAAATGCTATAAAGCAGCAAGTGTTGGTTCTAAACCTTATTCGGTGGTCTAGTGAAAATGACGCCTGTCCGGAGATCAGGAGGTTGTGGGTTCGAATCCGGCCTGCTCAAGTATGTGTGCCCATGATTTTTTATCATGGCTACTAATAAAACACTGATCAATTTAGTTTTTATTATGTTGAGGTAGGGCAATTTGTCAATTAGTTGCAATAACATCTCAACGAAAGAATTTCATGAATTTGAATAATTACACAGTACCCGCTGCATGAAATAAGGATTAGAACCAACACTTCTTGTCGGGCGGAAGTTTGGTGGTCTAGTTCCGAGATGATGCCCGTCCGGAGATCAGGAGGTGTTAGTTCGAACACTGCTCGAGTATGCACGCCCATGACTTTTTTATCATGGCTACTACTAAAACACTGATCAATTGAGTGCTTATTTAAGTTGATGTACATTTGTAGGGCAATAAGCCAGCTCGTAATTACACTGTAGCTCATGTACACATTGGTACAAATGACCTTTCTTTTCTCTCAGTTGGTTCGGCACTTCACTCTTTTTCAAAGCGGCATAACGCATAAAACTTGCCCGACATAATTTATGGAATTCATGTTCAAAATAAGAATGAACTTGCATTTGGATCAGGGGATCAGAATACTCCCATCAGTTTATAATTTAGCAAGCATCCATTTCATTGTTTTGTATTGAATGCAGTAACAGCTTATTTCCTTTTATATTGCGAAATACCATTCTTGCTGTGAGGTGGATGTGCTGGCAAGCATCATTTAGATAAGGATCACATGAATAATCATCGCATCACAGATGCTTATATCAGTGAATTTACAAACCAAAATGCCTGTTGGTACAAATGAACTTTTTCTGCTCATGCGCAAAGTGGAATTACGAACTGGTCTATTTGCCAATCAGTTGCAAAGAAATTAGAGTTTTCAAAAAGACAGGATTTTGATTTTTGAAAGATTGTAGGCTTTTTTGTAAACTTGTCAATAGGGTTTGGTACTTTATGTTTTGTTTTAAAAAAAATTTCAACATCTTTCATTTGTACACTCTGAAAATTATGTACTTATACACCTAAATCACCTAAATATATTCAGGGTCTCTTTGAGGAGTGAAGCTCTTTTTAGTCTTAAACACATTCTTCTCTATCAATTGGGTTGATTAGTAGAATATTTGTTTAACATTTATTCATTTTACTATGTACTAAGCATCTCTCAAAATAGTCAACACAAGATTCAGTGCCATCAGAACAGTTGTATGTCATCAATTTGTGTCACCCTGTGTTAGTGGACATAATGTAACGCGAGTTACCGTAACGCGAGTTACCGATATAAAGGCTCCCTACATTTTACCAGGTCATTGTTACTCAACTTTGATAGTGTTAATTCATGAGTCCTAACCCACTATCAATTCAAGGTAGGAAAACTTTTATCAGGATTGTCTAGTATGAGGAGACTTTCCAAAAAGAGGCCTTTATAGAATTGACCATGTCCTTTTTGTGTAACGCGAGTTACCAAAATTAAATGATTCAAGAATCCCAACATGTTTGTCCTTTATTTTTCTTTTTGGATTCATTTAGTTGGTGTATGTCTACTTAACCAATGATGAAAAAAGTAACTTGTGGATCCTTCCAATTACAAAGATATTGGCACATTATCCCATAAATGTACCCATTATTTGTAACGCGAGTTACCGTGGAATTGCCCTTATGAAGTAGTACAGAGCATACCATTTTAAGAGGAAATTAAAGTTTATATGATGAAAATCGGGTTTGGAATAGCTGAAACATCTAAAAACAAAGTAACACAAAACGATCGTAAAAAAATCTGGGTCCCACACTTTATAAGGATCACTCTGTTTTGGATATCTCAGCCATTTCAAAATCAATTTTCATCAAATAAACGTTGAAATCCTCATGGAATTACATGCACTTTCATATTTCATAAGAGGTCTCTCACTATCTCACCAAAAAAAAAATGATAACAACCTGAAGTTAAGTCTTGCAAAACGCTTGAAAAAAAAAATCTCGAAATATCTCGAAATATCTCGAATAACATCCCGCTATTTTGTACATGTGAATGAGACTTATATGACTAAGAACAGACATTGCAGGGCAACATGCAAGTTATGCTCGGTGTATTTAGGGGGAGGTGCATTCCAATGTTTTTGTTAACCATATTAATACTTCAGTTTTGATTGACAGATGAGGTCACGCGCAGATCCTTGATTTAAAAAAAGTTTTCGTGGGCAAGTGTAATCTAAAGAAAAAGAGCAGAGATTTACTATAGAATACTGTATATGGAAAGTAATCGTTTTGCCACTGAAGTAATGTAGTCGAGGGTATCATGAATAAGCACAAGTCAACATGCATTGCACCGCATTGGTCCTTTAATCGAGGTTTCGAGGAATAATAATGTTAACCTCGCACAAACAGCTTCGTGTCTCTTTGCGGATCCTGTTCTTTCTATACTCTGCAGTCACTAATGTTCCTGTCTGTTAGAGGGCTTGTGTTTTTTGGATTCGATTGTTCATATAGTACTTGTTTGTGTGTCTTCGAGTGGGTTGGTGGACGAGATTTTATGGTGAGAGGAAAATGGCACTGGTCAGACATGCTTATTCTGTATTTTCATCTTTAGCAAGTCAGTAAACAACTTTCCTCTGGATTGTTAAAACCTCATATTTACTTTGCCGATTTTTTTCTTCGAATGCACTTAAATACTTCGTTTCAACTACCTTGGATATCTGAGGGCATGGCAGATTGTAAACAAGTGCGTTACCGAGCCTTATCCCCACATCTCTGTGATTGGCAACCTGTCTGTTGATAACGGCAATGATAATACGTGGGACTACGGAGTTCATAGGATTTAATTTTGTCGACTTTGATTACTCAACTAAATGTAAATTCTTACATCTAAAGTCCAGCGCCACTTCGTCTTTAAAGTCTCTGCTTTTTTTTAATGTAGTGAATCAACAGACCACCACGATATTACTGTATCATCTCATCAGCCTAACAAGTTGGCCTTTTATCATAGTGCTTTCTTTCTGCGCAGTCGATTTGATATAACTTCTTTAAGACAATGTGTCTGAAACACTCTACTGTATTCAAGAAAGACGAAAGTCAACATGAACATAATAATATCCATAGTTTGGCATTTCACTGGAGATGTATGTTTAACCACATAAAAGTTCATTGTGAAAATGGTTTCTTGACACCTGTAAGAAAAAATATTTATCAAGTGCGGAAAACAACCTCTGGCAGTGCATGTGTTCCCATGATGTGATTTTATTAGAACGGAACTTTCTTTTTTTAAGTGAAATGGATAGAGCATACGATTGTGAGAACGAAGCTCACGTGCATGCGCACAAACAAACGTGAACAGCTGTCAAACTTATGACACCAATAGAGGATGTCATCACTTGTGATTATAAATACGCACGGTTTGGTGATACCAAACGCCAATTAACACAGGTGGGACGCGTTGAAGACTTTCGGAGAAGAATCATTATTACCTGCTCTTTTCAGAAACCCTATCTTTTGGCCTGCTCCTTAACTAAATTTTCTTTGTTCTTTCTGGTTTGTTTTTTTTTTTTTTTTGAGCGACTCTGTACCATGCTGGACTGTCCACGTCCTTTGAGGGTGAAGAGGCCCCCAACTGGAAACTGACCCATTCCCCCGCGCGCTGGGGACAATGCTATGTTTATGCTGTGATTGACACAGGCAGGCACTCCGCGACAGGGGCGACAATTTCTCCAAGCCCCATGTTTTTCACACGCGTCCGCGACAAGACGAAAGCCGGAACTTGACCACAAGATGATATATGCACACCATGTATGCATATCTGTTCATTGGTATATGCACTTATGCAAGGAATTTTAACATCAGTATTTTTTTTTTTCACGTGAGGGGTTACGTTGGTCAAAAGCGCATCCATAATATGCTAATTTGATAGATGACGAAATGTTGACGTGGCTTCACTAATTGCACATAGACTTAGGAGGCCCTACATACAAGATTTTGATAACATTATTTTCTAATAAGAGTTATACTGATATGATGATAAATATATAAAGACGCCTTTTAGCTGGTATATAACTTAATTGAGAAAGTGCATTTTGGGTTTTATCGTTTATTTACAAACAAATAATGAGCTGTAAGTCGAGGACGGTGGTAGATCATCACCCACCAAATTATTGTGGTAAAACTGACGGATATTGCTGTTCCCTATAAAAAGATTAACTATATTTTGCTCCATAGTGATCGAAATACCTTCATAGCATTGTTACCACCAAGTGGTTTATCAGTGTACATGGAATAGAATGTTTACATAACTTATTAAGTTTTTCCTCTCCAAACTGCATTTGATGGATTGTTTTCCGTTCTTATGATTGTATGTTTTTATTTATTTATTCCGTTTTATTTTCACAGGGTAGTCCTTTCAGTAAAAAAAAAAGACGAAAATAAAAACTGATTTACAAAGGGGCCCTGCTTACAAACAATACAAAATGCATTCAAAGTTACATACAAAAGTACAAAAGGACAGTAAATAAAAAAATAGGGCATTCAGACGTAATACAGAATTTCAAAAAGAATATATAAAATGATAAATTACAGGCAAAACATAGGGACTAAGGATATTGCAAAACTCAACTGATCGATTATTTTACATTCATCCGAATTTGCTATGGTGATTATTATCATTATCATTATAATCAATATCATTATTATCATCATCATCGTCACCGTTGTCTCTGTTCTTGTACTAGTTTTGCTTCCTATTGTGTCGTCAAGTCAGTTTTTGCCCTATAACTTGTATTGTTGTTGTCCCATGTCTGTTTGTTTGTTGTTGTTCTCTGTGTATATTTTTTCTTTTTCCTTCGTCTAATTCTTTGTGGACATCTATTTTTTTTTTCAGAATTTTTTTGCTGTCCCGAATTTTTGGTCCATTCTTATTTGTTGTTGCTTTAATGCTGTTTTTTTTTTCAATATTTCATTGATTTCTTAATTTTTTTTCCACGAGGGACCCACACTCAACAAGCACCGTCTTTTAAAGGGGTCCCTCCGTTTTTCGCACAGTTCATTAGGCTTTCATTCTCATTACAATGTATTGTTAACAAAATGGTAAATGCACGTTTAAAATTAGTGTTGTTCACTCTTTTCAATCGACATTGTTTTGTTTACATGATTTCTGTCACTTAAATGAGAGAGATGTATATTATGTTACTATCGAAAAGCGGAAATAAATTTGAATTTGAATTTTAAAATTGTAATAGTAAAAGATGGAATGCGAAATAGGGCTGCTGCCATACATCAAATACCGTTCAAGAAAAAAGCGTCTCTTTTGACAATGTCTTTTTCGACACTTGAGAACTAATAAGAATAAGAATAAGATGCTGACATATCCGTGATTATGTTACTTATCTGTATGTATGTATGTATGTATGTATGCCTATGTATGTATGTATGTATGTGTGTATGTATGTATGTACTGTATACGTAATATAATATGTACACATAAGTAGTATCATTAAGCTATCCATACACCATTGTACCCTGGCATGAACATGATAATTTCATGGAAATAGATCTCGGTCGTAGTATACACTTATGATAAGACAATGCTCATACATTCATGCGTATTATACCATGAATTTATACAGTTATAGGTATGATTCTACCCAGTTCTTTTCTTTTTCAGACCCGTTGATAGTTGCCCCTCATTGAGCTAATTTTCTGATAATATAACACCATAACCTTATATACCCTAGCTCGCATGAGGCTTGATTGTGGCTTGCCTCATTACCTTGTAACGAATCGCCCAAATTGGATTGCAGCCAAGGACGCCCTCTCCCGAAAAAAAAGAGGAAGAGACAAGACTTTGCGGTAGACGATTAATTTGATTACCTCTTCTACTTTAGTTTGACCGAGAGAGGGGCAACTTAGCTGTTCGCCATATATTATCATTGTTGTTTCATTTAATGGTTTCTATTTTCTTCTATACTGTGTTGCCATTGTTGTATTGGGTCAATATATAAATTTGGTAGAACAGTATAGGCCTAAACGGTGGTTCGCATGAAATCCGTATTTTATCAATAAATCTAAACTTGATCCATCTCCCATTTCATTCATGTGTTCCTAGAACTCGGGACCTCTTTGTTCCATTAACTCTGGTGGTGTTAATTTCTTTTCAGTTGTGGCTCTTTCGTAATGATTTAATTGCAATGTCAAAAATATGTCTCGCCTTCTTGCGCCAGAAGTGTCTCTGTGTGACAGACACGACGCATAAGAAGACTCTATTATTATTATTATTATTATTATTATTATTATTATTATTATTATTATTATTATTATTATTATTATTATATATTATAATAATAATAATAATTATTATTATTATTATATATGATTATTATTATTATTATTATTATTATTATTATTATTATTATTATTATTATTATTATTATCATCATCAGCATCATCATTTCATATTTTCTCTGTATCCTTCGTTCATTCATTACCCCATTTCAAGGAAATCAAACATAATGATGGAATATAGCAACAAACAGTTAACATGAAAGCCGATATTGCTGAAACATGTATCCTCAAGGTGACTTTCATACGGAAAGTAAAGTGTAGCAACCATCATCAGAGAAGTAGATTTTATTCGTTAAATCTTTGTGTGCTATGAGAGCTGATTGACACAGAAACCCCCATAGCATTGTACACACTGTCCAAAGTCCCCGGCACAGGAAGGGTTACTAGTAGATTGGACATGACAGGAGAAGGCTTACGGATATCGAAAATCAACTTGTGCGCGCCGATGATACTCACTCTAAGAAAAGCGCTTTATTCATAATAAGGCATATGTTACGCAACGGAGACCTGATTGCGTTGGCGACCTCTTCGAAGTCGTGACGACACGAACGACCATGAAACTAACGCTTAGTTTGATCCCCCCCCCCCTCTTTAGTCAGTCATATCAATGAGCTTGGTCATATTCCTGTCGCCCTCCTAACTGTCCTCTGATCCGAGTGGTTTCGACATTAATTTCCTGCATGTTTTGCTTTTAACATATACTATATTATATTGTAACGTTAGACACTTTTTTTTTTTTAAACGCCAGACACTTTTTAACGCTTCCCAAGCCGGCCCTCGCCGGCGCCACGCCCAAAATAATCTACCAACTGGCTTGAAGGGATACCAGTTTGTTTTCTCATTTTAGAAGCCATGATTTTTTTTTTTTAAATGTCCCGTTTAGTTTGCATATCTCTTTTTGCAAACTATCTCTCACGCAAGCGATGGAAAATGCGGACAAGATGATCATAATAGCATTTCACTTTGTTATTTCGGGGCCGTGTTAGAATACAAAGTCCTGAAAATTCATTTGTGTACGGAAGTACTGGCGCCCCTTCATATATGTTCAACTTATGCCAATGTCTGTACTTCGCTGATTTCTACTTTGTGTAGCTGGAAGAGATCAATGTACTTCTATCACCGATACATTTACGACGGCGTCATCTTCGTCTTCGTCGTCGTCGTCGTCGTTGTCGTTGTTATTGATGGTGATGTTGATGTGTGCCATGCGCGTGTGTGCATGTGTGCGTTTGGGTGAGCGTGCGTGTGTTTGGTTTGTGTGTACCGGCCTGCTCTTTATTTTGTGTGAAGAAAAATGACTAAAGGTAGTAAGACAATGTCAAAATCTTAATATATGTGGATAATTATTATCTAATGCAGGCAGCGTGAGTAAACGATGGAAATTATTCCGCAAATATTGTCTCAGCTATCTCCAGAACTTATGGAACGCCTGTCTGGCGACGACGGGGCATGTTTAGCTCAAAGAGCACCCCAACACCGTACGTGATGAGATGAGAAATAAATTGTTCTTGGAGTGTTTTGAAGATACTCGCATTATGAAAGATTGAAAGTGCCCCTCATGAGCATATAGCACACAAAACTATCAGGTCTATTAATATTATCAAATTAAACACAGAAGTGGTCTTTATGAAGCAATATGTCTGTGTTTGTGCTGGAGATTAAAATGTGAAAACAAATTTGATGTATTGTGCTTGTCCTGTTGGTGGAATAAAAAAAAAAAACACTCATTTTAATTTTTCAATCACTCTGCAGAATCGACAGACCATCAAGACGTCACTCTACCAACTCATGTGCCCCATTGGTCCGGGTGGGTTGCGAGTTTGCATGGGCAACTTTGAGTGTGGAATGGAAAGTGATGTCATATTCCACCCCACTGCTGAATAACGAATCTACTGGGACGTCAAAGGAAGCGTGCGTTGCTATGGAGACAGCTTTCCTAACATCTCTCCCGCATCAGAAGGCATTTAAACGAATACCGGGCACGGTCAAGTCGGAGGGACAGGAAGCCATCTCCAGTTGCCCATCCCTGAAGACCGAGAATATGAGGTTCGATCAGTCGCCGCCACTGTCTTCGCACCCGCCGCCGACGGGGAAGGACACCGCGGCCGCCTCGTCGGTGTCGTCGAGTCTTCCAGAAAGCCCCACGTGGAAGACGACCTCAAGCGCCGGCGAGAATGTGCTGACGTCATCCAGCGCTCCGCACTTGACCGAAACCGGTAATGACGTCAGAGGTTTCTGCACTCAGTTCACTCTACAACATCGTGAGGATTTTTCGTTAATGTTCATTTAATGTGTTCTGTCGTTTAATAAATATATGGTATTCATCTACGCGCCTTTCTACCACGGTACGTCTTTGAGGTCAATGATTCAATGCAACGTATTCGTTCCAGCTTTCATAGCAGGTTTCAAAGAATATTCTTGCCAGCGGTTTTTGTTTTGTTGGTTGTTCATTCGTTTGTTTGTTTGTTTTGCTTTGTTTTGTTCTTGTTTCGCTTCTTTGTTTTTTGATCTACCATTTTTGCAAGAAGATTTAAAGAAAAGAATGATAAAAAAGGAAGATGAATATCTTGGATAAACGACTATTTTTGCTGATAGTAAATTCATTGCAATTTCTTCAAGCTGCTATAGGCTTATATCCCTCATCATAAGAGCTGGGTCTGTCTCTTTTGCGACAATACACTTCCAGCAATATTAAATATATTATTAGGTCAGATCGTGATGCTGAAGAAAAAAAGAAGAGGAAGATGACTATAGCAAACTATTTGGGTATGCAAGAAGAAAATTATTTCACCTGGTTACAGAGCTACGACAATGCTGTCTTTCATTTGTCATCCACCCGTATGTTTTTATTGTGTCTTTGTTTGAAACCAGGGCCCCGTTGCAAGAAAGTTGCAATCAATTGCAAATAATTGCTAATTTTGAAACAACCATTCTGATTGGCTCAGGGTCTGCCCTATTAAGAAGACATGCATGCAACAATGATTTTGATTGGC
Source organism: Diadema setosum (assembly GCA_033980235.1). NCBI lineage: Eukaryota > Metazoa > Echinodermata > Echinoidea > Diadematoida > Diadematidae > Diadema > Diadema setosum. The sequence goes on along the minus strand of CM067062.1, from coordinate 32,091,834 downwards.
CAGTGACAATCAGTTGCAAGTTGCGTTTAAACGCAAAGTTTCTAGCAACGGGGCCCTGGAGAGCATTTTCTCTCTCCTGCACTCTCTCCTTAAAGAGGAAACCCACCCCAAAAATAAATCTGCTTCAAAGGAAAGAGAAAATATTCCCTAAGTACAGAACAATACAAATAAGAAATAAGAAATAAAAATATATGACATTTTGAACTTTCATATTTTTCGGAAAATCATTTCAGATGTATTGATATAGAATTTGCCTCAAAAACCACCCAAAATAAGAAAAGAACAAATGTTATGGTTCTTGGTATGGGAGCATGTTTTTTCTTGTGTTAGCTAAAAATAAACATTTTCCGAAAGTCATATTATATAACATACTGTACGTGAAAAATTGTGAGGGTATGACATCATCAGCTTGCTCATTTGAATATATATAAGGACTAGTAAAGAAATATTTTCCGAAAAAAATGTGAAATTTCAAAATGTCATATCTTTCTATTTCTTATCCGATATTTGTAATTTTTCTATCAGTCTGTAGGGAATATTCTTTTTTCTCTTTTTTTTTTTGAAGTTTATTTATTTTTGAGGTGGATTGCTTCTTAATTATTGTTGTAGACTTGCCTCCTTTCTCTGCTTCTCTTTTTCTTTCTACCTGCAGATGACTGTAAGATTAATCATAAAATGTGTTTCGTCATTTATCCACACAGGAAACAAGAGCGAGGATACGTGTTGGGTGTGTGGAGAGAAATCAAACACATTTCATTACGGCATCCTTTCATGCGAAGGATGTAAGGTAAGGGCGACAGAATATAAGTCATTTGTCTCTAGATCTTAAGACTAAATGATAGATATAGTAAGGGGATCAAAGTATGAAGTAAGCACGACCAAATGCCCTGTGCCAAGGCCTACATGCAAGTAGACTTTTGGGGTTATTTTGGGTTTTCTGTTTATGCCTAAATCATGATGTGTCCACTTCGCACAGATGTTCGTAAATAGTGCTATAAAGTTCAATAACCGTGGTTGCCGCGGGAACAAGTAAAATAGTTACAGGCAAATTTCGATTTTCCGTGGCATTGGTGCGTTTGCGAGAACTGCAGCTACATCATCTGATACAATAGTTGTAAAATTCCTGACGAAACGATGCACCGAGCGGTTTGCTCAGTTTGTTTGTTTGTTTGTTTGTTATGGTTGTTGCTGTGGCCTTGAGACTCCGTGTTGACAGCGATTTGAAAACCTCAGCAAGGCATACCTGCACATACCTGCACTTAATTTGCAGTGCAAGTAAAGGCCGCATCACTATTTATTGCAGCACCCAACCGATGATAATACAGCATTGAAAGAGATTATGCCTTTAAAAAAAATCACAAGCCTTTCTTTTATGTCCCGTTAACATTATATAGCTTCATGGTCATAGTAAAATGACCCTATTGACGAGACAGTTCACTTGATGGTAGGGGGAGCTTCCATTAGAAGTTAATATGAACTCGAAATTACGTAAGGATGTGCGATAGGGTGATACTTCCTATGAGGCGCATTGTACGGGCTCATTAAAACTAATATGCGGAATATCATAATCAAGTAGAGAGATAGCGGTTTTTCTTTCTTTCCTTTGTTTTTTTTTTTGTTGGAGCACAGACTTATCTGTCTATGTTTGTCACCTCCACCCCCCCCCCCCCACTTCAATGTATCTTTATCTCTGGTTTCCACCTCATTCCAGTTCATAATTTGTTTAGCAAGTTTAGTCAAGCATGACACTGAAGTAAAACATCCGCTCATAAACTCTGTCAATTAGATAAATAAACCAAAAGAAAGAAAGAAAGAAAGAAGATATAAGGAGGTAATGGACCTATTATTTTCACAAGCTCTCATGTTTTGCACAGTCACGGTGAAATCAGACTGAATTGTTATCGCCATGGCTTTAGAAATCTTGCAAACATGATCTTACGCAATTTTATGATAATAAATAAATGAAGTTGACCAAATTTGATTTGACCAAAACGAATAGTTTACTGAAGGGGTGGGTGGTTTGAGGCATATATATCATCAAGTTGTCGTATTTTTCTAATCTACAAATGGGATTGTGAATATATTGATAATATGGTATATTTCCTTGTAAGCTTGCCAAACTTAAAAATTCTATTAAAAAAAAATCCTCCTTTATGTCAGACGTCACTGGAACTTCCACTTCTCTGTTTGTTGACCGTAGCACTTTACATTCCTGATAGGAATTGTTGTGGGAAGACGGCAGGATTGTGATCTCGAGTTTCCCGTTAACCCGGTTCATTAGTGCAAGAATGGTTCTGGCCTCGTGTTGTCGTTGTTGCTGATGTTTTCCTGAATTATAAATACATAAGCTGCTGATAATATCACGAGGTTTTCTGGCTCTGGCGCCACCACCGTCTGGCGATTCGTCAGGAGCTGTGTTACGTCACACAAAAATCAATGATGGTGATAAACGAGAAAGGAGGACTATGTTGCCATAGCAACTGAAGAAGCAGTTTCATGAGCTTTAGATGTATATACCACGGAGCAACATAGCTCCATGTATATTCCCTGACTTTGAGCTGGACTCTAAACAAAGAAACATGTGAACTTTTTTTAACATTGTACATTCGATTGAATCGCCCATTATTATTATGTACAAGCTTGTCAGATTGTATTTGTGTTTAATTCATCTCAGGTTTTCCTGTCTTATGCCTATGTCTTTTTTTTTTTTATTTTATGTTTGCTTTGACGCATGGTCTAGCTGAATAAAAAAAAAACCAACAACAACAACCAACAACTTCAGGTGCGAGTTTCTTCACTTTGTCTCCCTCTACATGTTTGTTAATTTGCAGATCAGCAGTTGCGATCTTAACAAATTTAATTTGTAGAGGGAGACATATTGAAGAAACTCGCACCTGACCCTTCACCCCTCTAAATAATATCTTTCTTTCAACCAACAACTTCTTATCTATTTTTCAGTTGTGAGCAGGCTCTTGCCGTGTTGAAATAAGTGTAGCACAGGGGAGGGAACGCAATAATACTTTGAGGCTTCTTGTGTGCGTTTCACAGAGTTTCTTCGCGCGGGCCAGCCAGAACCACACGAGTTACAACTGCCCGACCAAGCAATGCGCCATCAACAAGGAGACGAGGAACCGTTGCATGTACTGCCGATGGAAGAAGTGTCTAGCTGTCGGCATGTCCAAGAAAGGTGAGTGGTGAGGCAGTAAACATTTCCACAAACAGACAATTTCACAAACAGGTAAACACTGAAACTGGTATGGATAGTTGTTGGCCCCTGTAGGCCATCCAAGAGGGCAAATCAACAACAACATTTATGGGAAAGAAATGAATTGATAGATAGCAAGAACAGACTAGATCAATGACTACATACATTAGAAATTTGATAAATGAAAACACTGATTATTCACGTGATTGTATGATAAAACACAATAGGTAATACAGAAAGAGAGAAAGGAATCACTGTTTATAGTGCTATTAAGACGCAGGAGCGGAAGCTGTTGCAGAAGTGATTAAGAAAGATAAATTTAAATAAGTTTGTCAATTAAACTACGAGTATGCTCAGAGGTGCTTGTTGCTCATTCTTTTCTCTCTTTTTTGCGATCTGTGTTGTCGTTGTACCACAGCATCAAAGCTGGGCCGTCGCTCGAAGCAGCTCAAAGCGCAGATTGCGATGAACAAGCCCAAAACTTGCACCAAGTCGTCGTCGTCCGACTCGGGGCTAGACAGCCCGGTGTGCAGTCCAGACGATGTCTCCTACCACTCGACCACGCCCAAGCAGATCTGCTCGCCAGCCTCGTCCAGCTACAGCGAGTTTTCCCTGCACAACGAGTCTGCAGACCGGGGATCCCGTCACGACTTCCCGCAGCACAGCCCTGCCGCAGCCGCTGCCGCCCTGACGACGCACACCTCGCTCGACGAGGACCAGCGAACGAAAAGACTCTGCAAGTCGGAGGACGAGGAGAGGACGGCCACGCCCATCACATCGCCCATGTCGCACCAGTCACTACAATGGCAGGATTTTTCGTCCGTTCCGCTGCCGTCCCCCGCCACCGCCTGGTTCAGCATCCCCGAGGACCCGCAGATCGAGCAGCTGATCACCAGCATCCACAAGGCTCGCGAGGAGAGCTTTATCTTCCCGTGTAAGCACGACCCGAACAAGCCGTCCCCGCCGGCCTTCGACATGGCCTCCGTGCGTCAGGGCTGCCACGAAGTCGTTATCGCGTTCACGCCCACGCTGATGGACACCATGCTCGGGTGTATGACCGACATCATCAGGAGAGTGGTCAGCTTCTCGAAGAGGTTACCAGGATTCTGCGACCTGACCATTGAGGACCGCACGGCGCTCATCAAGAACAACATGTTCGAGATGGTTCTGGTCCATGCTTCTCATCTGATCGACCCCAACGGCTTCTTCGTCGTCATGGGCGACCCTCACATCCTGCTCCCCGTGGACTTACTAAGGCAGGTGCCCTTCAGTGAGACGATTGTCCCTCTCTTCAGGCTCAGCGAGAAGCTCCAGAGACTGGGGCTATCTGCCCGGGAAACCAGCCTCATGTGTGCCATGTCAATCCTGTCCCCAGGTAAGCACTTGCGTGAGATTACATATCAAAAACACATAAGTATAACATGACTATTGGGGAGGCATACTAGCAAGATAAAAATGTTATGCATGACTGGGACCATGAGTTACCCTACAATGTATGCAGATTATTTGCATGGAGTAAGGTATGTGCCGAGTGTATCTACCTTCTTTCCTGATACATTAATTGCAAGAATGCATTGTATGCCATTTTAAGACTGCCGTCCCCGTGGCAGAGCCACGACGGGTTTTTAGACGGAGTATTGCGCAGCATCAGAGCCCATATTGCAAAGAGGTGACGAGAAATGCATATCGGTCGACGTGTTTCGCCGTCAGTCCTCCCGCGACTCGTTCGTCACTAGGCACAGCTTGCTGTGAACACATCCCTTGACGCGCTAATTGTGGCATAAATGGTGTAAAAATGAAAGGGTCTGGGTTTACTAAGAAACGGCACGGGGTTCGAATCTCTCCCTACACCTATACATCATCTGCCATATTACGTCCCCACAATGTCCTCCTCACCCAGGTGTAAAAATGACCGGATACTTGAAAATTACTGGATTAATAACGATGGCGGGGCTCTTCGGAAGCGCGGTGCTAATGCTGTAGCAGTTGCCCTGATTAACCCTAAAAGGGCCGGGGGGCGGAATCCGCCCCCCCCCCCTCGACATTTCGCGCTATAATTCTGTAACGCGAGAAGGCCTCGTCGCGAGGCTTCTTGACGTCCGCGCATACTTTTGCGAAGCCACGCCCATTTTTGTAACGGAATGTCGCCCCAAAACGGGCAAAATTTTGTGAGTTTGTGTACATTTCCTATGGAAAACAGTGCTCTGTCATGAAAGTCATAAAAACCTGATTTTTTTTACAATTAATCACTTTCATTGATTAATTTTGTGCTAATTATGGTAGAAAAGTGGTCAGTGACAATTTCCAATGAAAAAACAAAAGTTGAAAAACAAAGAAATACATAAGAAATTCTGAAAACAATAAAATACATAAGAATTGAAATGAGTTTTGGAAGTTTTTGTGATGTACAATTGTTGAATATGCTAAAACAGATTTACAGATCAAAAATTAGACTCTCAATTCTTTTACTTAGGCTAAAATATCACCTTGAGCTTAATTTGCATAATTAATTAATTAATTAAAATTAGAAATTGATTGTTTCAAAAAATCTTATGACACAATCTTGTAGATTATGACGCGGGTCTCACGCATGCAAAATTTCATCGCGATCGCACCTCCGATGGCCGAGATCTCGGGGGGGGGGGGCGGAATCCACCCCCCCCCCCCCCCCCCCCCGGTCTGAGCATAGCCAAAAAAGCCCGGCCCCTTTAGGGTTAAGGAAGACTGCATGCTATTTTGATATGAAATATCATGTCATCATGGACAGATTTCTTCTTGTTCTTTGCCATACACCAAAGATTATGGTACAAGTTACATTTATTTTAACCAGGGTGAAAAAGATAAAGCGCTATCAGAAAACTGAAACTTCGCAGTTTTATTTGGATTGTGTGTTTGCTTATTTGTTTGTTTGTTTTTTGTTTTTGTTTTTTCAAAATGGGTGGATGGACAGTATATACTACAGTGTAATATATACATTGTGCGTACAGCTGATAAAGCAGGCATGGCAAGATTAGAATCCACGGTCCTTGTAAAGAATCTAAGGCTTTAGCCGTAGTAACACAGTGTTCTCAGGTTGCTTTGGTTTTGGACCGCGTTCAAAGGCCAAAGGGTGATCATTACACCCGTATAAAACAGCGACCGATGAAGGCTACCTCCATCGGAAATAATGTTTTGCGACTCCCAGCCGCTATAATGCCGCTCTGCCGTCCGCGAACCCGTCGTGCCCACCACTCGTTGCGTGCACTCAGAACCTTTTGTCTATTTTCCCATGCCTGCAACATGTAGGCTATCACCGATATTATGGGGGTAGGCTATATAGCACTAGGATTATATCGATGTACAGAAGAAACGCATTCCGCATCATCATTGCTTTTACTTATCGTTCTAAAGATATACCCTGTCGGGACCCACCAATCATAACTCAGAATGGAATCATAGAGAATACTTCAGGTAAGAAATACACAGGAGGCATATAAACTCTTCTTTCATATGTGACACTGTGTCTGACCCTTTCTGATCCTCATGTAATGAGGGGTGATAATATCTTCGCTTCCTCTTGAAGCGATTGTGATAACTGTGGGGATTTTCGCAGAAAACGCATATGATGCACGATTATACAGTAAGCCGGGGGTGGAATAACTGCGTAATTACGCGCCATGGGGACTCACGAGAAGATACTATTATGTGGTGCGGACATCAATTCTAGATGAAACAACAAGAAAATGGAGTCTTTATACCTTCTCTCTCTCTCTCTCTCTCTCTCTCTCTCTCTCTCTCTCTATATATATATATATATATATATATATATATATATATATATATATATATATATATATATATTTCTATCTCTTGCTTTTTTCACTCTTCTTGTCAATAAAGCATTGATATTTGGCCGGAAATAATAGACTTGTGTTCAGAAATGACACGACAATAACATCTTAACATAATTATTTCTGTACCAGCCTGTCTCACACATTAATTTGCTCCTAGAGCGCATATTTCCATAAAATAATATCAAACATTCATAAATGACAAGCAACGCCTGAGGATTTGCTGAGCGAAAACAAAAGTTTTGTCATAAGCTATTAAAAAAAAATGAATAATGTTATCAATAAAGACCCAACACTGAGAAGACAAAACTACATTATAACACCGTTATCATCAGAAGTATTTCAAAATCAAGATACTGCAGGTAAAAAAAAAAAGAATCTTGGTTTGGAGTACTCAAAGGGCAAGTCGACCTTATTATACATGTGGATTAATGAATGCAGCAAGAAGACATCAGTACTTGAGTTTTAGGAAAATTGGACAATCCTTTCAAAAGTTATGAATTTTTGAAGTTTCTGCTCAGTCACTGCTAGATAAGAAGACTACTGCAGCTTGTGATGTCACTAATTGTGTAGAACGATATAAGGAGAATATAAAGAAAATTCAACATATTTTCACTTTTCTTGCATAATAAAAGAACGCTTGATTTGCCTCTCTCAGAAGGCAGGGGCAATAATATTAGCCTTAACATACGTCAGTGATAAGTCGATGGAAATGTGCACTTTTTCAAAAAATAAAATTTTGTAAAATTCTCTTTATATTTTCCTTATACCATTCGACGCATGTGACATCGTACACTCTATACATTCTTCTCATCCAGCGGTGACTGCGCAGTTACTATAAAAATTCACAACTTTTGAACGGATTGTCCGATTTTCCCTAAACTTTCACTGATGTGTTCTCCTAATATTGCTGCATTCACTCAAGCCACATGTATATGAAGGTGGACTTGTCCTTTAAAGATACCTTATCCGGCGAACAAACATAAAACAGTAAATAAAAACGTAATGCAGATACGGAATTACACACAATTAAATACACACGATCGCAATGAAATGCGGCATACTGAACGCAAACCTCTCGCCGTAATGTTCTTCACCCCGTCTTCTATTTCCACATTCAGACGGCGAGGAGATCGAGCAGCGGGATCTGGTGTCGTCACTCCAGACCAAAGTCCTGCACGCTCTCCGATGGGAGGTACGCAACTCCGGCCGCGTCGACCCCGAGGACACGTTCATGCACATCCTCATCGTCCTCCCCATGCTCCGTGAGATGAACGTCATGCACCGGAAGATGGTCTCCACCTTCAACATGAAAATGCCGGGAATGTTCAGCGACCTGCACCAGGAGGTCTTCCAGTGAGTGACCGTGGAGGGCGCTCTACATCATGTCCATCATTTTTCATTATTTTGCTCCCTGGGACCTCCCCTCCAAGAGTGGCGTCGTCCCTGGCCCCACCCCCTCCACCCCCCCCCCCCTCTCCTTATGTTCTCCCCGCAGCTGACAGTGAAGAACGACTAACAATCATTGGTGCCGGTCGTTAAGAGACTTGTAATTATTGTAAGCTACGTAATTGCAGCTGCCATGGCAACAAGAGAAAAGTCCCCTCTGCTGTAGGTTTATGCTTGGTTTGTGTGTTTCTTGTTTAATAACTACCTGCCATAGAAGCTGCACTTATTTTCACGTCATGATTGTAAAACCTTTGTTAAACGGAGCCTGCACCTTGATTGAGAGAAACAGGGGTGTACGCGTTTCTCGCTTTCGTCATAAGTTGTATTAATCCGTTATTGTACAACGATAGAGGATAAAAGTGTGTTTGGTTTTTTTTCATGATAGAGAGTGACTCTAGTTTAAGTAGATATATGTACCGAAATGCATTTACTCTTCTCCAGAAGGCATACAAAGTCAGTGTTCATCCATTTGCCACGGCCTACTCCTCGGGGGATCATGAGGAACAGTCACCGCACGGGTCGATAAGAGGATTGGGTTTTCTGACTCTCATGATGTGTCGGCAACTTCCCAAAACATCGTGTTTGTGTTGTTCATGTTATTTCCTTCTTTTTTATTTGTTTTTTTGAGTGTTTCATTGAAAGCATGAACCATGAGATTTTCTTACTTCGGATGCCTTAATCTTCAATACCTCGTGTCCTACTCGCGGATGTAAGGGACCGTGAATTATGAGCGCACAAAGTTGTTGTACTCGTTCATCGCGAAGTACGGATGCGGTTTGGGGTTAATGACCCCATAAAATAGCAGAGGTATTGTTTTTAAGCCGTGATCCAAAGAGGACTGAGGTCATTCGCTTTCAGACGCTGGCGATTTCGAAGACGTTTAGTGGGAAATGGGAGGAAAATGGCGATTTCTCCTTTTGGATGTGTGGATTCAAAGTGTGTGACATCAGACTGAAGAAAGCGAACAAAATGCAAGACGGACCTCTTGCCAATAGTAAACTCAGTGCATCGTGAATGATTCCATCATAGGCGTGTGGTTCATGTGGAATTTCAGACAAGAAAGTTGGTTCGCTGTGCCAAGCACTTCAAATTTACCCGCGTTATACACCAAAAAATGTCAGACAGAATCATAGCATGCCTCTAAGGATGCATTGACTGATCTGATCTAAAATTCAGAACGATATTGAAATCGATGTGATCGATAATTCGCGTAAACAATATTGTTCATCTCCATGGTAGCATTGCCATTACGATGTATATAGAATGACTTATATTATGTATATTATACAGAATCTTCTTTTGTAGACAAGAGAAGCGCATGGCGCCCGTATCAATATTGTATTTCACTGCCACGAGCGCCGTAATGCACAGTGACATGTGTATTAATACATCATGTTCTCGCCACTAACCGACTCCATAATAACTGTGAGTGACTAAGATACATGTTGAAAATCAGTTAAACAGTATTAAATTTGTATTTTTTTTCAATAACAAGACACAACTATACTAATCATCGACGAGAATGTGTAGATAATTATGTAGGTCTGATGTTCGCAGTAAATACGGTGGCATTCGGTATACACTGTATTTACATATAAATTATATTATTAAATACACTTTCATAGATGGGCTATATAGATGAAAAGGCTACTTGTATATATACTCAGGAAAACTCACTGCAACTCACAATGAGAAAGTGAATGAGGGTCATCCTTAGTACATGCGATCTGTAGTTACAAAAAACACAAATTTAGAATGAAAAAAAAAAGAGGATATAGCGCTGGGTCATCTTTGAATTGAAGTGAAACTCTACTCCATGTTTCAGTTGACTTGGACTGAACTCAGGCAAACGGTACATTGTTCGTTTCATGCGAAGACTAAGACTATAAGTTATGGAATAAGCAGCCCCCATGTTTTCACGAAATGCAGGGTGCTTGTAATTGATCGCAATTGATCACGGTTACATTCTAGGCTTTACATCCTTACCTCATCTGCTTCGCGTGTATACGTGAAGGTGATGTTATCCCTGTTTCGTAAATGTTCAACGTTCTGTTTGACTGTGTAAAGTTATAGGTCAACCTGACTATAGAAAGGAGAGTCCTTTTTTAAGATAACCATTTCTTGATCCGGATGGATTCTGGAGGTGTCGCTATGCACCTGTTGAGATGCAGCTGAATAATGATATATTTACGATGCAGGTGACACCCCAAGTCCAGTCCATAAATATGCAAAATAAACTGTGTCCTCCCCCCTCCCCCTCCCCCCTCCCCCCTCCCTCCTCCCCCCTCCCCCCCCCCCCCACCTCCTCAAAAGTTGACGTGAAGTTCAACTCGGCCACTTCTGTATGGATCACCGAATGGTATATTATGTGCTGTACAGGAAATCATCACGATTGCAACGGCGGCATAATTATGTCGCATGCTTTCATTCACCGTGATTGTGTTACTTTTCACGTTAAAAACTGAAGAACTAATGACGATTAGAATGCCTGTCCAGCCGCATCATTAGGTTGCCATGTCATTCATTCATTCATTCATTCATTCATTCATTCATTCATTCATTCATTCATTCATTCATTCATTCATTCATTCATTCATTCATTCATTCTTAATGATTATAAGCTGTGCAGCTTGAAGGTGTACATTTTTCCCGTTGTCAGACGCTACGCATATCAGAATATATTTCACCTTTTATATGTCTTCTGTATATTACTAACTCATCGAGTTATCTTAAACAAGCATGTTTCATGCAATATGGGAGTTTCTCAGACTAATATACAAATCCCGTATTTTTTTTTCCAAAAAAAGCAATTAGTGATTGTGACAGTATTCTACTTTCAGTTGGCAATACACATTGTTGTTGTCGCTGTTGTTTTGGCCATTTTATGATCACAGTTATTTTACGTGGTTTGAAGCACTTGCGTCACTGTGCAAATTATGTGTATCCAGTCGTGTTTGACTTAAACGCTACTAGGTGTCTTTAAGGTCTGTAGTAGCCTATCTTCTCTTTTTCACTATATCTTGTGAATCGCCTCTGACTATGCCTCAGAAGATAACAATGACGAGAAAACCGGAAACTTGACAGTTCTTTTGAGGTCGATGTGTCAGGAGGGTCGAGTTGTATTCTTACCGATGCGTTGCGACACTCTATGATATATCTTTGCTGTTTTCATCAGAGCCATTTGTCATGTGTGTTTTATTTAAGTGAAGTATGCCGCTGGTTTTATTGCTGACCATATAATGTTTGTGCATTTTAAATTCGAGGAATGCAAGCATATTTTCATTTTCTGCAATTTCCTGTAAAGAGTACAAATATGTTGCGTTCGTCTACTGATAATGCAATTGCATACATTCACATCTCTCATCAACAGTAGTATTTTGTTATCTAAAAGCATGTCTGAATGACGATACAAACAAACAATTAAAAATACTAGGAAAGTACAAGACTTTAAGTGATTTGCAGAAGTTCTATTGCTTTCATAGAAGTTGTCAATACCAGAGAGGTATTTCTGCTTTAATCACTTTCTTGTAGCCATGATGATTTTGATTTTGTTGTCGTTGTTGCCAAAGACTTACACTGAATGGCAAAGAACTGAATTCATTATTTCACATCTTGCATAGCTTCTGCGTCATATCTTTAAAAAGAGGAATAGTATACGAAAAGAAACAGCGTGTGTCGTGACCATGATAACAAGAAAATAAAATCTCCAGTCCTTCCATCAACCGTGGAATCATATTTCCGTTGTAATAACGCGATTATGTGAAAAAGAGCAATGAGAATCGTTCGAAAGACGCTCATAAGTCGGTTGTGTACATTTTGTGTACATTTTATAAATATTGTTGCTTTTTTTTTCTGTAGTTTAACAACTTCGTGGTTTGTACAGGGTATTGCATATTTTCCAGTCTGTATGCCTACATTGTGATTATCATAAGTGGAGATTTATCTGAGATTCTTGTAATTATCGTGAGCCTGTTTGGCCGGAAGTTGGGTTCTTTACTCGATACACTGTAAATACCGTATATACGCTATAAGAGGCGACTTCCAGGAACAAATACATGATGCATTGAACTTATGACCGGATGTAGTCATGATCGTCCCGACAAACCGAGCATACACTGTAATCAACATGCACAGCGCCTTCGAATATCCGGAAGAGTTTGGTCCTATTGACTTTACAGCAGCCGACACGTGAATGCGATAATGTAAACTCCACAGCAGCAACTTTCACCTTATAGCATGCAGCATTATATTGTCAATAGCGCCACCTTTCGATCAGGCCTACAGCTTCTCCGAGGCCCGCAACATAAGTGTATTTTTACTCAACAAAGGCAGTGTGTATTCTAGAATGTCGAAGTGTATTGCCACCATTTTTTGGGGGAAAAGGGGAAATGTATAAGGACACATTCTAACATGTTTGTAACATGAATTTCTGCAGGAGCGAGTACGGTGTCGTATAAAGGCAGATATCATTTAGTGTAGTACCACCACAGAAAAAAGAGAGAGAAAACAAGAAAAAAAAAAACACACTTTTCTCCCCCGTAGTTCTATCTATTCACCATTCTTGCTTTTCTCAAAGATAAGTATCCGGCGTCTGATACTCGCTGCTCGAAAGACGAGGAGCAACAATATACACTCAGTCGCCCTTGGCTTTGAGACTGTGTTATGTGTGTGAGATATTATAGACTTTGGGAGTCTTTTATCAGTGAAGTATACTACTTGGCAAACGCTAATTAATGCGCATATGCCCGTGAGCATAGAGTATAACTAGGGTATCAGGGTAGAGGCAAAGTATATTTTCCATTGTGTGTGAGTGTGTTTGAACACACAATATTCTGTGGATTCACTTCGTATTTTTTTAAACTGTTATTACTATTATTCATCTGTCATATACTGAGTCTTCTGTAGATTGTAGTGCATCGGTACCTGTTTATGTGTGTGCGCAGATTCGTGCTGAAGTTGAAAGCAGCTCTTTTTCAATAACGTATAGGGATGAGGTATACCGTGTGCAGCATTCGAGGTGTAGATATGACATATCAGTATTATGTAACCAGAATGTGCGAACAGTGTTTACGCAAAGGTGTACGTGAGTTTTATATCCATGTCGTTCATAAACAGACGTTTAAGTTTTCATCATCTTTACGCCCCTGTTGTGGTATATGCTTGAAATCAAATGTCGACCAACTCAAACGATAGACCAGTATATTACTTTCTGATTGGTAGAAAACCTTGGTAGGATACGTTTAATCTTCATGTTTGATTTCAAGCATAAGAGCTTCAGGGTCAGTCAACGGGGTTGGGTCATCTTATGTGACATATAGATTACTTGAACTCAAAATCCACGTCTCATTAAAACCAAACAAATATCTGCCAGTAATGACTTCAGAAAGAAAATGGTATCCCAACAACTTTTCCTGCTCAAAGTTAGCATCATGGGTATCGCAATTTCAGACTGGAGAATAAATTGCCAATGTAGTTTAAAAATGCGATAGTCCGTGTATAAACGGAGGTTTTAAAATTCATTTGCGGTGCAGCAAATCGGTTAAAGATTTCTGATTTAAACATTCATCGCTATAGCATGGGGCAAAGTTCATAACGGACGCAACAAAACTTAACAACATCTGAACTGATCTTCATTGTGAAATGAAGAAAAAAAAAAGGTTGATACGTTCGTTACGTGGACATCAACATGCATTTCTTTCTTTTGTTTTACCCAACCCAATGGACTGACTCTTACGCAACAGGGCATTCGCAGAAGGAAGAGGAGGAGGAGGAGGAGGAGGAGGAGGAGGAGGAGGAGGAGAAAATCATGAGATATTTGACATTCTGTACACTGTATTAAAATAATTGATCATGATTTTACATACTTTGTATGTGTAATTTCTCTCCCTCTCTCCTTTTCTCTCCCACTCGTGTATCTGTATTCTTCACTCTTAAAACATCCGGGTCAGAACTGACCCGGAAAGGGTCCGTTGGGGTCACACCCCGTTCCGGGTCAGAAATGGCAAGGAATGGGGTCAGATTTGACCCCATTCAGAATCATGAATTGGGTCAGGGTGACCCCATTCCGGGTCTTCATGACCAAATTCCAAATCATTTTTTATCCGGAACGGGGTGTGACTCCAACGGACCCGGTTCCGGGTCAGTTCTGACCGGGATTTTTTTAGAGTGTTCCCCTTCGCTTATTTTCCTGTCACGTTTATGTTTTCTATCGTTTAAAAGTAATGTTCTCGAAGTCTTGTTTATATGTACAATTTTAAGTTGTAATATCCATATTATTATGTGTGTTTAATCGTTTTTGGAGTAGATCAAAAGAAGAGTCCGCCACGAGATAAGATACGTTTTTGGACTTATACAATACAGCTCACTCATTGTATGCTATGTAGTAGGTATTCTGTCATTTTTGCATGAATTATATTTGTCGTTGAAAGAATTCAAAGATCTTGCCGCATATACTGTCATCTTTACCACTTCTACTATTACAACTATTATGGGATACTACTACTACTACTACTACTACTACTACTACTACTACTACTACTACTACTACTACTACTACTACTACTACCAATACTTCTACTATGAACTATACTCTACTACTACTGCTACTATCGCTTGACAACATGTAAGGCTATTAGTGGAAATACAATAACGTTCTTAATTCTATACCGATAATGCCGTTATATTTCCAACAAAGCCGCTGTTATCCTCGCTTCTTATTCATTGTTTCCAGCTGCTACTGGTACAGCTGCTATAAGTAGACTGCTATAATATATACTCCTGGTTTTTTGTTTTTTTTTTCACGTAAACTTCTGCTTTAATCTATACATCTTCTACAATCTCTGCATACCTACCACTGCTTTCATGATTCTATCACAAGATATTCATCCTGTGTTTAACTTCTAATGTACTGTCTTGATTTTTTTTTTTAATCATATACAACTCATAACACTTGAATGCTGATTTTTTTTTTAAAAGTCAGCTGTACCTTTGTTCACAAATTTCCAGAGTAAGTTCAAAGTTTACGGCATTTTCTTGTATTTTATGTAGATATACCCTCTCAATCATGTCAATGTCTTAAAGCATGAAACTAAATGATATTTGTTACCATGGTAACTTCCATTCATTATGACCAAATTTATCAAAGACAAAATACGTTTTTCCGATATGATGCCTGTGCGGCATTTTGATTTTGATTTTCGATTTTTGTTTTGTTTTGTTTGATTCGTATCCCTGAGTATAGTCTTATTGACTTTTGTTTCACATTTTGTGGCTGTTACTGATGCAAACTTGCTTCTAGAATCACATTTTAAACCTACAAGTCCATTCTTGACATCACATTTTTTTTTTTTAAGTTGGAAATCAGTGACACCTAGTGTCACACTCACAATGTAATTGTGTTATCATGAATAATCATCATACATCCTGTTATAGTGGTGGCAAAATTATATACAGTTATGAATTTCTGTGTTTGCGAATGTAAATATATAATGTACTATTTGTAGTAGAATTTACTTCTTAGATATCCTGATGTGTGATACTACTTTTTTTGTTCAATTGCCTTGCCTTTGACATATGATTATATTGAAAGTGTTTTGGTATTTTTTTAATGAAATATAATGAAGAAAGAATTGATTTTAGAAAACCAGTGTACACATTGAAACATTGACAATTTTACAGATTTATCAGCCAGAAAATTGTGTGCTTGTGATCATAAATGACACATGGAAAACTTGAAATGAGGGATGAACACCGCACAATGTTTTAGAGTTTGTATTCGAAATACTGTGCGAGATCTTGTTCATATGGACAGATCAATCCGGGCATGCATTTTTTCCCCGACATTGATTGTATTTGAATACTGTTGTACATCTTTTTGTATATTTTTTGCTCTCGATTTTGCCTTTGAGATGTCTCGTTATATAGGGGTGGTCAGCACTTTCGGTATGCTAACAGACGATAAGATGTATAAAGTGTCTCAGATGTTGTGTTTGCATGTTATTCTGAAGAGGTTATTTTGGAAAAAAAAATATTTTGCTCAAAGCACATTTGGCCCTAGCTTTTTTACATTTGAATATTAATTCTTGTACGATTACGATCTGATAAGATGATAATGTTGCTGTTTGTTTGTTTGTTTTTCTGCAGAGTTTGGTGATCAGTGGATCTATAGAAATATTTTTCCCATTGTAAATGAGGTACAATTGTATTTTTACTCTTGACTAAAGACAGGAAAAAAAATCATTACGAAAATTGAAGTCAACTGAGAGTCATGACGAATTATGATAGGGTTAAGAATCCTGTTCATGTCGTGTAATTTGTATCATATTATACTAGGATGCACGAAGTTTGTGTAACTTTTCAACCCAGTTGTAAATTAAACTTGTGAATCCGTAATTAATCCAGCGCGGTGTGTGAATGAATTTCTTTGTGACGCCTTGCTGTGATACACTCAGCGTTCTGAGTATACGTATACCGCATATGTCCCCCTCCCCCCAAAAAAAATACAATCGGACTTTCCGCAACGATAACTTTAAAAATGGTGTATCAATCCAAATTCAATTCCAAGGTATAAACTACGACTTATTATTTACATCTTACAGAAAACCCCATCCGATTTGCTTCAGTGGTCAAAGAGAAATGAGGATCTATAATTATGAAGAGCATGTCAGGAATCCCTTCCCTCCAAATTCTGTCCATCGTGTCCACAGTTCCAAGAGTATCCACGACATATTGCTGAATTTGGACGATATGGACCTATGACATGCTTTACAACGATCCACATTTCTGTTACCACTAAACGAAAATGAATGAGTTTTTCTGTAAAATGTAGGTAAGAAGTTATACATAATAATAGTGTATTTCCCTGAAAATCATTCTTAAAGCTATCAATGCGGAAATTCGATTGTGATTGGATTTATTAAGACATCACGGTACTCGTATCATCACGGTACACGGATATTATATACAAGGTATATATATATATATATATATATATATGTAAATATATTATATATATATATATATATATATATATATATATATATATATATATATATAGAGAGAGAGAGAGAGAGAGAGAGAGAGAGAGAGAGAGAAAAGATGAAAAAGTAGAGTGGTAATGCATTTTGACAGTCCAACAGTGCTATTTATTCATTACCACTCTAAAATGCATTACCACTCAACTTTTTCATCTTTTCTACACTGGTACCAACACGCGGACTACAAGTATCATTATATATATATATATATATATATATATATATATATATATATATATATCTTTGATTTTCCACGTATTGGGCTTCGAATGTTATTATCATAAGGAATCTCGAATATGCCATCTGTAGTTCCAACAAGAAGGTTTTTATTCACAAAATTTTCAACCCGCCTCGGGCCTTCGTCAGTGAAGTGTATACTAGTACAATGATAAGTCTTTTAAGTCTGAAAAGACTTATCATTGTATGTGGCTGGAATAATAAGGCAGTCGCAAAAAAACAAAAACAAAAAACAAACACAAAACACAATCATGTAGCCCTACCATGACATACATCTCATTTTATGACATTATGTTTTAACACTGATAGAAGAAGTATGCATTGTATTTAGTTTACACCCACTCGGAAAGAAAGATTGAACTGCAACATTATTTGTAGATTTGTAAAGATTGACAATTTATTGCATCTCATTGAAACAAACTTGTTAAGAGGTGTGATAACGATACAAAATAACGAACTCAAATACACGTCATGCGTATAGTCAAATAATCACATCTGTAGTGTTATTGACGGGTCAAATAATATGTTTTATACTATATCACGCATTATTTTTACTACACATGATTAAGTACATGGGCCGTGTATAAACAAAGAGTATAATAGTACATGTATGGATAAAGTACTTTTATTGTAACACTCAGGATCTCTGGCTATGACGTATCGATTTCTTCATGAGAGAATGAAAAATTGGAGGGAAGGCGACACACAAAGAATAGAGATGACCATGAGAACATAATTGTGTGTGCCAGCGTACGTGTGATGTGTGTTCAAAGAGCGAGTGTTTTGACTCCATTTGCAAACACTAGTGATAAAGAAGAGGGTAATATGACACGCACAATGAAAGTGGCGATGTTTTCACAGTACAACCGTAGTTTGCTTCAAATGTCATATGAGTTTATGGAAAATACTTTTCATAAACCCATCGAGAAATATCATACTTATATAGCCAAAGCCAAGAGGGAATCGGCTCTTATGCACGGTCAAGACAATGGAAGAATTTGCTGTCGATTCTAATGAGTCATGGTTTCAGATATTCAGGCAGATTAAACCTAACATACTTGATATGAAAAGCCATCCACTCCATAATCATAAAATAAAAGACTAAGACAACAGAGATACTAGTCAATATTTCACTATTTTGAACACAAACAGTAAGCTGAGCTAAAATATTTTACTTTATATCTACATAAAAGAGTGATATTGGGTGGAATCATTCACTTGTATCGCACTTGCTGTAATTCTTTTCATGAAATAGAGTCATTCACAACAGTGTCCTTGCTCGAAGATAGTTGGCAATTTTTACTTCAAGCTGCCTTCTGTAAGTTTATCTCCTTTGATGATGCAAGTCATATCAACTTGCCTTTGCTCAGTATCAACATAACTTCCTTCTCAGTTATTTTAACAGCTGTCATGTCTTCATACCTCTGTCTTCTGTTACACATGGAGGAACTTTGTCATGCAAAAAGAAAGTAAATTGTATCTATAATTCCTCATACATCTTGAAGAGGAACACTAGTGATTAAATACAAGCGCAAGGAAATAATCTGTGTACAATGGTTCTTCCAAGTGGCCTTTCAGTTCAAGAATAAAATGAAAATAAATGCCTCAGACAGTATCTTTATTCTTCACTGTATATTTCTGCTCATATATAACTATATTGATGCTTCTGTCAATCAAAAGTGGTGTATCTATGTCTATCTATGTATTCTAATACTCAGCTGTGATCTAGCAAAACTACGTATCTCATCTGAAGCGATTTCGGGATATTCACTTTTAAAGTTTAAACGCCTGCCGTTTTACATAGAGTGATTTACATAACTTGGAATTGTGTTCTATAACAAAAACAAACTTTTATGTTTAATCAAACTCAAAATACATGCTCATTGCCACATATTTAGAGAAATTTTAGAGTTTTTTTTAAAGATACGTAGTTCTGCCTGATCATGAGAATCCCATAGATTGTGTACAAATACGACACGCGCATACGGATCGGAACTTGAGATACGTTGTTCTGCCAGCCGCTCAAGCTGCCTCTATGAAGGAGTACAATCAGGCAAAACTATGTAACTACAGCAGTTACGTAGTTTTGCCCAAAGAGTGTAGAAGCCTATCCATGCAAAACCTTGATATTTGAGAATTTAATTTCAAAAATGACAAAGAGTTATGACATCTTATTTGAACACATTAAGCATGATGTCATGAAAGACTCAATAAGCCAAAAAACAAAAAATGTCAAAAAATTGAGATTCGTAGCTCTGCCGAATTACGGCCATACTGTAGTTGGACATCCAGGTATTTGGCAGAGGCTAGAGTGAAAACCAACCCAAAATTGCGATGTTTTTTAGACAAAATTATATACTTTTCTTTCATAAATGGCTTTGAAACTCCATGAAAATGTTAGATACGGTTCATTTCAACATTTCTGATAGCCACAAGAAATGTTCTAGACAAATTAGGGAAAGGAATGGTAGATCGAGGATTTAAAACATCAATGCCGTACCGTGTCGTTTGTGTCACAATGTAGATTCATACTGTACATGATATGCTTGCATGCAATGCATGCTGCGCTGCTTCACGGCATGCTCTTGACCGAAAGATCGTTCTGCATCTGGTCATCAGGGATATGTTCTGCAGAGACTGTATCTGGCTTCACTGACTCCCCTCCTGAGGAGAGCGATAACGTCAAAAAAAATAAAAGACTCCTCCAGACAGATGGATCTTTCTGTCTAGGCATGCTCAAGTTCCGCACGTGTACTGTACATGAATACATACACAGGGGAGCTGTTCGTTTTCACTCCAGCTATACCTGGGCCCCGTTTCATAAAAGATGTTAGGATGGCAACTCTTGGTGGAATAGCAACTTTCCGTAGCAACAGGCAATCATGATACTGGATTTTTGTCATTACCATGGCAATTGTCGTTCCGGGAAGAGTTGCTATCATACCAACTTTTTAATGAAATGGGGCACAAAAGTGACATTTTATACCCAACCATGAGAATACCACGGCTGATAAGCTCCGGTGAAAAGTGCAGACATGTATGACCTCACCTAATATTTCAGTTCTCTTCAATTTTCAAAAATAAAATCACACTGATTTGGAGCATCAATAATCAAACCCTCTACCATGTAAAAAAATGGACTCAAATATCACAAAGTGGCAGCTGTACAGCATTTGTTTGTGTCCAGTAGAAAGACCGACAATATACACATTTTCTGTATTCACGAATATAATCTTTATCTTCACAGACTGTCTGGAGAATATGCTCTGTCATATCTGCCATATTGACCACTCCTTGCACAAGTACAGTGCACTCCCGTTTAAAGGAACATGGTCATACAACAAAGTTCTCGTTGCAATGAAGTAAAAGTTCAGCGCCAAAAATCATCATCTACCACAGGGATGTTCCATAAAGCTGTTCTTAAAGTTACAAACGACTTACGAATGACTAGAACACGTTCTGATGTGCTATGTATACTTTTCAGAATTTCAATAATTCAGCACAAGAACTGATCACCAGTCATGCTTAAGTCATTCGTAACTTTATTTTAAGAACAGCTTTATGAAACAACCCCTGGTTTACATCTTTATACACTTTACTGTTCGGCTATAATGAAATTTTGATATAACAAAAGAAAAGTGCAGATCCCGAGGATTTCGTTTTGACAGGTGTCGCCTTTACTGTGACAACGAATGGACACTTTTCTCTGGTAGAATATCTTTGTTGGCATCACGATACCAGTACACTGAACAGAAATCCTAGATACTTGTTAATACAATGTAGTTTACACGGGCCCTGATCCTGGTCTCTGCTCTTTCCAGTCACACAAAGTGGCAGTGAAACCTCGCTGTGTGAATGCACAGAGCTTTTTACTCATTTTCTCACAGTGACTCTTTGGAATAAGCATCCTGTGCATTTCCTTCTTTCCCCATACATGTATGTTCAAAAATATGAACCCGACTGCAGTTTATTTCATGTTAAAGGGATCGTATAGTTTTGGTTGTGACCTAATTACAGGTTTCTAACATTTTTTGGTGAAATAATGAGAAACCTCTTATGAAATGTGAAAGACATGTAATGCCATGAGGAATTCAACGTTTATTGGATGAAAATTGGTTTTGAAATGGCTGAGATATCCAAAACAGAGCGTTTCTAATAAGTGTGGGACCCACACTTTATTACGATCACTTTGTTTTACTTTGTTTTTGGATGTTTCAGTAATTCCAAACCCGATTTTCAGCAAATAAACTTTGAATTCCTCTTAAAATGGTATGCTCTGTACTATTTCATAAGTGTTTTCTTGGTATCTCGCAAAAAGCTAAAAGCCCAATTCTCATCTCCACCAATACTGTACTATCCCTTTAAATGTCTACTGTATCTCCAGGTATCCTTTGCAGTCTCAGACAATGTTCTGTATACATCTTGACACTTCAATGGTACTATTGCACTCATGATCGCCAAGTTATTCAGCTTTTATTGCTATTCAGTCTTCATTGTTCTATTCTCAATGATAGTGAAGCTCAAGCTCCACTCAAACTGCACTCAAAATGCAATTGCAAACAACAGTTTATCAATGCATCAAGTTTGTACCCTATATTCCTGAAGGCTCTAGATCTGTTTTCGTTGATCCTCTTTATCACATTGTGTGTGTGTGTGTGTGTGGGGGTAGCATCATTACTGCTGGTACAAACAAGGAGATGCCCCAAGACTCCCTGTAGTGCATGATCCCCAACTCACAATCATACTTCCGCCAGTGTGTCATAGAGCCACTTCCTGTTGGCACAGAACGTAAACAATAACGAAACATGTTTACAATACGAACAAGATTTGCATCAGAAATGATCATGGATTACACACAAAAAATGTCGAAAACAATTACATACAAGTACTGTATGATGACCAACTGAGTTTATTATTACCTCCGACAAGGGAGGAGGTTATGTTTTCATTACTGTTGGTTTGTTTGTTTGTCCGTGTGCAAAATGACTCAAAAAGTTGTATACGGATTTGGATGAAACTTGCAGGAAAGGTTGAAAATGACACAAGGAACAGATGATTAAATTTTGGTAGTGATCTGGAAATTTTTATGGATTTTATGAAGGATTTTTGATAATTTGGCAGGTAGGGTCGACAAACTTGGGAGGTCAAGCTGTGCATTTTTGGGGTTTTCATACGCACACTTGCATGTAAGTGCGAAAGGCTTCTATATTGTGAAATCAGGCGATTTTCAGCATGCATACGTATGGGTGGAAATCATGTACTGATCTCTATGGAAGAACAATATTGGTGAAAAGTACAGCTGTAGCTGCTTGGCGGAGGTCTGCACTCTAAGAGTGCTTCTCCAGTTGTCAATATCAACATGGAGAGTTTCACTGCCTACATGGGATGTCGGTGATTACTATCTTTAATCAAATTATTGCCATACTTGGAAGACACTGTTCAAACAAATGGCGACTAAATAATTGAAAGACAATACAAGCTTGTATTTGATTTAAATGAACGCAATTAAGAATAGAATCTTCCCCAAGGTACTGATCATTTAAAGTGATTTTATAAAGTGATCACTCTGAATAGTGCACAATTTAATTCTTATTTTTCACATCAACTAGCAACCTGTGGTAACCGAACGTAATGCTACTGGGGCGACAATACCTTGTATCTAAAAAATTTCAAAATGTTCAGGAAAGCAAAAAAATGACAGCCAAGCACTATAACAAATGCAATTGTCTTTCCTTTGACATGCCATGGTGGCTTCAATTTTGGGGTGAGACATCTACACTAGCGGATATCACTTAACTGATTATAAGACAATTAATTTAAAAAAAGGTGATTTTCACCAAAATTTGAGATACAAAGTCTTGTCACTCTAGTGACAGTAAGCATTGGCAAGGACACGTTTATTCTAATAACGTTACCAGGGATCAAAGTACTTTTCACCCATTTTACTGTTTGTGTAAAACTCCTGGCACAAGGGCCTAAACCTTATCATTTCCACCGTCTTGTGTGCATTCAAATTCACACATTGGCAAGTTTCATGGAAATTTGGTATCCCTTGTGTTTGCAAGAGTAATAAATGACCTTAATTGCTGTGGTATAAAAAGAAATAACAAAAAGAAATAAACTAAAACCCCCCCACATATTTCCATTTGAGTAGCTGGAGATGTTATAAAGAACTATATGTAACAATTTTGAAAAAGCTATGCTGATTGTCAATAAAAATAGATTTGTTTCTGTCAACAGTCCAAGAGTATTAAACATGCAAATTAACAGTACCTGTATTTTATAATAACTTTGGAGCTGGAACATAAAGTGCAATCACACAATTGCACATTCGCACAAGCACAGCACACACAGCACAGATCATGCCTGTAAAAATCTTCAAGCTTGAAGGACACAGGACTACCAGTAGAAGAAGAAAAAGATTTAAAGTCTTGTGAATGCCAATTCCGGTACAATGATAATGTTTGCAATCCCAAGTGGAGCTATGCACATTTTACATTCCGCTGCAGATGCTAATTCTTGCGCTCGTTACAGTTGTACACACCAAACCATGCATACAGTCACAAATGGCACAAAAAGCCAGGCTCCACATTGCTATTCCATGTGCATTATTTGTATGAAGGATGAGAAGTTTGACTCAAGATCAACTGACCCCTGTGGATAAAGTTGCATGGAAATAATGAGGGTGTCAATTTCATCTGTAGATGGCACTTAGTATTGGTCTGGCAAGTGTCAAATATCGACTCGACGAAAGTGTGAAAACAAACAGAATTCTTAAATTTCATTTCAATACAAGTATTTCAGATACCTGTATATATGTGCTGCAAAAGTACACTGTAGTGAGTACACTACAGAGGACCAATTCTAATTTAACACTTTTACAATACATGACAATGATAGCAACTGCACATAATTTTGGATTTTGTTTTTCTTTCTTTAAATTGAATTTTTAAGGAATAGTATAGCATTGGTGGAAATGAGGATGGAGCTTGGAACTTTTGGCAAAACACTAAGAAACCAGTTATGAAATGTTACAGAGTGTAACATTATTAGAGGAAATCAAAGTTTATTTGATGAAAATTAGTTTTCAAGGAAGTTTTGCAGATTAACACAAAGAGATACCTAATAAAAGGTGAGTCCTATCTTTTATTAGAACCGCTTGTTATGGGTACAATGTATCTCAGCCATTTCAAAACCAATTTTCATCAAATTAAAGTTGAATTCTTTATGGAATTTAATGCTTTTTCATATTTCACAAGGGGTTTCTCATTTTCCCCCTAAAAAAAAAAAATCATCAGAAACATTGGAAACCTGAAGCCCCATCTCAACCAAAACTATACCATCCCTTTAATGTAAAGCCTATCTTAAAGGACAAGTTCACCTTCATTAACATAAGGATTGAGGGAATGTAGCCATATTAGTAGAACTCATCATTGAAAGTTTGAGGAAAATCGGACAATCCATTCAAAAGTTATGAATTTTTGAAGTTTTTGTGCAGTCACCGCTGGATGAGAAGACTACTGCAGTGTATGATGTCACATGCGTACAACAATATAAGGAAAACATAAAGAGAATTTCACAAAATTTCATCTTTTGAAAAAAGTACACATTCCCTTGACTTGTTACTGACATATGTTATGGGTGATATTATTCCCATTGCCTTTAGAAAGAGGCAAGTGAAGTGCTCTTTTATTATGCGAAAAAGTGAAAATATGTTGAATTTCCTTTACATTTTCTTTGTACTGTTGTACTCATATGACATCACGAGCCTTAGTAGTCTCCTCATCCAGTGGTTCTAACACAAAAGTTTTAAAAATTCATAACTTTTGCATCGATTGTCCAATTTTCCTCAAACTTTCACTGTGTTCTACAAGTATTGCTGCATTATCTCAATCCTTATGTTAATGAAGGTGAACTTGTCCTTTAAATTCACTGAGTTAACTTACTGAAATCATACTGTGTGTTCATCCCTGAAATACAAGTCCTCTTCCTCATCCTCAAAGATGTCCATCTCTACTTCATCATCATCATAGCACGACCCGTTTGGTAGCCGTAGAGGGAGCTCTTCATATCTCCTCCCGTTCATTTTCTTGCGATGATTCGGCCGCGTGTTCCGCAGGCGGCGTGGTATCTTGGCCAGTTTTGACCTCAGGAGCTCTGTTGGGTTTTTTTTTTTTTTTTTTGAAATGAGAATTGATCAACATTTTATGTTCCCAGTTACTATTAGTAGCTATAACTTGGCAAGCTTTATCATCAGCATCCATTTATCCGTACCAATGTAACCTGTACACTATGAAAGCAAAGAGTTGATCCACATTGTTTCTTCAATTTTGCCATTTTTGCCATTTTTGTGACAACTTCATCATTTCCAGATCAACTGCATGTAGAAACAGGCATCAACATTCCTATATAAATGTAGGACCCTACTATAGGGCCAAGGAATCCTTCCGTGAAAGAGAAAAGTTATGTTAATGTAAATCTATATTCATCCAACTGATTAATAAGATACAGGGCATGTTTAAACTACTCTGGACTTGGAAACTCACAGAGAGACTACTTTGAGCTGTGAAAATGTGCTCTACCTTGATTTCTATGCATAAGTCTCCAGGTTGACCAGGCTGCTTTAACAAGATTTTAAATCTAAAAGAAGCTTAAATCATATTCTCTTCGATAAATATGCATTAAAAAGTTTGGCCTTTGAGCAGCAATATCTTTGATGTAAGTGTTATGCACAAACAGTATGTATGAATATAACAGTAATCCAGTTCCAGTTTCAGCTGGACACGAGTTACATTTTAAGCATCATCAAAGTCTGTTTAAAGGGAAAGTTCATCCTGATATTAAGTTGCATCTTATGAAAACAGAAAAGTCAGTGAAGTAGATACGAGTGAACATTTTCGGAAAACAATCAGACACACAAAGAGAGTTATTTACTGTTAGAGTTTTTACCGAGTATGACAAATTGGCATCTTTGTGTGACATGTACACATGTAGTTGTTGAACAGCCCTCCATTCGGTTTGCACACAGAAATTCACCAATTTTCATTTTTCTCAAACATTTGGGGACATACAGAACTTATCCGCTGATGATAATGTGCAAAAATGTATTACTCTTATAACATACCAAGAACCGGTTTGAATATAAAAAAAAAATTCTAGAGATGAATATGAATATTGCTGAATTTCTGTGAACAAACCAGAGTTGCTGATTTGTCTTCCTCTCTCTCATCTTTCACAATTCATACCTTTCTTTGTGTGTCTGATTTTTCCCAAATTTTCATTATCTACTTCTCTGATTTTTCTGCACTGTATAAGCTGTTATTTTCACGAGGGTTTAATTTTCGCGAATTTAGCGAATCACAGTTAGAGTGTATATCACAAATTTAACAACACGCGAAAATGTCTCCATGCGCTTTGTTAATAGAGCATTACTAGTAACGTAAGCGTCGGCATCGATATGCGAAAACATCTCGCAAAAATGTTTATGATCTCGTCATTTGCAAAAATATCTGTACGCGAAAATAACAGCGTATACAGTACTATACAAGGCAGCATGATATCATGATGGAATTTCCCTCTAAATTCCACATACAGGAGGGTAACAGCCGATCTTACCAGCAACATTAATCCTCCTATGAGGGTTGGGCTGGCTGATGTTCTCCAGCGGGTAACCCATCATGTTTCGCTTCTTCCACAGCCCCGTGTACAGCACAAAGAACGTCAGCACACACAGCAGGAACGTGATGCTGGCCAGGGCCCAGCTGGCGTCTGTCGTCCAGTGGTACGGCAGCCGGGACGCAAAGCACTGGGCCTGGTCACAGGTGGCGTCTATATCGCTCCCTCCGGCAGTGCCCTGCAAGGCAGATGCGTGGGTGACCCTCTCTTCCGCTGCCGAGGTGACAATCTGACCCGCCTTCTTGGCAGTCGTGGTGGGGGAACGAGTCTTGGACACAGGATTAGCTCCCAAGGAAGCCTTCGAAGTCGATACTGATTCTCCATTCGCCTCATTCTCGCCTTTAATTCCTGCAGTGGTTGGTTTGCCGGTGGGTGGCTTGGTTGCAGAAACTTTCCCATCCTGGTTGGAGTTGACAGGCACTAGAGTAGTGTCGTGCGGTTTGCTAGGATTAGCAGGCGCCATTCTCTGAACGTCACTTGGAGGAGAATCACTATTGGAGTCCGCAGGCTCCTGCATGGCAGTTTTAGTTGGGGGAGTGCCGGTGGTCGCTGCGTCTGGAGACTTTCCTGCTTCTCTTCGAAACAATGTGTGCTTTTCAAAATCATGGCCGGATAATGATGGTGTTTCACTGAAACTATCACTCTGCTGGGCATTATCTCTGACTTGTGAGATGTCCGGCACCTTGCGAAGAATGGAATGATCTTCACCTCGAATACTGATAGGATTGCTTTGCAAATCTGAGTCATGGGATATATCAATCTTTTCTTTATTTACATGAATTGCATTGTTGCTCATATCACTCTTTGGCAATTTCTGTACAGGTTTTCCTCTTATGTTTTTTCGCTGATTTACATACACTGGTGATCTTTTACCGATGTGAGTCCTCTGATGAGATTGGTTCAAGGTCTGAAATCCTGTATCAGCTGCCGAAAGACTTGATGTAGTAGCTGCATCACTAGAAACACTTGGTGCTCTTTCATCACGACGATCCACTCCTGACATCCATGTGACAGCATGGTCCGCACGCGGATTGGGTCTGTGCTCCAGCTGCAAAAGACAAACAATACATTGTACATGTTTTGACCAGTACTGTACATTCAAAAGAAAGCAAATATTCTGACTGCACAATTGCTACATGCAACATTGTATCCTGAATGCCACTTGCACTGTATTTTCCCCTTTTTATTCCAGAGTAGAGTTCTATTAGTATTTTACAGAGAAAGTTGTTGCAGTGCATCTAATGTAAACATGGTAAATTTTGCAATGCATGCATCCAGTCTTCACCTTGTAAATGTAATAGATCTACAGTGTATGTCTGTATCCTGAAATAGGGGATTAAAAAGAGAGCTCTGCTATTTTCAATTCCTGTTTACGCAGTATCGACAACTGGAACTGCTAGACTCACTCTTGTAGTAGAGCCTAGTGTTGTTTTTAAAAGGCAGTGTATACAACCACACGCGTGTGTCTTTTATTTTCATCTTTTCTTGTCCTTTTTTTGGTCGTGTCACAAACGTTAATCTGTTTAATAAGTTTTTCTCTCATAGATCTTACTTCCATTCCAACTCCACAATCAATGGCCAGCAGCACAGCTGCAGTCGGCTAGCCAACCATTGATAGGCCAGCGCAGTTGTGCCGCCCGCCCCAGCACGTACCCGCGCGCCAGCTGCCTGTGTACGCGGCAGAGAAAATGCATGTGTTGTGATAAAGATGTTGATGTGCTCTGAGCACGAGGCTCGCAGCGTTGCTAGCACCCACTCCGTATTATGCCAAACAAAGGCAAAATCTCGATACAGCCCAATTATGGTAAATCAAAATCCCATAGCATTATCAATTGTAGCCCGACCAGACACTGTTACGCTATGCGAAAACAGCGTCTGACGAGCACGGCATGCAGCCTCGAAGTGAGGAACCTCAACACAGCTACAAAACTTAGGAACATGTATACTTTTCTCCTTTAAACAGAATACTTTACTCACGTTAAATGCATGTTTCTATTATAGAAGAATAGTTCGCCACACTGGGTCCATGGAGACCACTTGCGATAAGTCCGTGGAACAAATAAATGACACTTTCTGGCGCAATTCCTGACCGTCGGGCTTCGTCGTTGCAGAATTCAAAATGGCGCCTTGACTTATGCGCATGCGTGACCGGATGTGCTCTAGAGCGAGCGCG
Source organism: Diadema setosum (assembly GCA_033980235.1). Taxonomy (NCBI): domain Eukaryota; kingdom Metazoa; phylum Echinodermata; class Echinoidea; order Diadematoida; family Diadematidae; genus Diadema; species Diadema setosum. The sequence goes on along the minus strand of CM067062.1, from coordinate 32,062,230 downwards.
TGTGCATTGAAAGTGTCGAACAAACCTTGGCGTCTGCTACACAATAAACCGTGGTATGGAGCTCAATGTTCCTCGCCCGACCAGACGCCAGCCGCCGCCAAGCCCAGTACAGTTTATAGCTGTATACTAGTAACCGTGCGTACGCTGCTTGAGTGTAGCAGCACGGTCGACAGCGCGACCTTTTGAAAGGGCATTCACATCACGTGACCACCCGATATCTAAACTTGGCCTGGCGTGAAAGATTGTGTACCGTGTGGACATGCTGGATATGATGATCAATTTCGGTAAGTTTCATTGCGTACATTTAAATACTAATATCATCAGATGTAGAGTAAATATTGAAGAGTATACTCGATGAGTTTGAGGTGACAAAAATGATCGTAAGTATCAAAAGTCAAAGCTATCGTGATACGATTACGTCGCTCTCCTAGTGGTTGGTGGTCGTGCGAGTACAGCCCTGTCGCGACGTACCATGTACACAGCGACTGGGCTGTGTATAGTTATATCAATTGTAACTTTGCTATTGATTTATAAAATAAATTCATTGTATCAAAGAAAATTAAAATAGAGTTTAAAAATTAAAAAGTAAAGTTGTCCAGACAATGAGATAATATTAAATGAGGTTAATCTAGGTTTTTAATATTTCAATCGCTTTGCGGTGGTACATCGCGTGTTGATGTGGCCACACACAGCGCGTTCCCGGCAGTTCCCATAAAGACCTACACAATATCCAGCTTCTCCGTGTGTGTGGATATGTACAGTACATTACACACGAGTCCAGTGTGGCTGTATCCAGCAACTCGGGCCATGGCTACAACCACACGCGTGTGGCTAGATGGTATATAAATATATTACTGCCTTTTTAAAAAGATGGTTGTTTAATTAGGACTACAGCGCTGCCAACATCATCACCACTGCACTTACTATTAAGTACGACAAAACTAACACTTGACAGCCTTGGCAGCCTTTACTTTTTAGTTGGAAGTTTTAGCTGTTCTCGATACCACTGTTGTTAAGTTGTAGATGTTGTATTACTGTAGCCTAGATCTGTATGTTGCAGATTCTAGTTTGATGTGTGGCCCTGTGGGAGGATAGAGGTTCTACTCTCTCTCAGGATCGCGGGACGACGGATATGTCATGGGTATAAACTGCGACCAGCAGCCAGCCCCATCTCGTATTATGGGGCTGGTCGCAGTAATGTCATGGGAGCAATTGTCGCAGGAGGAAAAGTCATAACATATAAACTGAAAGTCAATGTGTCCTCTCTCCAGAGAAGATGAAGACCAGTACAACGGTAGACTGTCTAAGTTAGAGTGTAGACCTCTGACATTGACAGTGTGAACGACGATCGTCATCCGCATCAGGACAGTGGCCAACGTGGAACTTTCACTTACCGATATTTTCCGCGATACCGACGGGAACTCCTGACGGACGACGACACGTCCCATACCACTGCGGGCGCCCACCCGGATGTTCGTATCGACTTCTCCGCTAACGTGCCAAGTGTTCATAGCTGCACACAAGAGCAATAGTGTCATTGTTTTTGTCACTGACACACCGGCAATACCACAACAATGACCACCTGGATCGAAGCTCTTGCGATAAGCCATTCCAAAAAATTTACGAGGAAACATGTTATCACCGCGTCTCTTCATGACACTATGATGGTAGACTACAAAAGTTGTAGTTTACCTCACCGGTCCCACATCTCGTTGGTCTGTGTTCCGTACCTGTGGTGCTTACTCGGTTCTCGTCGAGCGATCCGTACACTGTACTGTACATACAAATTAGCCTCATAGATAGGTACGGTACATCACACATACCAAAGATCCTGTGATAACGACAGGTAGCGTACGCGTGCACGCATATGTGTACATTCACGCCGCGCCATAACGGAGCTATAATGATACTAGTAGCCTGTCGTACCCGTGCAACAGGAGAAACCCGGATGTCCCTTAATTGACGCACCTGTGCTGTCATCATAGGCCTGCGCCGACACAGATGGGATGCGTGCATGAAAAAGCAAACCAACAACATAACTAAAACCCAAACAGGTAGATGAATGAAAAACGCAGTTAGAAAATCACAGATCTATACGATAATGGGCAGTACACATTTCGTTGAAAAATGAAAATTAAGAAAAGGAAAGAAGGGAAAATGATACGGGAACAATTCTGTAAAAAAAAAATCAAAAAAAAAAATCACAATATTGATAAGATTAATCGACTATTGATTCACCTATTAATGCATTTGTCCATTATGGTGTGGATCCGTGTCCGTGAAACTATCAAATCATTCATTCCCACCCCCCATTTTTTTCTTTTCTTGATTGGGGGGGGGGGGGATTTTGTCAAATCAACGCCTCTGTCTTTCTTCATTGTTTGTATGGAAAATGTTTGTTTTTTCTGTTACTTGCAAAACTAAACAATGACTGAAACGGTATATTAACAACAATCTAAGATACGAACAACAAAAACATATAACATGATAATAACAAAATGATTAGATAAGTCCATCCTTACACATCTACACACATACACCACCACCTGCCACCGACTGTCTTTATCCCTATAAAAAGTATAATGAAAATAAAAAACCTATAGTGCAAATCGCTTCACTCTCTGATTCATTTCCTTCAAAGAGCATTCAGTTTGTTATTCTTTTGAGCTGTTATATTGGTTATTTGCTTCAGAATGGTCTCATATTCAAGTATAATATGCAGTTTAATGTTTCCATGTTAGCATGCCTGTACAGTGACGGGGCATTAAACTACACATTACTTGAATATGAGACCGTAGTTCTGAAGCAAATAATTTTCACACACAAAAAAATAGATATGAATATACTCTTAAATGAATCCCACAAGGATTGGAACAATCATCCCCCAGCATTCCCACTGATTCCCACTGATCAGTTACTAGCCATCCCCTTTAAAACGATATTATAATGGTTATTTCAAACACCTTATGGTTCCTCAAGCAGAGATTACTGATTGACTCTCTGCTTACTTTCCCTTTTACTAAAAACATTTTCTCAGTTTATATTCATTTTACAAGGGCCTTATATTCATTTTACTATACACTTCGCTTCACTGATAAAAGTCAGTTTTATATTCTAGCTCTAAACCTTCGGAAGAGGGTCACTTACAGACTTACGAAAAATTATGCTACATAAATCACTTACATTATATTTGTCGTATTTTCTTTTTTGTTCCATAGGCCTATACATTGAAAGTAAAATTATACACACGATTGAATGTGTCCATACTAATGGAAAATATAATGATTAACACAAGAATATTATCATTCACTCGTTGATGTTGAACACAATAATACATAAGAGCTTAATTCTTTCACCTTTGGGATGGATGAGAATGATATAACCTCATTCAAAACTGATTTGAATTTTGTATGCGTTTTCAAACACTCTCTATGCCAATTTGACGTCAAAACCACTGTAAGAGAACTAGGGAACCTGCTAAATAATAGTTACATTTTTGTAACTTCAAATATAGATTCCACATCCTTACAACAGTTAAAAATAACACGCATCAGGACGATCAGAGTCCAGTCTTGTTCACTTATAATCCAACCTTTTTTTTTCAAAAAAGGAAATTGTAATTTCCTTTAATTTTAATCATTAAGGTTTCAGGCAGTTTGATTGAATCGATAAAAATTCAGTAGCACATAATATGAATAAATTTAATTTTCATAATTTGTAGACGTGCACAGTGCTTTGATATTTTAGCTATAAGCAGTCCGCATTTTGATTTCATATGCCCGCCAGACAGCAGTGGTTGGTTGCTATGTGAGGAAGCAAAAAAAAAAAAAAGTACTTTCCATCATTGGGCCATTATATCCGGTTACAGCTCATTATTCCGAAGGTTCGTTTTTCCGAATTTCATTTTCGGATGAACAAATCTTCGGAATAACGAACCTTCGGAATAACGCTACAAATGTTCGGATTAACGAACCCTTTTTCATTTTCTGATTAACGAACCTCTAGGTATAGGGAATTTGCGTGTTTCGGATTAACAAACCTTCGGAATAACGAACCTTCGGAATATCGAACCTTCGGAATAACGAACAGCAACCTTATATCCAATGCGTAAATTTCTCTCCCCCCCCCCCCCCCACACTGACACACACACATCATCATCATCATACCCAGGATGTATGCTCTGTCACGTGGTAACTATATACGCCTATTTTTTTATGTTGTTGTTGTTGATGATGCTGTTGTTGCTGTTGATGATGTTGTTCTTGCTGCTGATGTTGTTGTTGCTGTTGCTTTTGTTTCGAGAGACGCAGCCCTTGTCAATGAGTGCTTTCCTGCAGCCATGGAAAACTATTCTGACTTTTAAAGGAGCTTATCAGCATGAGGTATTATATTTTCAGTTCAGATCAGTTTCAGTCCAATTTATTTTGGTATTTCCATTTCTCCATCATTGACAGTTTGGATACAACAACTGAGAATACAATATATGCAACCATTGTGTATTTGGATTTGCAGCAAAAAACAGAACATACTGAACATAATACTAAAAGCTATAATATTTTTAAAGTCCTGACGTTACATATCAATTCCGGTCACTGAAAGTTGAAAACTAAAATATTTGTCACATGAACAACCCAATCCGTAGACGGATTTTATTTTTCTCATCCTCTATTCTATTCCATGTGCTGGATGGATGTACATGTACATGAATAACAATCAGGTAATTGCTATATCGCGGCTGCAAAGTAGAAATACGTGGTTGTTGAGAAACGTAATACATGTATCGAAATCTGCTTAGCATTATTTTAGACTCATTATTTTAGATTAGAACCCACTCGATGTTTGTATTAATGAACGATAGCTATTTTCTTTAAAATTATTCTTAGTATTAAATTTGTTTATTTTTGTTATACCTGTATAATAGCTCCTACTTGCATTTACTGAAAAACAACAACCGAATTATATGCAAAAAAATATGTCTATAAAATGATAGAAAAATACAAAATATATTTCTGATATACAAGACCTATTCATTATTTCCGAGGTATTAATCCGACCTAATTTTCTGTATATTCTTTTGTCCAGTTACAAGAAGCACAAAACGAGTGCCCAGAGAGAAGGGCTCTACTGCCGGTGCTGTATTATGTGCTGCCATCAACGTCCAAAAGGTGAAAGGCTAGAGGGAGGAGCACTCAGCGCCAGTCATCGCTGTGCTATTTCTCGAGGGCGTAATTTGCTTTTTTCCTTGCATTCCAGGTATTGTACGTTTATGTCATTTTTAATACATTTGCCCATTTCCTATAGTTAGTGTTAGGGTAAATTTAATTGTAAACTTATTATTGTCCAGAGATAGGCCACCGAAAATTCTTGAGACTCGATCTTCATAACTGGCCACTGCAACCGCAAAATCCGTACACATACAGTGTACATGTGCAAAGCTAGTGCCGTCTATGGCCACGGAGGTACCGGTAGGCCTACGTGTAGTAGTATTCAAGTTGGCTACTATAGGCCTAGACCCTAGTAGAAGTGCATGACGTGCAGTTGATTCGGTTGCATACCGTTGTAGTGCACAAAATAGCAATCCAACGGCATAGACGGGTCTATAGAACCTATATTAGGTGCACCGTATCGTCATTATTAAACTCCATTAACTCCAGACAGCGAATTACCAGGGGTAGGCCTAATTTAGTTTGATGTGAGGATTAAAGGGGGCATTCTCGTGAAAAATTATCCTAGTCAGTTAGGCCCATTCAGTGTCGAGTGTGCGCATGCACTTATAAAAATATGTGTCTGTAGTGTAGTGTAAAGTAATGGAGGTGCTGCGTGTGACATGCACAATAAACAGATACTGAGCTAAGTGAATGTGGGGTAATTTTTCACGATTAAGTTAAGGTGATTAGGGTTAGGGCCATGTTTATGAAATTGTGGGTAGAATTTATTTTTGGCGTAGCATGCAGTATCGTATTTCATGGCAGCACTTGTTGCAGGAGCAATCCCACGTTGTCAAAGAACTACATTAATACCAATAATACTAGCCAACTGTCAATAGCATGGCATAGGCCTAGCGCCTCAAAATAGATATTCATCAGTATCATTTCCACTAGATGCTAGACTAGGCTGTACTGTAGAATCACCATCATTTGAAGGAGGTTGTTGGCTCAATATTGAACCTGTACATCTTTTGGACTTATGAATGTAAACAGCTAAGTGTCCTGTGCAAAAATTGATTGCTTACAGTTTTATTTTGGCCTTGTTTATCACTTTGATTTGCTTCATCACATCCCCCTGAAAAGCATTCTATTTCTACATTGACCAAATGGGTAGATGTTTGCATGCAATTGTGTGCACATAATGCACAAAGAATCTGTATGTCTTAACAGCATCTTGTTATTGTCATAGCAAAGCTGTGTGTGTGTGTGTGTGTGTGTGTGTGTGTGTGTGTGTGTGTGTTTGTACGTATGAACATATGACATCATGTTTATATATATTTTCTAATTATTATTTTTTTTTAAGTGAATGAAAAGCCACCATGTCTGATTCCAAGTACTTCACCACCACCAAGAAGGGTGAGATATACGAGTTGAAGGCCGACCTCAACAGCGACAAGAAGGAGAAGAAGAAGGAGGCGGTGAAGAAAGTCATCGCCAGTATGACTGTTGGCAAGGATGTCAGGTGAGGACCACAACATTTGGAAGAATCATCTTCGATTTTCAGAGATTTTAAGTTGTTTTTGAAAAAATTGTAATAAATTTTGTTGTTACTGTAAATGTACCAATTGTACATAATGGCACAATGCTGTATTTCAATTTGATATTTTTTCTGTATTAACGCACTTAGAAACATCAGTATTAAGCACTATATAAGTGTTATTTATTATTATTATTGATACTTTTATGCTTGTGTAAAAATGTAAGAAGTTCAGTAAATTTGTAAGTGCTTTCTATGAATCCCAACAGTGATATGTCTAAAAAATTGATGTTTCCAGACTGCTTGGGATACTTCATATGCCTTATATTTTGTGAGGTTTTTATTTTTGGGGATTTCGCGAGTCAGGTGATATTGGCGAATTTAAAAACGTGCAAAAGTCTTAAATCTGATCCCAGCATAAGTGTGACAGGCACACATAAATGTGCATTTCTCATTCATTACTGCACTCCATGATTGTGAGTTTAATCTTTTGTAAAATTCAGGGGAATTCCCAAAAAGCAAAAAATTTGACTCGCTAAATATGAATATGGCATATACAGTATCATACTTCTGACTCATTTTTTCTCACTAGTATGCTAGCCCCAAATAAGAGTAGACCTGCATGATGTGATGTGAGTACAATGTACAAATGTACATGTGTATCTTTTCAGTTCATATCTTGTAAAACAATTGTACCTGCAATCAGGGAGGTGTAAGAAAAGGAGAGACAACTCGTTCGTAATTCATGCAAATACATGTTTGGTTTCAAAGCGTTACAATGGGATGTCTATCATTCCACTATGCACTTTGAAGTCATGCTCTGCACCGCTCTAGTTGCAAGGTGAAGTTCAGAGACGAAGAACGCATTTCACCTTTCGTTGAATTACAAGCTTTATTCCCCCTTAACATTTTAAATGAAATACTCGAATTGATTAAGAGTAGTTTAGGAAAGAATTCAATATCATGAACATGTATTTCTCGTTTCTTCATAATGCGCAAATCGAAATGAAATGAAAATTAGGCCCTCTTAAAAACCTAATATTTTTCTACAATGCGCACATTTCCGCATGTTAGTTTTCTATCCTTTAATCTGGGATATTTTGATCTTTCAAATAAAGTACTCTGCTAAAGCGTGCTCCAGCGTGCTTTTCAACTATTTGCTGTTAAAATTGTCAGTTTTACACTGCATTTTTATTCGCTGCTCCAATTCAAGGTACACAAATTCATTGTTGCCATCACATTGAAAGAGAGAGAGCAAAATGCAGAAGGGGCAAGTATTATAGATGTGAGAGCGCTAGTCCCGATTATTGATGCTCTCTTTTGTCAAAGCACCTGATTTCCACCTGTAGTTAAGCGCATAACTTCTCGGCGGTGCCACGTATCCTTCAGAGGAGAGCAGGAGTTGTCTCTCCTTTTCTTACACCTCCCTGCTGCAATTAAGTACATATCCAAATATATGTGACCCGCTACAACAAAATGATCCTAAAGTCGGGCGAGGTCGATTATTTGAAAAATTCCATGATACAATTTCCTAATCTTTCAGCTTTAAATTGATGTGTAACACATCTTATAAAAATAATCGGTTGCGGAGATATCGATGTTAAAAAGAAAGCATGTCGAGACGTCTGGGAAATCACTGTTTCGAGAAAAGCGCCCTAAAAGTTCTCCTTGCGATGCAATCACGATCAAGGACACGCAAGTCAGTATTCACCTTCGGACAATAGAAGGTAAGCCCTAGCAACCCCCGAAATGCTAATTCAAACACAGCGTCGGCGGTCTCCTCACCGACCAATCAGTGACCAGGATGTCAGGAGAAGCACCCCGCCACCACGCACCAGTCGACTGGGGAGTGTGCGAGCTTCACGCTTCGGTTAGCGGCAAGCAGCAAACTGACTAATGAGATCACTCTGGTCGTTGTTAGGGGCGGAGCCTATCTGTGGCGCTCAATCCAAATGTTCGAACCAGTTTCTGCTTCGTTGAAACGCCCGAAAAACATGGCCCAGAAAAACGCTATTTTTTGGTCTTTCCTTTCCTCATTTTGCTTCAAAATTTCGACAGATGATAGAAGACATGTTAGACTCTAATAATATGTCAAATTCAGAAAATCGCAAGTTTTGACCAATTTTGATGCTCTGACTTCAAACTCGGTTTTCACGGCTTCGACCGTGCGCGACTTTAGGACCATTTTGTTGTAGCGGGTCACATATTACCGACTGGTACTAATCTGTATTCTGACAGTATGCTCTTTGTGTCAGAGAATTACTTCAGACATTTTAATGTACATACAGTTATGGGGAGTAGTACCAATCAAGTATGTATGACTTTTGTGTGCTGATGCAATGCATAACATGGGACATTCTCGAGTTGGTTAAACCACGATTCCAGTGAATGGTCAACTGAGCTGTGACAAGATTGTTTTCACCATGCACTTTTACATAGCTCTGGAGCCTGAGGAAACTTTTTTTTTTTTTTTTCTCTCTCTCTCTCTCTCTCTCTCTCTCTGAATCGGAGAGTATGGAAAGAAGTCTTGGACGTGGTTCATACAATCAGTCACTATTAAAGGGGATGTACAGTTCTGGTTGAGGTGGGGATTTAGCTTTTAACATTTTGCGAGATATTCAGAAACCACTCTGAGAGGTCAAAGAGCATGCAATTCTAAGGGGTATGAAAAGCTTATTTGATGACAATCGGTTTTGAAATGGCTGAGATATCCAAAAACAAGGTGAAACAAAGAGATCCTAATAAAAGGCGTGGCCTGTCGCCTTTTATTATTATCACTTTTTTGGATATCTCAGCCATTTGAAAACCAATTTTCATCAAATAAACGTTGAATCCTTCTTAAAATTACATGCTCTTTCATATTTCATAAGAGGTTTCTCATTATCTGACTTAGGAATGTTATAAACATGAATCCTCACCTCAACCAGTACTGTACAGTCCCTTTAACTTCTTTATTGTCACTGGCAACAGTATGCATGGCATTTTAAAAGAATGAATGATGAGGAGGATCGCTTTGACTTGTATACTATGCTTTGCCTTTCACGACAGCTCGCTGTTCCCAGACGTTGTCAACTGCATGCAGACGGACAACCTGGAGCTCAAGAAGTTGGTTTACCTCTACCTGATGAACTACGCAAAGAGCCAGCCGGATATGGCCATCATGGCTGTTAATACATTTGTGAAGGTGAGTGGTCAGTGGTCACTTGTTTTCAGCTGACAAAGAAAAAAAATCATGGGAAATTTCAATGCCATTTTGTGTTATTTTATAAGGTCATGACAAATATATCTCCATATTTGTGAAAGTGGGCATCTTCAATTGATTAAGGAACAGAGTTTGTATGTGTCATAATGATAATGGTATCAACAATTACATGTCACTGTATTCTTATACGTTTAAATGTTTTATGGCATGCAATGGGTTGTCAACTCGAGCACAGATTACAAAGGATCAACGTTTGACATGTCAAACAAATGGTTTTTAGTTACTGTTGCTGCAGAAAGCAAATGACAGTTTTCATGCAGTGCACCAAAGAAACTGGAAAAGCAACGAATGCTGTTGAGTGTACTTAGTAACTGTGCCCCTTGACTAATCACTGATGTCATGATATTGTATGAATTTGTCAGAGTTGGATCTGTTCAATATGAATGTTGCATTTGGGATACAATTCTCAAATGTTTGAGGCAAAGTACTGTATATCACTTTGCATTGTACTGTACAAGCTGAAATTTTTGCGTACAGATATTTTCGCGAATTGCTACTTGGAGGACATTTTTGCGTGTTGTTAATTTCGCGGTTGCGAGGGTCTAACTGAACTTACTTGAACTCTCACGAAAAAACCATAGTTGTCTAAACTAAAAGTGCCTTACACGTGTAAGTTCTAGTACTTTCTCAATTTGAAAGTAAAACAAATATCAAAAAGAAATACTTTACAAGGACTTTCGAAATTTGTGCTGGACATCGACAGGCAAACACCAAGAATGCAGCTTCAAGAGTAGACTGAACGCACTTTAACCAGCTATAGCTAGCTGTACTGTGCGACGTGCGTGCACAGTCGACAAGTTGAAGGCTAGCTAGGCGCAGCGCAGGACGGGATACATTACATGTTTTGTTTTCGCACGTTGTTATTTTCGTGTGTTATTTCAGCATGTTGTTATTTTCACGGTTCAAAGGCGATTCGCAAAAATAAAACCACCGCGAAAATTTCAGCTTGTACAATATATGAAATCTTTTTTCACAGGACTGTGAAGACACCAACCCTCTAATCAGGGCCCTGGCCGTCCGCACCATGGGCTGCATCCGGGTGGACAAGATCACCGAGTACCTCTGCGAGCCGCTCCGCAAGTGTCTGAAGGACGAGGACCCCTATGTGCAGAAGACAGCAGCTGTTTGCGTGGCCAAGCTCTACGACATCAACCCCCAGCTGGTGGAGGACCAGGGCTTCATTGACCAGCTGCGGGACCTGCTGACTGCCTCCAACCCAATGGTCAGTAAATGGGTCTCGGGGAGCGGTGGTTTAAGGGCTTGATATTTTGTTTCACTTGTTTTGTTTGTGTGTCTATATGTTGTAGATAGATTTTCCCATGCCCTTGGAATATAATACTTTCTTATTCAGAAGGAATTTAGTGAGTTTTATTTTCCTGTGCTAGAGAAATGAAATGAAGACATTTTGTTTCGTGTTAATTTCCTGTGCTTGACAACTAATGATCAGTTACAATTGAGGAGAAACAAAATATATTCTTGCATAAGAACGAAATGATTCATATTGCATACTCAGTAGTTGCCATAGATTTTGAGTAGAATATTGCATGTTTACTTCTTTGTTTATTTCACCATGTTGCATTTGTGATGTCCAATGTAAGCCCAAGATATTATATTTTATGACAATCCAATTATACCTGTCCACAAATCTGCTCACTTCTAATGCATAGCAATTTCCACTACCTATTAAAAAAAAATGTCTTTACAAATGGTTGAGTTGATGATGATTGTGCAAGGTTAGGCTGTATGCCACATTTGATTCAGAGAGTAAAATGATTTAATGATGATCCAACTCGTTTTTCACTGTTGAATGACCAAAGGTCTTGAATGCCATGAAATTCTCCGTATCGTTTTTCAAACAAACTCAAGAAAACCAAAATGGAAGAGCTTTACAATTCAATCCACTGCAACAATAGCTGTGAAAATCCCCAAACTGTGGTTCACTTAAACTGTATAATGAATGATTTCTGTGCCGATGCAATTGAAATTTGGCTTCATGTCCTTTTTCTTTTCACCCTTGTAATCAGGTTGTTGCCAATGCTGTGGCTGCTCTGTCCGAGATCAACGATGCCTCCCCAACAGGAAGTACTCTCTTTGACCTCAACACCCAAACCATCAACAAGCTCCTGACAGCTCTCAACGAGTGCACTGAGTAAGAACAACTGGTTTCATTCATTAGCTGATGATATCATGGCCTTGCAAGTCTTCCGCAGATCTACTCTCAAATCTTCCCTAATTTTCCTTGTCTGATGCCAAAAAAAAAAAAAAGAAAAGAAAAAATATTGTTCCTTTGCAAATTCATATTTACTGTTTTGCAATAATGTGGCAATAATGACTTTAATACATGGGAGATGGTTGTAAATGAAAAATTATCAAGAAGTAACAATAGGACTTCCCAGTGCTTTGGAGGGGATTTACAGTGTTGGTTTTGTGTTTGTTTAAATATAAGCTTGTAACCACTTATGGGTCACCCTAAATAAGCCCAAAATTGAGCTCAAACTATAGATATCGATAGTTGTACAATAATCAATATTGAGATGTCTGTATACATGATTCTCCTTCTCTTCCAGATGGGGCCAAATCTTTATCCTAGACTCCCTCGCCAACTACACCCCCAAAGATGAGCGCGACGCGCAGAGCATCTGCGAGCGTGTCACCCCCCGCCTCGCCCACGCCAATGCTGCTGTTGTTCTGTCTGCTGTCAAGGTAGGAATCCTGTGGAGAATAGGTTGTGACGGCTAAATCTTGTATATGCCATATATTCAGCGATATCATTTTCTGCGGATTGAGACTTCCCGAAAATTTCCAAGTGGTTGAATTCATGATCTTGGACTACAGTAATGGATGGAGAAATGTGCCCTTGCACGTCACATTCATGACGAGATCGGAGTTAATAATTTTACATGTTGTTAAATTCATGAATAACACCTAACTTGCAAAATGTGCTAAAATAACAACCTTCTGCAAATGTATGGTGTATACAGTACATCATATCAATTTTTTGTAAGCACACACACGCCCATACCCACATGTGCCCACCGGAGACTTACTTTTGTACTTACTCTCCCGCCAAGAAAGGATACAAGTTTACTAGCTCTTAGTGTCAAGGTCCATCATCATACCAGCCACACTCTGCAGTGCACGGTCATCCACTGCCATTGTCCCATTAACTGAAGCGTGTCTTTCCCGATTTTTTTCCCGCCCCTGTCACGCAGGTCCTCATGAAGTTCATGGAAATAATGGAGCCTGCGGGAGACTACATCTCCACCCTGACCAAGAAGCTGGCCCCGCCCCTCGTCACCCTCCTCTCGGCGGAACCGGAGGTGCAGTATGTGGCCCTCCGCAACATCAACCTCATCGTGCAGAAGAGGTGAGGATAGAAGGGGTGGGGGAGGGGAGGGCTGTCACACGTGGTGCATTATGATTGTGATTGATTCCATTGAAATCAGATTTCAGCAGCCACTTTGCATTTTATTATTAACAAATGCCCTACATCAACTTAAATAAGCACTGAATTGATCAGTAATAGCCACGACAAAAGAAATCGTGGGCATACATACGTGGGCAGGATTCGAAACTTTGACCTGATCTCCAGACAGGTGTCTTATCTACTAGACCACCAAGCTTCCACCCGACAGCTAGTGCTGGTTCTAATCCTTGTAGTTTATAGCGGGTACTGCATAATTCTTCAAATTCATGAAATTCTTCCATCGACGGAAGAATTTCGTGACTGAATAAGCAGTCACTTTGTGTTATAAGGTTGTTGCATACGTAGTTGCAACAGTGTAATTATTTTACACACTCCGCAGCATCAAGAATGATTCTGTAGCACATACAGTCAACACTGCTCTAGCGACAACCTGTGTATAATGACCACCTGCCCTTAGCAATCACATGGAAATTCCTTGCATAGAAAACTTGTAGTTTAGAACCTGTGTTTAGTGAGCACCTGCCTAATGCAACCAGTGACGACAGATTTAGTTTTCGCTAGACAACTGACAACTGTGCACAATGACCATCCGGCTGTGCACCGCGCCAATTGACCAAGCCTTCACGTACCTTGTTGGCCATTACAGCAAACTGTCCATGGCAAAAGTTTAAGGTGATCGTTTGAAGGGGCAGTGAGAATAGCTAACACAAATAAATGAAGTAGTCCATAGTAGTATAGGATTATGGAAGTATCATTGTGTACATGTTACATATGGGACTTACAAAAGATTAATTACAAAAGGATGCTGCATTGAACCTGTCTGCAAAGATGAACCATCTATAATGACCATATTGCATGTTTCCCTTGAGCAGTTGTACACATGTTCTGCTGTGTTTGAATGCTAACCATAAAACTGTTTTTTTTTTTTTTTTCTCCCCGTGGACCTCCAGGCCAGACATCCTCAAGCACGAGATGAAGGTCTTCTTCGTCAAGTACAACGACCCCATCTACGTCAAGCTGGAGAAGCTGGACATCATGATCCGGCTTGCCTCACAGGGCAACATTGCCCAGGTCTTGGCCGAGCTCAAGGAGTACGCCACCGAGGTCGATGTGGACTTCGTGCGCAAGTCCGTCAGGGCCATTGGACGTTGCGCCATCAAGGTTGAGGTAAAAACTCTTGGCTTCTTATGAGTGCGTCTATCACTTTAGATTCTGATCTGTGTCGTAAACCAGGTGGGGGATGTTTCACAAAGAATTAAGTCGATCTTAAAAGTTAAGATCAACGATAGAATATGGTATGCTGCATTTGTTGTCAGTATTCTAACTTGCAAATGAAAATTCAAATTTTGGAGACTCTTACAAGCTGCCACTAATACACAAAATGAAATAACAGACGCAGAATTTTTTTCTGTAAATCTTGATAACAATATGAAGTGGATTTTGAAAACATCAAATATAACTTAACAGGGAAACCAGTGGCATACCACACTTTTAAGTATGGGTCCAAGGAAGGAGGAAGTAGTCTTTCTTAGGATTACATGTAGATTTGATTTCAAAGGAGAAAGTGCTTGGAAAAAGAAGTTTGCTCTGACAGAGTCCTATTGGGACAGTGGCAGAACGTTGTGTACAGTAGGTGAAGTGACTGTAACCTTGCTTGCATGAGACTCTTCAATTGTGTCGTTCCAAAGGGTTCCAAATTTATATTCACTGAAAAGAAATTTTCTGTGGAAGCAGAGAATGAAGAGTTCTTTGTGGAACAGATTCTTCAGAAAGTTGTACTTCAAGAGACTGGATATCATATGTCGACTATGACCATGTTCGATGCTGCGGAATGAATGCTGTACAGGGAAACCCTGTTATGAAGAGCTTGTGAATAACGATGTACCACTTTTGACAAGGTGGATTCAGCTGTCAAGATTTACCATTGTTGTGCTTAGCTGGTCTCTCTCTCTTTTTATTTAGTATGCTGCCAACAAGGTACTGGTTATAACAAGGTAAAATTGGAAGTCCTGGTAACCTTGTTACCGCAGGGTTTCCCTGAATTTCTCTCCCAAGAATGCTCACTTCTCACGCGTGTCCCCTTTCTGACCTCCCCCAGCAATCTGCTGAGCGCTGCGTCAGCACCCTGCTGGACCTCATCCAGACCAAGGTCAACTACGTGGTGCAGGAGGCCATCGTGGTCATCAAAGACATCTTCCGCAAGTACCCCAACAAGTACGAGAGCATCATCGCCACGCTGTGCGAGAACCTGGACTCCCTGGACGAGCCCGAAGCCAGGTTTGTCTCCCTCTCATGTTCAGTTACAAGCCGACGCTTTTCGAAATGCTGTGAAACCAGAAACATTCACGGCAATGAAATTTTGTGAATTGGAGCTTACGCCCTCTTTTTTTTTTTGCGGTATAAAACTTTCACGATTTGGTACTGGTATCCACTGCATTTCATGCACAAAAAATTTTGGGTGCATTTTACTGTCACAAATCTTTGCTCCGTGGGAAATTCAAGAAAGTTTCATGCACGCAAAAATTTCTGATTTTACTGCAATTTGTGGTATAGTAGCCCTCGGTAAAACCTATCCCACTGCAGTGGAAGTGATTTTCTGCACTGCCTGTGATGATGTGATGTTGGAATTGTGATGCTCATTAATGTCATCGGTAGCTGTGAAACTTGCAGTGCGTGCATGAATTTAGTGAGAATGAATGAGTCGACACTGAAGCCATGAAATTTGCAGGGTGTATATGAATTTTATATCAATGAATGAGTCGGCAGTATGTGCTCATTCGCACACTCAAACATGCATGTTCAGAACATATGATTGACTGCATGCAAAACATGTGTGTTGTGTCTTTCTCAATATTTGCATTGGAAATATTTCATACATCTTGTACATCAAATGATTGATGCAGTAACCTTCATGTGATGCACCAAATATGTAGATTTATTTTTTTGAGTTTTTATCTCTTTCTTTCTTTCTTTCTTCAATTCAATACAAATCATGTTTTATTTCTAGTATCACATTCTTTTTTTGGCCATATTGTTACAAGAAATTGTAATACAAAATCAATTCTATAAGCAAACTTTGGTTAACATTTGGGGGGGGGGGGAGGGAATAGAATTGTCATGTGTTTTTCTTATGATGGTGGTGGATGGTAAGGGCTGTTGTTGTATTATGTAACCAAATGTTGATCTTCACTGCATGGATAGGGCGTCCATGATCTGGATCCTTGGGGAGTACGCCGAGCGCATCGACAACGCTGAGGAGCTCCTGGAGAGCTTTGTGGAGGGTTTCCATGACGAGAACACCCAGGTGCAGCTGCAGCTCCTAACCTCCATCGTCAAGCTGTTCCTCAAGCGGCCCCAGGACACCCAGGAGCTGGTCCAAACCGTCCTCAGCCTGGCCACGCAGGTAGGATCACGGTCTTTATTTTGGTCTGTAGCCGGGCATTGGTCCAGACTATAGATTGTAAGGCCAAAATTCATGAAGGTGATACAATCTAGTCCATGGTTTAAACCATGGACACAGACCGTAGTTTTTTATGGGGCGCCAAGTATTGCATGGCTTATTTCGTTACAAAATCAGTCATTTTGTCGACGAAATGATCATTTTGTAACGAAATGACAACATTTTGTAAAGAAATGAACATTTTGTAACGAAATGAACATTTTGTCGACGAAATGACAACATTTCGTAACGAAATGAACATTTTGTAACGAAATGAACATTTTGTCGACGAAATGACAAAATGACTGATTTCGGAATAACGGAATGAGTGTGAACATTACAAAGTGCCTAGAATGATACTTTGTGCCAGAGCATAGAAATGAGATGAAAAGTTGATATTTGGAGTGTGTAAAGATTTTCATTCACGAAGCAATATCTGCGTTCAGTTTAGAGCGTATCAAGATAATTAACCCCTTCCTAAATATCTATTCATGAAAGGGTTAGAGTTAAGATGAGAGTTAAGATCAGGGGAAAGGTGAAGATGGTTGTCCAGTGAATAATTGCCCTAGAACCGTATTTGTAACTCATTCTGTCAATATTTGTTTGCTGCCGCCAATCCTTCACAGGAGTGCGACAACCCCGACCTGCGAGACCGCGGCTACATCTACTGGCGCCTGCTGTCCACAGACCCCGCCGCTGCCAAGGACGTTGTGCTGGCTGAGAAGCCTCTCATCTCCGAGGAGACGGACCTGATCGAGCCCACGCTGCTGGACGAGCTCATCTGCTACATCGGCAGCCTGGCATCCGTCTACCACAAGCCGCCCAGCGCCTTCGTGGAGGGACGCACCGCTGCTCGGCGATTCCTACCCACACGTGCTCCAGGGTGAGTGAATGTTGCTTGCTCATCGAGATCGAAGCAGCTTCCTGCCCCTTCCCTCTCCCCAGCATTTGAAGTTGCTGATGTGTTGCTATCTTTGCCCGACACTTGATTGTATGTTATTCCTCATCATGAAAGCCATATAATGTCAGGAAAATGGGTTTTTTCTTGTTTTCGGCAGATATGAATTCTCCAGATGCTAAGCTTTTAATCGATATATAATTGGCCTACTTCATTACAAGGAAAATATTAAAACAACAAAATTTAACATTAGAAAATTGTAAAATTTTCTTTATTTTGTGATCTCAGGCTTTTTACGGGTAACACGATGATGCGCCACTTATGTTCAGCATCTGATAGAAATTTAGATTAGCTGCCTCCCTTTGGTCGATCCTTTGGTTTCTTTTGAAATAAGTGACTATTGTAGTAGTCTGGTGCGTGAGTAAAGTTCCAGTTGTCCCTATTTCATGTAATCAGGTATAATTGGAGACAGAATATAAAAAGAAAAATGAAAAAGATTACAAGTTGTTGCATGCATGCCTATGAACAATGATCAGTTTTGTTTACATTCAATATTTGATATTAATGCCATGGGAGATCAAATCACCTAAGCATTATGATTTAAATTGTGCCTGGAGTGATGAAAGGGAAGAGGTTAGTGGAAAATATTTCATGATGAACGTCGCGTGCTCACCCTACAGAAGCTCCGGTTCAACGTCGCCTGAGAATGAGCAACAGCCAACCCCCATCCCACAGACCACTGTCATTCCCACGATGCAACAGCCAGGAGGCGGCGGTGACCTCATTGGTGACCTTCTCAGCATCGACCTCGGCGACACAGGCATGATGTCATCTGCTAACGTCCCCGCCCAGCAGGAAAGCCAGGGGGCGCTAGACTTGCTCGGCGACGGCATGGAAAGCTTAGTAAGTGGCTGCCTCCCACGTGGTTGCCCCCAAACCATGCTCACACCTTTTTCCAACCCAAGCTATAACAAAAGGCTGTTATATAATTACTTCGGTACCATATGGCATTTGGTAAATTCCCCCCCTCCCCTTTCAGAGACTTTACTGAAAAATTCAACAACCCACTTAATAGGTGTACATTTGGCAAAATATTTTAACCCTATTCTAACTGGGCTATTTGAGACCAAGTTTTTACTGAGGGGGGGTCAATTTGACCCCCCCTTCAGATCTCGGCCGCCAATCGCGCGATCACCGCAAAATTTTGCCTGAAGATAGAGCTGGATGTCAACTACAAGATTACATGGTCATACAATAGAAAATTATTGCCTTTCTATTTTTAATAAATTAATTATGCAAATTTGTGCATGAAATCATATTTTCACCTATAACTCCATCAAAAAGACTGGAGGATTGCTAAATTTTTGTGTCAGAATTCCTCCAGACACATCAAACAATTTGCATGTAAAAAAATAGCACAATCGAAATCAATTTCTTTTGTTTTTTATTGTTTTGTTAATTTCTTATGTATTTTATTGTTTTTTCGACCTTTTGATTTCTATTGTTTTTTGGCCAAAATTTGTTGTAGGCACTTTTTCAGGCTTATCTACACTAGAATTGATTAATTTTGATGGTTAAAAGTTGAAATAATCTAATTTATATCAGTTTAACCAAAAAACACAATTTGCATTGGATTTGCACACGATATCATGAATTTGAGCTGTTTTTTGGTTGACATGCATATGCAAAACATTACGTAACTTCAAAACGGTGCACCCGGACGTCGCGAATTTGGTCTCAAAATATGCGGGAGACTTCAATGAAAAAAGTCGTGAAACGACGCGGCAAAATCTTTGCGCGTTGCTAAATCGTGGCGCGAAACGTCGAGGGGGGGTCAAATTGACCCCCCCAGTTAGAATAGGGTTAAGCTAATGCAATAGGGATTAGTGGAAGTGCATAGTTCATGCAATCACTGGTTTTTTGATTTCATACATCTCTGTGGTGTAACTTTGTAATACCTGCTTGTGAGATTGTACTCCCATTTGAATGATTAAGGGCACAACAAATTCCTTATCTTTATCCTTACTCGGACTGGGAATCTTAAAGCAAACTGCACCAACAGACACACTGGCTAATTTCCTACCAGAAGCACAGTCTTGCCTATAACATAATGCATAACACACTTATCATTATGAGAGACGCTAGAATGTAACTTGAACTGTTTGTTGACCCAAGTCCCATCGAATCAGTTTTGTGGTTTGATGCTTTATCTTTTAATGATTGTTTTTATTTCAATATTTTATTAATGATCGCTCATTCTTATCTTTCTGCAAGTATTTTATGAGGTACAAAAGAAACTTTTCTTTTATTTGAGCTCTAGATTTATTCGTATATACCATGATAAATTTTGATTGCAGACTTAAAACCCTCTAGATCACTAAATTCATAACTTTTCCTTAAATTGGCAACTCCTTTTAAAGGGTGTGTACAGTTCTGGTCGAGGTGAGGATTTAGCTTTTAACGTTTTGCGAGATATTCAGAAACCACTCTATGAGATGTCAAAGAGCATGCAGTTCTAAGGGTATCAAAAGTTTATTCGATGAAAATCAGTTTTGAAATGGCTGAGATATCCAAAAACAAGGTGAAACAAAGAGATCCTAATAAAGTTGTGGCATGTCGCCTTTTATTATTAGCACTTTTTTGGATATCTCAGCCATTTGAAAACCAATTTTCATCAAATAAACGTTGAATCCTTCTTAAAATTACATGCTCTTTCATATTTCATAAGAGGCTTTTCATTATCTCACTTAGGAATGTTCAAAACATGAATCCCCACCTCAGCCAGTACTGTACAGTCCCTTTAAAAGATATCAGTTTCGTTCCTTGCTAAAATCAACAAATTTGTGTATTCCTTCCCTGAATTTGTAAAGAACCAATTCAATCTTTATTTCTCCAATATGGGATATGCTGTTTAGTTCAGGTTTGCCAAGTAATTAGGACAAAGTCAAAATTTCCGTTGGAAAAATTTCCCCTGGACTTAATACAAGTTAGTGCTGCTCAAAAGAACTTGGTATTTATTCTTTTGTTTCTTGCATTCATATCACGTCCATGTATTTTGTGTGTCTGTGTCACCACAAGTGCATCTCCTTTACCTGACCATTCATCTTTTTTTGAGTGGTATTATTCAGATACACTCTAAACTTCTTTATTCATCATGTACTTGTTTCTGCAGGCATCTTGTTGTGTACCTTGTCTTCATCACCTTCTTCTATTTGCTCCCAAAGATTATAGGCACCAGCACTCCTACGGCTGCCGCGGGTCCGCCTCCAGGGGGCGCCAGCATGGCTGCATTGGGCGACATCTTTGGTCTCGCAGGAAGCACAAGTAGTGGAATAACTCTTACCAAGCAAGTAAGTATGAGTTTGATTCCATTTTGCAGCTCTTGAAAACTGGGCATCATTGACGATACTATTATTATTGTTCTAATTGTTGTTGTTACTTTTGTGATTACTTTATTATTTTGATGATGATGATGATGATGATAATGAGTAATCATTTTATTATTATTATTATTATTATTATTATCATTATTATTATTATTATTATTATTATTATTATTATTATTATTATT
The DNA here is from genome assembly GCA_033980235.1 of Diadema setosum. Taxonomy (NCBI): domain Eukaryota; kingdom Metazoa; phylum Echinodermata; class Echinoidea; order Diadematoida; family Diadematidae; genus Diadema; species Diadema setosum. The sequence continues at coordinate 32,040,949 of CM067062.1, read as the reverse complement.
ATTATTATCATTATTATTATTATTATTATTATTATTATCATCATCATCATCATCATCATCATCATCATCATCGTCATCATCATCATCATCATTATCATTATAATTATTGTTATTGTTGTCATTATAATCATTATCAATTTTACTTGTATCAATGAAATTATTTGAAAATTATTTGTATCAGTATTAGCTTTTACTGTTTTTGTTGGAAGCTTTGATATAATTGCTGAAGTAATGGCATGTCGTATTCCTCATCTTCATCATCATCATCATCATCATCTTCATCTTAACCTTCATCTTCTACGATTGACAGGAATGGCTACAAGCGAGTAAAGGGAAAGGTATGGAAATCACGGGCACATTCAGCCGGAGACAGGGCCAGCCATTCATGGACATGACATTCCAGAACCGAGCCATGCAGCAAATGGCTGGCTTTGCCATTCAGTTCAACAAAAACAGGTGAGGCAATTTTTAATTTTTAGGGCACTCAGGTATCACAAGATGTCTCCTGTGTATGATTTGTGTCCAGGATTAGGTCATTTGCTCAGTGTATATTGTTCTCATCTTGGGTCAGCAGAAGCGGTACAGTGAATCATGCTCATGTTGTATTGATATGTGTATGATTGTGTTCGTAGGAGCATGCATACATAGTCGTGTGAGAAGCATGGCTCAGTGGCCAGGGCTGATTAAAGCATCGCTGTCTATTATGCCACAATCCTGGTCTATCATTGTTAAGTTAAAGCATGATTGTATTTTAGAATGCATCAGTGAATTTTGAAGTGGAAAGTCTTTTCGAAAGTTAATGAGATTTGGTTTATTAAAATCCATATGATATAATTGCTGGTATAAAAGCTACAACAATGCATGATGGTACGGAAATGGAATGATATAAACCATATGAAAAGATAACAGGTATATATTCTCCCTGTCTTCTGAAGGAGATAAGTAAAATGCTTCTCCAGTATACTAGAAAAGTGAACATACATGTATGTAAAATTCTCTCTACATATCTTTTTTTTTTTTTATGGTGCCTATTGGAGAACAAAGCACAGGAACACATCGTCCACTTTTCTGGAATAGATAATGAATAAGTTTGTGAGTGGTGGTTATTTCTCCCTTCTTCCACTCACATGCATGTTGATTAATGATTTTCTCTATTCTTGATACTTTTCTGCCTCTCCAGTTTTGGGCTGACACCAAACACCGCCCTCACGATTCCCAGCCCGCTGAATCCCAACCAGTCCATTGACACCACCCTACCGCTCAACTCCATGGGTGCAGTGCAGAAGATGAGCCCCCTGATGAACCTGCAGGTGGCCGTCAAGAACAACATTGATGTCTTCTACTTCAGCTGCATCGTCCCCATCAACATCCTCTTTGTGGAAGATGGTCAGATGGGTAAGCCAACCTGCCCCTCCCCCCCCCCCCCCACCAACAAAACCACCAACACAACCACCACTTACCACCAAGACTAAAACCGCTACCACCACCGCTACCATTACTAGCACCACCAATATTACCACAACTTCATCCATCCCATCACTATGACTACTGCCACTGCTACCTCTAGCCCTCCATCTTCACTGTCACCATTACCACTGCCACAACTTCCACCACCACATTTACCACAATAGAATCACCCCACCACCACCACTACCACTACCACCTCCACTACCACCGCACAATTACCATCACTCCTATCACCACCAAGCTCTCTGTTCTGTTCTCAATACAAATGTTCATTTCCAACATCACAAATTCTTTCAAAAACAATTACACAAAAGTCAATGTAATACATATTGTACAAACTTTCTGTAGCACTGAATATATGAACATACTCTTGGAAAAGTACAGCTCAATGATTTGTACTTCAGAAAGCTAAAGAAAGTTTAATGTTAGGTTTTATTGACATCATTATTTTTGTTCATGAAAAGATAAACAAACAGTTATACCAAATCATTTAGCCCTGATTTATATTCTTCTTTTAGAGAAACAAACATTGTAACTTTATTGGCATCAGTGCGAAAGTATTTCTCAATCATGCCCAATCAAACTGTATATACCTGTTATCATCACTTTCCTTCTTCACCTGATATCTTTCTGTTCGTCTGGAAGACTGTAAATGTGTCATTTTTGTGTTTACTATGTCTACTATTCAGAGAGGAAAGTGTTCCTGGCAACGTGGAAAGACATCCCTCCCAGCAATGAAGTGCAGCACCAGATTTCCAACGTCAACATGAACTCGGGTGAGTGGTTACATTGTGGTATAAAACAGATATGCGATATGGCAATTGCATGGCAATTACTTTTATTTTACTGAGGCAGACCTTTTTCCCGAAAATAACTCACAGGCAAATCATGATATCTCAATTCATGTGATTCTGCAGTTACAGAAAAAAAATCAAAGCTTTGTTACATGTTTTCCAATCTTTGAACATCTTTATTTCTGACTATCTGTGTGTCAAAACAGGGTCAAAGACCATCTCAATAGATAATTGTCATCAAGGCATAGGTTTTGTTTGGTTTCCTCTCTTTTGTCGAGTTCAGTAAAAATATACTGCTAATGTCGTGTATTTTGTTGTAATTGTTTGAGCGCATTGAACCTACGTGGAAAGGTGCTATCTAAATATTGGTAATTTTTTTATCAGTATAAGTATTATTAATCAGTAGGCAGACAGGGCACGATATGATTTGTAAAGCTAACGGGCACTCCCCCTGTTTGATGGTTGTGTATGTGCTGCAGACGGCGCCCAGGCCAAACTCCAGCAGAACAACATCTTCACGGTGGCCAAGCGGACAGTGGACGGCCAGGACATGCTGTACCAGTCCATCAAGCTGACCAACGGCATCTGGGTCCTGGCCGAACTCAAGATGGTGCCGGGCAATCCCCTTGTGCAGGTTAGCCTTCTACTATGTCCCGCTGTGTCCACTACAAAATTGAACTTACGTTAACCCGCTGAGGACGGACTGATTTTGCTACAACACACATTTTCCATAGACACCTGCCCTTGTATATTCGGGACTTGTCCTCAACGGGTTAAAAAAACAAAAGTCCTCAGGACCAGCAGTTTTCTTTCATTATATCAAAATTTTGTTATAAGCAAATACATAAACAATAATAAAGAAAAAAAAAAAACATAAAGCAGATAGTGTTGAGGCCTGAATTTTTTACTTCCCTGTATCCGGAATTTCATTTTATTTCATGATATATGCACATCTTTCTTAACCTGATCTTCTGTTTTTATTGAATACGTCAAAGTCTCTCAAATCTTTACCCTTTTGAAGCTCTTGGGTTTATTCGGTTTCATTCTGCATATTTCAAGTCCACTGAGACGAGACTCTCCCCGCCGCACTTATTTCTTTTCAAAATACAAGGTGCTCTGATAATGCTCGCTCACTATTCACCCTCTTGATCGATTATCCCACTCTCTTTTTTATCCTTTTCACAAAGGCCTACCTCATTCCGTGTATCTCGTTATAAATCAGCTGTTGATGTTTTTTTAGCACTTATTGGCGGGAGCTCTACCCGCTCTACCCGCAACTGGGATTACACCCTCGTTTCATACGAGAAATTTACCTGTACTGTAGTGTATCGTGTAAGATCATTGTCCATTATGTGTATTCTCAACATTTTGTTCTCTTCTTTTCTATGTATGTTGTGTTTTATAACGAAGTGTAAGCCTACAGAGACATTAGCCATGTTTTATGTTTTCTTGATTGTTCACTGTTCATCTTATTTCCTTGCCTCTAACTACTCTAGTACCCCTGGTTTTGCTGACAGCCAACTAGCCCGAACATTTTGTTTGTATGCCCGTGAGAGGCACTTAAAGTTCATTGTCACACATGGCGCCAGCCTACCTTTTCACTTTGCGCAGAATCCGGTGCGGTATCTGCCGCGTCGACTTTGCTGTTATGCCTATGCTGGTTTCTTCCTGTTAGCATCATTTGCGCGCTCAATTGTCAGAGAATTTCTCATTCAAAATGGCTGAGGGATAAATGCGCCTTTTCGTTCCGTATTGGATGATGAGTTTTTTGATCTATTTAGACCTACTACACCAGAATTTGATTTCCTAGGTGATGTTTCTAATTCGCATACATCTTTTTATGATAAGTTAGTTGCCGATAATATGAACTCAACAGCTGAAGAAATGCAGTATGATCTTGATGATTTAACCCAAGCCCCATTATGTAGTTATGTTACTATGAATCAATTTAAAGAAATTCGTAAGGGTTTATGTAAAGACACATTTTCGTTGATACATTTGAATATAAGAAGTTTAAGTAAGCATTTTGATGAATTACAGTTATTATTGGATAATCCAAATAACCCTTTATTTACTGTGATAGGACTAACTGAAACGTGGTTATCTTCATGCCCCAAACGATCTTTCTCGCTTGAAGGATATAATGTTTTTGTGAATAACAGACCCGATCGTTCTGGTGGTGGGGTTGCCTTATATGTTTCAAACAGTTTTGAATGTATTGTTTGTGAAAAGTTGAGTAAAATGAATGACATTGTGGAGTCCCTTTTTGTTCAAATTAATGTTCCTGGTAGTAAAAATATTGTGATAGGTATCATTTATAGACCCCCAAATTCTAACAACAAAGATTTTTTATCATATCTCACCGAGTTGCTCACAGATCCTTTATTTGCTAACTCAGAGTCCTTTATACTCGGTGATTTTAATATTGATTTGTTAAGACATACAACAGACAATATACCGGGTGAATTCCTTGATACATTCTTATCCTCTTCTTTTTTACCCCTTATTTCCAAACCAACTCGTGTTTCTAGTCATTCGGCTACTTTGATTGATAATATTTTTTGTAATGTTTTAACTCTCCCAGATTCTTCCATAATTTTGTCTGATATTACTGATCATTTTCCTGTTATGACGCATTTTAAGTATAATCATATTAATGTTAATTCATTTCTTCGTCAGGAAAGGCGTAGAGTAACTCAAGAAAACTTGTTTTCTTTTTGTGCTTCTTTAGATAATGCTAATTGGGAATGTGTGTTTGATACAGATGACATTAATTTGTCTTTGAATAATTTTTTTGATGTTTTGAATAATCATTTGGATATATGTATTCCCAAAAGAAAATACAAACGGGGGAATTATAAAACAACACCAAGGCTTCCCTGGATTACAAAGTCCATTTTGCGATCTATTAACAGAAAAAATAAATTGTTTTATTCATTTAAGATGAAAAGTACTGAGCAAGCACGTTTGAAATACACATCATATAAAAATACCCTCACAAAAATATTACGTATAGAAAAGAAAAAATATTATCATAAGCAATTGCAGAGATATAGATATGATATAAAAAGTACGTGGAATGTGTTAAAACAAGCTATGAATACATCTACCAAAATCTCTGGTATATCAAAAATTCGATTTGATGACAAGATTATTGATAATTCTCAAGATATTGTAAATATTTTTAATAAATATTTTACAACTATTGGAGAAGATATTGCTCAAGAAATTCCCAATACTGATAAACATTTTACTGATTTTTTGAATCAGTATAATACACATTCTATATTCTTCACTCCTACCACTAGGTATGAGGTTATTGATATTGTTTCTGGTTTGAAAAATAAAAAAAGTGCAGGTTATGATGATATAAGCAATATGATTTTAAAAGGAGCAATATATTCTATTGTGGATCCTTTGGTGTATATTTTCAATTTGTCAATGTCAAACGGTCAGTTTCCGGAACAAATGAAAATAGCAAAAGTTATTCCTATATTTAAGAATGGTGACAATCTGGATATTAGTAATTATAGACCTATTTCTTTATTATCTTGTATATCAAAAATCTTAGAGAAAATTATATATAAAAGAACAATGAATTTTTTGAAGACGCATTGTGTTCTGACAAACTCCCAGTTTGGTTTTCGAGAAAAGCATAGCACCTCTCATGCATTTTTGAATTTTATTGATAAAGTAGCACATGCTTTAGATAATCACTCTCATTTGATCGGTATCTTCCTGGACTTCTCCAAGGCCTTCGACACTATTAATCATAATATATTGCTTTACAAGTTGTCCCACTATGGTATACGTGGGAAGGCCTTGGAGTGGTTCAGGAGTTATCTAACTGATCGTAAACAATATGTTTCAATAAACAATTATAACTCTGATATGAGAGAATTAATGTGTGGCGTGCCACAAGGTAGTATATTGGGGCCGTTGTTGTTTATTGTTTATATTAATGATTTATGTGCTTCCTCCCAAGTGTTATCATTCATACTTTTCGCCGATGACTCAAATGTGTTTTATTCACATGAAGATCCAAATATTCTTGTGCACACAGTAAATGCGGAGTTACAAAATTTACGAGATTGGATACGAGCTAATAAGCTGTCCCTGAATATCAATAAAACCAAGTATATGTTTTTTAGTAACACTTTAGATAATTTGAATATGGATATTTATTTTGATGACACTGTTTTAGAAAGTGTTTCATATACAAAATTTCTTGGAATCACAGTAGATAATAAACTTTCTTGGAAATTTCATATAGATTATGTTTGTAAATTTATTTCGCGCAATATAGGCGTCATTAACAGGTTCAAATTGTTTCTTCCCCAACATTCATTATTCATACTGTATTCGTCTTTGATACTACCTTATTTAAATTACGGAATCTTGGCATGGGGAAACACGCATCAAACATTATTAGATAGGGTTTTATTGTTACAAAAGAAGGCACTTCGAATCATTTGTAATGCCACTCCTTGCTCTCATACAGCTTCTTTGTTTTCTGAAAACAAGATTCTGAAAATTAAGGATTTGTTTTTATTTCATTTAGGACAATTTATGTATAGTTATAATAATAACTGTCTTCCGTTTATATTCGATTCTATGTTTCCTCGTAACCTGACATACCATAGTTACCCAACAAGACAGTCTAATGAATTTCATTTGCCCCTGCTTAGAACGGTTTTAGCTCAGCAGACATTTATATATACAGGCCCAAGATTCTGGAACTCCCTTAGTCCAGACATAAAAAATGCTCCTTCTTTGTTTTCATTCAAAAAAAGATTGAAATCATTCCTTCTTAAGTCTTATAATGTAACAGAAAGGAATTAATTTTGTTTGTTTATCTTTTTCAGTAAGTAGGTATTGTAAGCACCAGTATGCTATTGATTTTTCATAGACTTGTTAGGTCGCGTCTTTCGCGGAATTCCGCATCGCATCCCCTGTTTTTCCTATTGCAAACTTACGTGCCTTCACAGAACAGATAATGTGTTCTGCTATCAGCAATTCCATACAATTGTATATATCACTTTCTCGTCGCTTTTAATGCTCTACACTTCTAATATGGCTAATAGTCTCTGTTGGTTTGATCTTGAATGTACAGATTGATCTAGGCTTTTTGTTCTTAGTTGTCTCGTCTCTTTACTTGTATTTATACTTCTTCCCTTTCCCCTTTTCCACTTCTTTTTTCATCCCGCACACTTGTAGTTAAGTTTTCACTTTTTTTTTTCCTGTGAGGTGCCCACGTTGTACAAGCATAGTCTTTTGAGTGGGTACCTCCACTTTTTTTGGCAGAATGTATAAATATGTCTGTATGAAAAATGCCTAAAGTTGTAATGATTATTGACAAATGTTATCCTTTGCTATCTATGTATCATTCCTTCAAACGTATGTCGAATCTATATTTTTTGTACATTCTGTTGAAAGAAGTGAAAATAAAACCTTTGAATTTGAATTTGAAATTATAACTGTGTTCGTTATAACGGGAGTGCACTGTATAAAATCCTGCCCCAGCGGTAAGGATATCTCTCAGTTTTCTGAGCAAAAGAGCTCAAAAGCCTTCCTGCAGTATGATCCTCAAGCGCAATGTGGTAGATGTGATGTTTATGCATGTCGGATGAGGTTGATGGTTGCTATGGCGAGCAACCATGATTTATTGCTGTGAGCTTTAAAGTTTGAACAATTCCCTACTTTTGTTTTGTTTTGTTTTTCGTTTAACAAAAAGAAAATTGAGACAGAACCAGTCTTTGTAACCCTCATGTAATCACTGTGGGGGAAAAGGGGGAGGGAGGGTGTGGTCTAGGAGGTTCAACTAAGATAAAAAGTTGCCATTGCAGTTTGGTAGGATTTGATGACTGTTTCCATGGGTATTGACTGTCACATTTTGCTGCAGATATTGTACACATTGAGTATAATCCATGTTCTCACATGCACAAACCTTTCCCCTCTCTCTCTCTCTCTCTCGCTCTCCTGTTCCATCTGTCCAGCTTGCCATCAAGACCAGAGCGTTGGACGTGGTGCCGGACGTCCAGGAAGCGTACACAAGGATCCTGGGCAATTAGCAACTTTATGTGATGTGGTGATTGGTTACTCTGTTGTGTTGTTTCTTTCATTTTTTATGGGGGAGGGGGGCTGAATCATGAATACAAAATATTTTCCACATTGGGCCCCTCGTCACGTAAGACATCAGTGGGTGTACCCCAAGGTGGCAACGTACAGGTGTTGAAAAAACACCATGTTTTATCATTTGCTAGACTTTGTAGCATTCATCTTTGCTGGATCATATGGTTTACATATATACATGTAATTGATATTCCCCTATACCCTCGCCTCCTTCTACAAGTAATGTTAGTATGAATCTTGTAAAAGAGATTTTGTTTTACATATACATATTGTCAGGCCTACTTAGACCACAAACTCTTCCTCAAAGCAGTGACCCCCAATATCCTGTTTTTTAAAGTGTTGTTTGTTTGGATAATTCAGCGTGTGTTTGGCAGCTAAGGACTTTTATCACCCAACTGTTGAGAAGAAACCTGAATCCGTTCCGAAGCAGTGCATGTGCCTGCAGAAAGATCCGCTCTGCAGTGTGTTGTGATCCGTGGGTCCCATTCTGCTGGCGGTGTGACCTACACCAGCACTGCGCTGCGGTAAAAATACTCGGGTCAGGGCAACAATGTCAAACAGTGTAGTTGTTGTTGTTGTGAGCTTCACACAAGGCTCGCCTACCCCTCCTTTTTTTTCCTTTCTTTTATAGATGTTTACAATGCATGAAATTTGACTCCATGGAAGACTTATCAACACTGCCGCCAATTCTCAATCCACAGCCATATCATGTTACATTTTCTCAGTATGTTCAGATTGGTGAATAATTAAGTGTTGCTGCACCCCACAAAGACCTCTGTATAACTGTAATTCTCTGAGAGCATGCTTGACTTTAAACAGGTGAAATTTCTTCCTAATGAACAAACATTAAATGATTTATTTATTATTATTTTTTTTAAATAAAAGTTGATTGTAATACCTTAATTAAATTGATGTCCCTTCATCAATGAAGCTTAGTGCATGGAGGCCATATAAACACCATAAGTGGTAATAGACCACAGGGCTGAATTTGTGGTAGGTCTAATGAAGCTGATCTCTTTGGTCAGGGTCATACACATTTCCACAAATTGTGCGTTGCGTAATCCAGTGATATATGGCCTGGTACAACCTTACGCCAGTTGGACCACTTAAAGCAGGCAAACTTATTTTGACTGTGCTAGTCAACTCCCCCCCCCCCCCCCCCCCTAAACACACACACACACTCAAATAATGGACAGAACAGCAAAAGAAATGACGGGGAGGGAAAAAAAGGTGGGAAAATCCCCATCAGTGTATGAAAGGTACAGTACACCTAACAATTATATGGCATTTACCTGCCAAATTTAGAGAAGTATGTAAATTACATCACTGCTGGAAAGGAAATTTTCCAGCACAATGCTTGATTGCATGTTTTTTGTGTCAGTGCTGTCTTGTTTCAAGGCTTGTCCGTGAGCCAGGTGAATTGTTCCCCGCTTCATCCAGCGATTTCCCACACTTCTTTGAGCTACATCAGCACTTGACTCATACAAATCATAATGAAGTCATTGCAGCACACAAGCATGTGCTGAATGGATAGCACTGTTTCTTGACTGGTGCCTATACCAGACCTAACCGAGGTCCTTGTCCATGTGTGAGCACTATGGAGATTTATTTCCTCTGCATCCCTTTATGAATTCTTAGAATATTATATTCTAGAGTTTTAGGTTATTCCTGTAGTATTTCACACATTGTTAGAATTTAGTGAAAAATATTATGTTATATGTGTATCGTGGCTATGAATATATTTCTTGATTTCCATCGTCATCAGGGGAGGGGACTATTTTGACTGGGTTAGTGAATTGATATGCCTTCATTTAGCAGCGAAAACCTCCGATTACCAAAGTATGTGTTTTATTTATATGTACGAAGTCCAGCACCATTAGCCTACAGTGGGATTAAAGTGTCACAAAAGATATGTCTGTATCAGGAAAAGAAATATATATTGTGAATTTTTCTTTGGAAGGATTGTGAATCTGAAAACATAAGTTTGTGTGGATATTGTCAATAACGCATGAATTTGTGATGCGTAATATATTGAATAAATGTGAATTCCCAAGCAGGTCTTTATTGGTTTTGCGATTGTTTGATACTTACCGGGAATGTAGTCAGTTGTGATATTACATGATATGCAGTGTGCAGGTCTGTGTATGGTAAATGAGTGTGAGCAAAAGATTACACAGGAGACTTTGCCCTGTACAATACATAATCTACATTAACCGAGCATATTGGATGCTACATTTGTATTAAAGTCTTTGGGATTTCAGAATCTTGATGAGGGTCCATCTCACTGGGGGAGATTTCACCGCAGCTGCCACGACTGATCAGTCGCCACGACTCGTGTAACTCTAAAAAGACCAAGAAATGGCTTGCCCTCTCACCAAGGAGGTGATTCCAGGGAGAGATCTGAGACATCTGGAAACAAGATGACAATTTATTTGTCTGGAAGTTGTAGGGATGTCGCTGCGACATCTACAATACATTTCAGTTGTGGAGATGTATCAGAGAACTCAGAGACAAAATTTGTCTTTGCGACTTGGCCTCAATCAAGGGTCTCTGAAAAAATCCAACATATTTTATTTTCTTGCTACTCCCCGAAGACCAGGCTAGTCTCTGCGACAACTCTGCGACAACTCCACAGCATCTCCACGACTAGCGAGTCACCATCAAGTCGCTACCTATCAGTCTCCTAGCCGTGAGATACCCACTTAGCCTGTTCTATACTGAATTTGTAATCCCCATAGACTAAATGCACAGGCCACCGGGTTCCCGTATTGAACGGATGAAGGAATGGGTTTGTACATGAACATGTCTCATCGATATCATGCGGCTCATACCCTACAAAGGCAATGAACATTTCAGGTGACGAAAGGTGGTAGGAAAGAATGAACATTTGGAATTATGTCATATTATCTTAACAGCAACTCATACAGGGCATATGCTTTAGCTTGGATGTGTGGATGCATAGGTTCATAAGTGTCAATTTTAACGCAGATGGACACACGTTTAACAATGTGTTAAGCATATCAAATATGTTCTTGTGTGCTGTGTGTGTGTATGTGTGTGTGTATGTATGCTTATCACCTATAGATATTATTATTTTGTATTTATTCATATTTGCATGTGCATGCATTATGTGTGTGTGTTTATGTCTGTTGTGTGTCTGTTGGTATTTCTATGTAATGACCCGAGCAAGTGACCATGTAAAGGTGAAAGAAAAAAAAAAATAAGTGGTCATAAAACAGGTACACAAAAGCCAATAATTATGTAAAGGGATATCATCCTTGTGCATGAATCTTACGCATGGTGGATGCAATGATATCCGAATTTGGATTAAAAGCAGTCCTGCTCTTGCATATTCTATTTTTCCCTATCTCATAAAGTTTTGTATTGTTCTACATACCAGACACTTGTGTATTCACACTTGAGTATTCACACCCATCTCCCGCTTTCCATGTACCAAGGCCGCCTTATCTAAGATTTGAAGGGAAATGTACCCAAAATTTAATTATGTGGATTCAGTGTATGGATGAGCAATAGATGAACACGTCAGTGCAATTTGAAGAATATGCGATAATCTGTTTGAAAGTTTTGAATTTTCAAAGTTAACCCCCCCCCAAAAAAAAAAAACCCAAACAAACAACAACCCCCTCAACTCGAACAATCACGTACCGTTGTTGCTGAATTAGAAGGCTGCCACAATGCGACATGATGTAAAGGCAGGGGCGGATCCAGGGAGGACCGCAACCGGTGCACGCCCCCCCCCCCCTTTATTTTTTGTTGAAACAAAAGAAATAAAAAGAAAAAAATGGGGGAGGGGTGCGTGCGCCCCCCCCCCCTTTAATTTTGTAAACACGCCCCCTCTTTACAGAATTCCTGGATCCGCCCCTGAAAGGTATAAAAGTATCAATCCCCCTGCCCTCTAAAGGAGGTGCGTTTTCATGTGCATGTTCGTCATGTCAGGAAAATGAAAATAAGGGGAATTCTTTTGATATTTCCTTTATAGCATTGTACTTCAAAGTCATCATAAACTGATGGTCCGCGCAATCTGCTAACATATTGCATGTGTCCTATTCGTGTTGTAATCCCTGTGAACTTCAATAATCTGATGCAAGGCGTAAAAACACCAGACACGTAATGTCACACACAGTCTAACACGCATACACACATACACTTAAACATAATGGTTTGTATTAATCATAGAGACCGCACAATCCATCCGATCTTGACATTCGTAACACCATGCATGCGTTTTTGTATGAAACGTGGCCAGTAGTCCAGGCATCGGGGCTTTTCCCCGATACCCTAAAGAGAGAGCGATTGATGAACGGTGGGGAATTAAAACCCAAGCCGCGAGGCCTGACTATTTAAAGGCAAATTTGTGAAGCAATCCGCTTGTTATATACTCTATGCAATCTGTAGACGTGAAAAAATAAAAGGTGAAAGCCGCATGTTTGTGGTTAAATGAAACAATTAAATTCTTCTTGCAACGATGTGCATATCTTCATTTTTGTAAAATGCCTGCCTCTCACACTCGGAAACCATTATACTGCAACGTAATGATCGTGCGTATACGTGGCAGCGGGCGGATTTCCTCGCTACCTACTACCCTTCGAGCGCAGATAAAAATCTGCTAATTACCTCGTAATATTATTGTGGTAAGACGGGAGGTGCTTATAATCACCTATAGTCCTTCACCTGAATTATTACTGGCCTGTGTGATTAACGAGACAGTGCTCGGATAAACTGGAAACGGAATAAACGGAATAAACTGGAAAGGGAAGCTACATCATCATGCATCAGACTCCTTAACCCTAACCAGGCCGGGATTTTTTGGCTTAAACCAGAGGGGGTCGGATTCCGCCGCCGCCGCCCCCCCCCCCCCCCCCGAGATCTCGGCCATCAGTAGTGCGACTGCGACGAAATTTGGCATGCGTGACACCCATGTCATAATCTACAAGATTGTGTCATCAGATTTTTGGAAACAATTTCTAATTTTAATTACTTATGCAAATTTAGCTCAAGATCGTATTTAGTCTATATACTTTTTGGTCTGTAAATCTGTTTTAGCATAATTATTCCACAATTGTACATCACAAAAACTTCCAAAAGTCATTTCAATTCTTATGTATTTTATTGTTTTCAGAATTCCTTGTGTATTTCTTTGTTTTTCAACTTTTCGGGTTTTTTTATTGGAAATTGTCACTAACCACTTTTCTACCATAATTAGCATAAAATTAATCAGTGAAAGTGATTTATGACTTTCATGACAGAGCACTGTTTTCCATAGGAAATGTACACAAAATCACAAAATTTTGTCCATTTTGGGGCGACATGCCGTTACAAAAATGGGCGTGGCTTCGAAAAAGTATGCGCGAACGTTCCAAATTTGATCTCAAAAGTTGCGCGAGACTTGAACAATAGAATTATACACGTGTAGCGTGAAACATCGAGGGGGGGGGGGGGAGCGGATTCTTCCCCCCCCCCCCCCCCACCCCGGCCCTGTTAAGGTTGAATTTACCTTTGAAATGCGTTTACGAAGGAGAATTAAACACCAACTTATTTAAATTACTATCCCTTTCAAACTGGGCGCTTCGTTTTGTCATTTCCTATTTACTCCGTTTGCATGACACGTACACTGTTATACGCACGCCTTTCACTCTTCAGACAAGTCGTTAATCTTAAAAGGAAACCGGAACCCAAAAAAGCAATGTGGATTGAGTGAAAGCAGCATCATTAGTATTTAGAACACATCAGTGAAAGTTTGAGGAAAATCCGACAATCTATCCAAAAGTTATGAATTTGTTAAGTTTTTGTGTTGGAACCTGTGGATGAGGAGACTACTAGAGGTTATGGCATCTTCTGTGGACCACAATATAAAGAAAATAAAAGAAGAATTCCACAAAAATTAATTTTCCGTGAAAATTACACATTCCATCAACTTATATTGCTACTGACATATGTTAAGGGTAATATCATTTCCCCTGCTTTCTGAAAGACGTTAGTCAAGTGCTCTTTCATGAAGCTAGAAAAGTGAAAGTATGTTGAATTTTATTTATATTTTCTTTATATTGTTGTTCACACATGATATACACTGAAGTAGTCTCCTTTTAATCCAGTCATTACAACACCAAAACTTTAAAAATTCAACTTTTGCATCGATTGTCTGATTTTTTTCCCAAACTTTGACTGATGTATTCCATTAATGTTGCTGCTGCACTCAATCCACATTGCTCTTTGGGTTTTGGTTTCCTTTAATCGATAACCACACTCAGACTCGTATATTAATCTTTTATCAGCTCATGGTACAGCAGTACTCGGCTTCTGTTTTACATGTCACTTCGGACAATTTGCTCTGCTCTGGGCTTTTAAGTAATTGGTAAAGTATACGAGGAAGTCCTTTAGAAAAGTATGCTGATTTTTCCCGGCCCCCAAAGTATGTTGATTTTTCCCGGCCCCTAAAGTATCACGGTTTTGCAGATACGTCGCAAAACGATGTATGTGTATGCCCGAAAAAGTAATAAACGAATTGTGTATGCCCGGAAAAGTAATAAACGAATTGTGTATGCCCGGAAAAGTAATAAACGAATTATTCGTATTTGTCATGTTAAAATGTAATTTGTTTTGCTTTTGTTGTTGTAAGAAGAAATTAACCCGCAAAGGTGGCATTTGTTTGATGTTTTTGTTGTTTTCTCTATCTCTCTGATGCAACAATCCAGACCGTAAGATATGGGATTTAGGAATTCACTGAGGGCGGTAGCACTTCTGAGAGTAGCATGACTTCATTTGCACCCAGTTTAGTTCAGTGACGCTAATACACGTGTATTTAATAGTCTTCGGATGTCACGAGACATCTTCGAGTATATGACCCGTGTATATGGCATGACAAAAGACAACAGTACATTAAGAAGTCACCATACAAGAAGCATACACGAAGCGCTCCCGTATACCACCTCCGCATCTTACTCAAGTATCTGCTGAGCCTTCTTGGGTTTCTCTCTAGGAGGTGACTTCCTCGTTTCCTGTGTTGGGGTGACGTATTCTGACCTTTGGCACCGCGGCGGCTCGGCTCAGCTCAGACTTCGTGGTATTCGCCGGAAACCTGCTTCTCCGACGCACTGGCATTGACTGTAAAGTGAACGCTAGTTCGGTTTCCGCGGCGGAAGAAAAGTGACAGAGCAAAGAGCACGGACGCACAGATTATACTAGCCAAGCTATGTGCTTAGATCTGCGCCTCATTGTCGATTCTGCCTGAATTCTCACAAAATACCAAGCGAAGACATTATGGCGGACAAAAATTTATTCTTCCTCCAAGCACTTAGCGGTATCATTTTATTTGTGAACATTGCTCTCACGATGGAGGCATCTCTGAGGCAAAGTGGATTCAGCAACCCCAAGAACGATCCCAGCTACTTTCAGCTGCTGCCAACGAACTCGTCGCAGAACGAATCAGCCGTACGCTCGTGCGATATTGACTTCTACCAAATGCTCGTCGACTGCTCGAAATGTAATCTGACTTCTGTCCCACGTGACATACCCTCTGAGACGGAGATTTTGTATCTCAGCTACAACCTCCTTGTGCGCCTTGAAAACGATACATTCTCCGGGCTCACCAAATTACGAGAGCTCTACGTGGACACAAATATGTTGAGCTCCATCGAGAGCTCCGCGTTGGAAGGTCTTCATAGCCTTGAAATTCTCGATCTGTCGGGTAATAGTCTTTCTTCACTTCCCGCGGATCTTTTCATCGGCAGTACGAAATTGATGGAGCTGAATTTGGGCATCAACTATTTCAACGAGATACCCTGCGAATCTCTTCTCCCTCTGACCGGGCTGAAGCGACTTCTCCTGCATTTTAATCACATCAAATACCCATACTGTGAGCGCTTTCCGACACTGCCAAATGCCACTGCCATCAGCCTTAGTAGAAACGGCATCTGGCTTATCCAGAGACGAACTTTTCGATTTCTTGAGAACAGCACGGTGCACCACCTCATTCTCACTGGAAATGAAATAAAGTACATTGATTACAGAGTCGTCGCCTCGCTCCGATTTCACACATTGACACTCAACAGCAATCCCTTCTCTGATGATCAACTTGGTATTGCTAGCATATTCTACGGAGCCAAGTTCAACACGCACCTGCGTGCTCTTCATCTGAGAAACACAGGAATGAACGCAGTGCCCAGCGTACTTTATGTATTTCTCGCGAACAAAACACTTGATTACTTGGATATATCAATGAATGACATGAATCACATTCCATCGGATACGATTAATCGACTGACGATGCTTCGTAATATATCCCTTGCAGACAACCTTTTGGAGCAGATCGATCCAGCCAATTTCAGCCAAATGGAAGAACTGCGAGAACTGAATCTGGAGAACAATGTCATCGCGCGTCTTGACTCGCTACGCGCGGAAACGGGATGGAACATGTCACGTCTGCTCGTGTTGAATTTGGCGGGAAACCGTTTGTACAGACTTCCGGGAAATGCGTTCTTGGGTTTAGAAGGACTAGAGACGCTGGTCCTTCGGTCGAATCCCATTAATTACATGGAGGCTCAAGCCTTTAATGGTTTGGTCGGCCTGACATCCTTGGACCTGTCATACACGGATATCACCAACGTCTTATGGTCGACTTTCCAGTCGGTACCCAATTTACTCTCTTTGAACTTCAGCCATGCCAAATTAGTTCAAGCGAGCCCGCGGGAGTTTTTGAAAGGAATCGATCGACTTCAAAAGATCAACTTGGCGGGAAACGACCTGAGAGCAATGGACATGTGGAACCACCATTTTGAAGTATCATTATTTTCTAGAAAGACGGATTTGAAAGAAATTTGGCTTGATGACAATCCAAAGCTCGGTGACATACCTGCAAGGACGTTTGAAAATCTGAGAAGTCTTTCAATTTTATCTTTTAACAACTGTGGTATCAAAAAGCTGGATTCGAATTTATTTTCTGACTTATCAAATCTTTCAATCCTATCCTTTGATAAAAACGGAATTTCTGAATTACACCCCACCATTTTCTCTACATTAGAAAGTCTTCGGTCAATTTCCGCTGCGGGAAATGCTCTCACAATTTTCAGCAGTCCAATTTTCAGGCAGGCGACACAGCTCGAAAACATTAACGTGCCTTTTAATGCAATCACGTCGATTGATAGTTATACCTTAGACAACTTATCGGAGTTGGACACTTTCAACCTGGAGGGAAACCCCCTGTCATGTACGTGCGCATTTATGCCATTTTATGATTGGCTGAAAGAAACGAACGTCACGCTCGTGGGTGTGGTCGACACCCTCTGTTCTTCCACTTCATTCCCGACATTGATTGGCAAGTCTGTTGCCCTTTTCTCGCCATTAAACTACTGCGGCCCAAACATCGCTCTCTACTCCAGCGTGCCGGCCTGCGCCGTCCTCCTCTTAATCGCACTGGCTCTGACCTACTACAATCGATACTGGATCCGATATCATCTATTTCTGCTGAGACTCCAAGTTTTCGGATTCGCTGCGCTGGAAGATGAGCGGGATGCAGCCGATTACGAATACCACCTCAACATCATGTTCACAGACGATGACAGGGAGTGGGTGAACGCCATGCTCAAACCAGCCCTCCGTGAAAACCTTCCCGACTACGGTGAGCACATCGACATCATATTTGGCGACGACGACTTAATTCCCGGAATGTATTATCTCAGCGCTATCGATCATGCGATCGTCAATAGCTACAAGACGATACTTCTTCTCAGCAACGCAGCGATTCGCGACGATTGGTTCACGTCAAAGTTTAGGCTGGCTCTCGAACACGTGAATAATGTTAAGGTGGAGAAAGTGATCATAGTATTTCTAGAGGAAATCGCCAACGAAGATCTTCCCTTTTTGGTTAAGGCTTTCCTCGGCAAAAATAAGCCCCATTTGAAATGGACGGACGATGAAAGAGGTCGTAGATACTTTTGGGAAGAACTCTGGAAGTATTTGAAATCCAATTTAGTTTGTGACAACAGAATCCCGACATAGCCTCCTTATTCAGACAATGGCTTTATATCTGGCAGTTAAGAGAAATGTTGCACCATTTTTATGATAACTTAGATGAAAGCACCCATGTCAAACACTAAACAGTGAAGCGTTCATTGACTTTTGACAAA
Organism: Diadema setosum; assembly: GCA_033980235.1. Taxonomy (NCBI): domain Eukaryota; kingdom Metazoa; phylum Echinodermata; class Echinoidea; order Diadematoida; family Diadematidae; genus Diadema; species Diadema setosum. Next base: position 32,022,414 of record CM067062.1, on the reverse strand, counting down.
ATTACGAAGGTTTTGTGGATATTTTAAACGTTTCTGATGCTTTACAAATCAATAAATACTTGCCATTATTATCTATTCAGCGTGACAGTACTCTCAGATTCTGATTTTAACACTATCGTTCAATTTGTTTTACATTACTCCTTTTTCTTCAACCTGACTTTGGAGTGGAGGGATGAGATCAATGCCGTACGTATGGGGAAATGAGGCGGATTTCGAGGAATTTCAAAATTTGATCTGATATAGTTGTTACGACTTCATTGCAAGACTTCTTGTTAGTTCGACAATCAACGTTAGCTCATGTAAATGTATTCAAACTGTTCACACTATGTAGAGCTCCTTTAGACATTTCTTCTCCGGCACTCCCATTATTGCGTAACACTGTCAGTAAAAACTGAGCTTGGGGCCCGTCACATTTTATTAACATGTTTGATGCTCATTTGAATCAGTTTGAGGCGATTAGTAATAATTGCAAATAGCACCGTTGATTCTTCGTGCATTTAAAGTACAATCACACATCATGCTCAAACTGATTTTAATAAATTTTGATACAGAGTAAATTTAGATGATTCAAAGGTATGAAAAGTGTCATCAAAATCGAAGTTATAAGAGCAAAGTAAAACTCTAAAGATACTTCGAAGTGTTCAAACTGCATAGGTAGATTCATAATATGAAATGAAAAATGTAAAGCAATTACATCTTCATAGAATGCAACTCATCAGGTTTGCGTATCATTTTATTTTCACGAAATTACCATGCATCTGAAACTGTAAAATTCAAATGTCACATTCCATTATTATCATTTTTTTAATGGTTACTACCTTTCGTGATATGTCAATGAAAACATCGTGGGTCAGTAGCTTGGCGGGTGATGCAGATGAAGGTTCGAGGTATACTGTTTACCATGGAGACGCAAGTGGAAACAATATTTATTAAGGTTAAAGTTACTCCGTTACCTCATGTCTTATATAGGCCCTGTATTGGACAGACCAGGGACTTGGCTTTTTTTTCTTAGATTGCAGGAAGTTGCAACAAAGAACACTTTGTATCGATGATTTCCAGAAGTAGGCCGTTAAAGACATTATTTACCATTTGCAAATGAAACAAAAACCCAGCTTCAGTACTTCAAAATAGTGAGTTAAGGAGTGAATAGTAAATTAAGTCAAATGTGAGTTAAGGATAAAAATAACCTATCTAATAAATGTCAATTAGTAGAATCAGTGTTAAGTATTGTTAAATATGCAAAATGTGACCGACAGTTATCCCTGTGATAAAATTGTTTTTAGAATAAACCGTCGACAGTTATGGTTTATTGAGAAAAATAGTGATATCTCCTTATATTTTAGGCTTTATTGTGAAAATTTTATTCGGTATATAAGGATGTTTTGTGATACAAAATGACCTACACAATATGCATCAAGTGTGATAACACGAAGATCTATTTTTGTTGAAATCATTGCTCCCAATGGTAAACAGTACCTTAATTAAGCAGGCGTATCAGTCCCCGTACAGAAAAAACAGATTTGTGGGTGTGTTCGTTTGTCATAAAGAACGATTATTACGTCATGTAGGGCCTACGTGTCATTAGTGTTGAAAGGTCATACATGACGAATTGCATTTAATTTGTGATACATGTACTGTCAATTGCTGCAGCGTTTATTCAGCCAGAGTGTGATCCAATTAATGTGTGATGGTCTGAAGCCAAATGCAGGCCTACATTCATGACATTATTATGAAGAAGGCAATTCAAATGATACGGATTAAAGGGAAGTATAAAGATCACAAGCTGTGTGACTTATAAATGAGACAAGAATCGCCCCTCCTTCTTTTGTGTTTCTTGGTAAATTATGACCACATGTATACCCCATACCGGAATGATAATAAACACACACACACACACGCACACACACACACACGCACACACACACACACACACATGGAACATTAAAATATAAGAAGCTGCAAGGATTTGTTATGATATGAAAAGGGGAAATTCGATGCATCTCCATTTTCTGATATTTCGTGTGTCTCAAGATTATAATCTTTCTTGATCTGATGTATTGTATTCTACTCATGTGTTTTGAAACAGCTTGCATTTACACGCCTTGCCTTATAAAATTGTTAATTTTGTAGTTATACTCTTATTTTGTTTCATTCCTGCAATTGAAATTCACTCAGACAAGAGTCTTTGTTTTTCGTCGAAAATGGAATGTACACGTATATCATCATACAATCAATGTTTTATTTGTTCATGAAACTGTTTGTCAATATATTAATATGTGTTTCACCTGAAATCAAAACAAGCTGTTACGGAAGGGAATGAAATATTGGTGGCACAACAACATGCCACACATTCTGACAACAAAACATATCACCACCACCATGATAGCAGACTGAAGTCACACTCCAAAACTTTATTCTAGTTTTTTAGACTACTTTGGTTTAGCTGTATAACACTTTAAACCCACAAATCCTAGAAATATAATACTCATTAAGTGTTTAAACAAGGTAGAATTAATAATACTTCTTAGATCGATGAATGAATCTTAAATATGGCATAACATTTTTTTTACTCACAAAATTGGCAAATCTGTGTATGTTTTTGGATTTAGTTTATATCTAATGAATGTAACCATGCAGATTCTTCTCACCTTTCTCCAGCATTGAAGACGCAGTTACATTCAGGTTGCCAATTTGATGAGAAGATGAAATTTTCAATGAACTTGATGGGCTAGCCTGAGATTCTCTTTTTTTTTTTCTTTTTTTCTTTTTTTTTGGGGGGGGGGTGTTTGTTTGTTTCATATTTTTTATCTGAGAAGATTAGGGGCCTACTGGGCTTTCAGCTGCACTAGCTGGTCTTCCATTGCTTAGTGCGACTCGGAAATCGAACCCGGGTCCTTTGGATCTGGCGGCAGACGCGGTACCAACTGAGCCATATCACCGCTCTATTGACCTGGACGAATACGAAAGCAGGAGCAAATCTGCATTGTATAATATATCTATATTGCGATGAATATCTCATTTTCTTTGACTCCAGCACACAATTTGTATCCAAGAAGGATAACTTTACTTACTTTCTTGATCAAGCATACAGATAGTATGAGAAGATAAACAGAGAATGCATGGCTTATGTGTGTTTTTTTTAATAAACTTTAGCATCCCCGTCACCAGCTCACATCCTTAGAAACTCATGGGGAGGTTGTCAGAGTTACCCCCCCCCCCCCTCCCTTTTGTACGTGTTTATCACCATAGCTTCTCAATCTTACGCGCGCAGTATTCGTGGTGTACGTGCGTCATACCCACCGAAGTTCGGTGGTCATACCATGCACGGAAAGTTCTTTCATCATTCAAACCGGATATGTCGACGTGGAAGAGCGCCCCCTCCCCACACGCACACACACACACACACACACACACACACACACACACGCATGCAAACATCACACGTAAACATAAATAAACAAACATCGATGTCCTGCTGCTCATACCGGGTTAACGAATGCATTTGTCAATACGTGTACTATATTATAGCATTTTGCGGTCTATTTCTTCAGTTCGCTAGTCAATTTGTTATTTCGATGATTCAATTTCTAGGGTTTGGCCATACGCGGACATTTTGTTATTCAAATCTGATTATTCATTTCTGATCAGTATGAGTAGAATCTACATTAACGGTAATCTATACTATAATCTAAAATCTCAAATTCGTAGAAAATACTCCAACCTCGCAGAGTAGTCATTCAGTCTCGCTATAGAGGCGGGATTGTGATTCTGCAGTGCCGTTTTTAAAACATTCACATTTGATTTATTTAACGCTACGAGCAATCAATTTAGCACGATGGTATTCTAGTCCTCTCACAATCACCGTGTCTTTCAACGCATATTTTATGCTCTAAACACTCCTCCCCGCGTTATAGATGTGATTATATGTACATACATTTATTTGTGCAGTATATAGTGCAGACTTCATGAAATCACATTCTAGCATTTCCATTTTCACTTGCAGTTACAACAAATACTAATTTCCTTTTATTTGAATATCAGAGCATGATGTTGTGATACGTTTTCTTTCTATAATATGCACCATAATATAGTGGGCCCTGTGTCTTGTTGGGAAAATAGTAGGCTACATAGTCGACTACCAACAAGTTTCTTGTATTTTCTTTCATCGGGGAACGGGTGCTAGGCAATCTGCCTGGTAGGTACCCTGCTTGAAAGAAAAAAGTGTCCCACAGTGTGAGAACCACAGTGTGAACACAGTGTAAAATCTCCTCGCACTGTTACACTCGAGCGTTTTAACAGTGTGAACACAATGTGAGTCGTCAATTTGCAGTGTGAAACAAAGCAGTACTATGCGAACACTCTGTGTAAGCCACACCACAGTGTGAAATCATCTTAACACTGTTAAATTCGAGCCGGGTGCGAGGCAATCTGCCTGGTAGGTATAAACACAGTGTCCCACAGTGTGAGAACCACAGTGTGAACACAGTGTAAAATCTCCTCGCACTGTTACACTCGAGCGTTTTAACAGTGTGAACACAATGTGAGTCGTCAATTTGCAGTGTGAAACAAAGCATTACTATGCGAACACTCTGTGTAAGCCACACCACAGTGTGAAATCATCTTAACACTGTTAAATTCGAGCCGGGTGCGAGGCAATCTGCCTGGTAGGTATAAACACAGTGTCCCACAGTGTGAGAACCACAGTGTGAACACAGTGTAAAATCTCCTCGCACTGTTACACTCGAGCGTTTTAACAGTGTGAACACAATGTGAGTCGTCAATTTGCAGTGTGAAACAAAGCATTACTATGCGAACACTCTGTGTAAGCCACACCACAGTGTGAAATCATCTTAACACTGTTAAATTCGAGCCGGGTGCGAGGCAATCTGCCTGGTAGGTATAAACACAGTGTCCCACAGTGTGAGAACCACAGAGTGAACACAGTGTAAAATCTCATCGCACTGTTAAACTCGAGCGTTTAAACAGTGTGAAGACAATGTGAGTCGTCAATTTACCAATTTACTTAATTACTTACTTAATTTACTCAATCTACTAAGCATTACTATGTGAACACTCTGTGTAAGCCACACCACAGTGTGAATTCATTTTAACACTGTTAAATTCGAGCATTTTCACATAGTCGACTATAGAACACACTGTAAACACACTGTGGGACACTGTATTCTTTCCAGTAGTTTAGTAATTTATGTTACGGAGAGCTCATCCCAGTTGAAATAGCAATTTATTTCTTGGCAGTTGAAGCATCTCTGGAGGTAGGTCCGGGTGTGTCTACACCAACAATTTTTTTTTTTTCTTGAAAGAAAGATACTGTTCAGAGGGATGAAGGTTCAGGAGCGAGTTTCTTCAATATGTCTCCCTCTACAAATTAAATTTGTTAAGATCGTAACTGCTGATCTGTAAATTAACAAACATGTCGGGAAAAAAAAAGGTACCAGTGGGATCCCACTATGTGTATGTGTGTGTGTTTGGGGGGGGGGTGGGTGTGTATGCATGTGTGTGCGCAGATGACGGGTTTCTAATAGATTATTTCAGTGAAATCAAAATACAATAGGAAATAGTTCTTGTATTCAATAACGGTCCCGAAAGAGTATACGTGTCATGCATTGCGTGTCTATGTCGTTCTCACTCTGACACTCACACACACACACACACACACACATACACACATACACACATACACATATACACATATACACATACGCACACGCACACCTAGGCATATATAAATGTATACATATATATATATATATATATATATATATATATATATAATAGGCCTATGTTTATTGAGAATGGGAGGGAGAGAGAAGATAGAGATAGATACATATTATATATAAAAACACAAAGATATGAGTCAGATATATAATTCTATCCATATAAACAGTAGGCCTACATGCACACCCGCCATTTGCATTATTGCTGATTCTTACGAAAAGTTATTAAAAAAAATCCCATGCCCACGAAACGCCTTGAGGGTTCCAAAAGGAAGATTGTCAAATAATATTTACAAAATAATGACGCTTTTCACCATCCTGCAGGGTCTGTGTCACACTCTTCTAACATTGCGCAGTGCCGTACGTGGCGCTGTTTCGTTCGTCACTCAGGAATCAGTAATAGAGCTACCAGGTGATACTCCTTTTATTGCGCGTGAGTCTAGTACCTCCTTGGTCTACCCAAGGAGATACTAGTGTCCACATTATACAGGTTTCAAGTGGCAGTAAATCATGAAATATCACTCCTTAATAGTGAAAATCAAAAGACCTCATTACGTATTCATAAGCTAACACGAATATTACAGTGAAAGTCCACACCGTTATTAGTGGAATCTATTAAATGTTGTTTTTTAAAGCAAACATTCAAAGTTATGAACTGAAAGAGTTGTAAAAGTGTTTTTTTTTCTATGCTTTGATATTATTTGGTGCGATGCTCTTTCATCGCTTTGTGTTGAACAACTTCTCTCTTCTGACTAACATGCAGCTAAAAGGAGACTTCGAAAATAGTGTACCTGCAGCAATAGTGTTGATTAGTAATTTGGACGAGCGGAGGGAGAAGAGGAAAAGGGCATGCTTTATTATCATAGTAATGATAATAATGATAATGGTGGTGATAATAATAACAATAATAATAATAATGATAATAATAATAATGACAATAATATCATCATTATTATTGTTATTATTATTACTACTACTACTACTACTACTACTACTATTATCATCATCATGATTACTATTATCGTCATCATCATCATCATTCAATAAAAACTGCAATGAAGGCTGATTGAAAACAATTTATTCATTTACATTGTATAATGTAACTGAAATGTAATGTAGGCCACCTAATAGAAGATGTCATGGACATCATGGATTATAAAAATCGCAGTTTCAGCAAGTCCCATATTAATTTTTGTGCTGGAATTATTATAAATACTACCGATTGTATTACTTCCTCTTACTTTATGACCAGGTTTCTCTGCCCTTCTCAGTTCTTTCTCTCTTGACTTTGTTTCACGAAATCACATCGATTTCAACATGAACATTAATGTACATATCAAAACCACAGATGCCCCCCCCCCAAAAAAAAAAAAAATCCCGAAAAACCCATAACAACAACTGAAAGCAGCATCAGAATAAACTTTCTCGTCCCGCGTCTTTTGAATGGTAACCATCTTGCATCTACTACAAAGTTATTCAGTGTGTGTTAATATTTACTTTGATTTTAAAGTCACTATACTTGATTTGAACAGGGATAGGAGGACAGATTACATTCTTGGGGTGGGAGGGACGTAGCTGTTTTAAAGGGATGTTATAGTATTGGTTGAGGTGAGGATTCAGCCTTTGACCGTTTGCAAGATACTTACAAATGACTTTATGAAACGGTATGAAAGAGCATACAATTCTAAGAGGAAATCAAAGTTCACTATTTGATGAAAATCAGTTTTGAAATGGCTGAGATATCCAAAAACAAAGTAAAACAAAGCGATCCTAACAAAAGTTGGGTTCCATCTGTTATTGGGATTGCTTTGTTTTGGAGACCTCAGCCATTTCAAAACCAATTTTCACCAAATACACTTTGAATTCCTATTAAAATTATATCATGCTCATTCATATTTCATAAGAAAACCCAACAACAACAACAACAACAACAATTAAAAGCAGCATAAGAATAAACTTTCTTGTCCCACATCTTTTGTATGTTAATCATCTTGCATCTACTATAAAGTTATTTATAGTTTGTGTTAGTATTCACTTTAATTTTATTTTTCTCATTATCTTAAAAAAAAAATCATCATCATAAAACGTTGGAAACACGTATCCCCAGCTCAACCGAAACTGCACCATCCCTTTAAACTTTTTTAAAAATTAAAAATTTTCGTGAGAGTCAAATATGCACACGTAGGTCTATCCGTGACAGAAAGTAGGTTGCATCCCACTCCACTGCCCCCCCCCCCCCCCCATTTTACAGAATTGAACAATATTCCATACTTGGTACATGTCAAGCAAATCGCGGACCCGATTTCTGAATCTTAATGGGTTTTTTTTCCCCCTTTATAAATCTGTCACTCCTAGCTGTTCAATCAAATTCAATCCATCAGCATTTCACCCAAATTTTACTTCTCATCTACAAGACCTCAGGTGATGTTATTGGAGTTTGAAAACAAACAACGTTTGATGTGTCCAAAATCATACTAAAAGACAGCTTTGCTTGTAATTGGAAAAAAATAAGACCCTTCCCTTTGAAGTCACAGAGCTATTGAAAGAAACCTAATTCAAGTGATACGTTGAACTGCATTTTTAGACATTTATGATTTTATATCAGAGGGGATAATTTCAGGGGCGGATCAAGGAATTCCGTATAAAGAGGGGGCGCCTTTCCAAAATTAAAAGGAGGGGGCGCACACACCCCTTCCCCAATTTTTCTTTTTATTATTTTTGTTTAAAAAAAGGGGAGGTGCGTGCTCCTCCTAGATTCGCCACTGAGTTTGATACTATTGTGCGGGCGATTCATGGGGTAAATGGGGGTGGGTCTCTTTACCTCGGGGGTTCGCTTTACTCCAACTTCCCCCTTTAAAAATAACGTATGACAAGTTACCTGTGGTTTGCTTGGTAATCTTAGTCTATCACGCCTGTCAATAGCAAGACAGTTTTGTGGAGATTGTTGTGCACTTTACTCTCAATCTCAATGCCGAGAGTGTTACCCTTGTGTTATCAATCTCATACTAAAAATAATATATAATATATAATGCATTCTTCTAATTCGGTTTTCTAGTGCAAAATTTAAAGATCTCGATGTACAGGTACCGGCATATGAGAAAGTTGTTAGATGGAGATTATTAATGCAAGTTTCTAATGCTTTGACAGTAAATATATATTATATATATATATATATATATATATATATATATATATATATATATATATATATAAATATATATATATATATATATATATATATATATATATATATATATATAAGGTTTTGCTTTCACTTTCACTTGACTTATGTGGTTTGATTACTCTGTATGGCACCACGTTACAGCGTCTCATTTTCAGCAAAGTTATTGTCAAACATAATACACACCTATATAGTACTATACACAGAGCTATGTATTTTCTATCAATTTCAACAATTTCCATTTCAGTTATAGTATATTACATCCATGACATATACATACGTTAAAAATGTCTACACAGAACGGTTGCCAATAGTAATCAGAAGGCTTGACACTTTGGTAACCAGTGATACATAACACTGATCAATAAAACAAGGGAGTCCAACATGATGCTCGTGAAAGAGAAGGATGAGGAAAGGGAAGAGAATGATCTGTATTTCAATCTATTGTTATTTAATGTATCTAAAGATCAATTTCAGAAAGGTATTTCAGTAAAAGTGGTAATATTGAGTAAAGATTCACTAAGAAGTAAAGCGAGTACACGTCGTAGAAGCGGGTTTCATCCCCACTGATGGCAATATCAAAAGGACATGAACTACGACATGTTGAGAAAGTGAAGAGGGTAATAATACTGCGTCTCACCTTTATACCATCTCAAAATAATGAAATGCTATGTCAGGCAAATCTGAGGGAAAAGCAACAACAACTGAATTGTAGATCCAGTCAACGTGTATCGAGGTCCAAGGAACAGCGGCCAAGAATGCTACGCGACTATCCGCTATTGGCCGATTTTGGCGCATATATACCTGTCGAAAGTTCAGATATACTATACGAAATTATTAATCGACGCCATGTTATATTCATGCCGTTCTGCTGTGCAAACAAGTCGAGGACGAAACTTTCGCAGTCAGCGTCACGTGTCGGTGAAATAATTATGAGATGCAAAAGATTGCTAATTTAATTTAGCTAATTAAAGATTTAATAATTTTATATTCGTTCCTCAGACATGTCAGATCAGACAAGAACTTCAACAGCAAACTATTACAACTTAGCTGTGGGTGAACTAATCATTGCTAATAGAAGTTTTTGATACTACTCCGGCGCGATATGAAAATAGAATAATGATCATAATAAGGCGAATAGAAACAATGACAATAATAAGTTCATAAAGCGGGTGTCATTTCAGTTCAGTGTCTTGGCGCAAAAAAAAAGAAGAGATTTGGCTGTTACCCCTTGAGATCGAGTCCTCATCTTACAACAGCAAAAGTCGTAGGTGGGTATCCATGCATCGCTTCCTATAATCATCTCGTATAGACTGGGCGTGGGGAGGCTTGGAGTTGTAAGAAAAGCAAGGGAAAGCAATAATAAGAATTATGTGTGACAAAGGTGATGAACAGTAGAACTTTTGATTCGTTTCATGCGATTAATGGCATTAGAGAGGAAATCCAGTCCAAATATAAGTTAGTCTGATAAAAAGAGTAATATCTTACGAGATCAACGATAAAAATGGAAAAAAATAAAAATGTAAAAGATGAAAAATAAGGAATTTCTGAAAAACAGTTCTCGTACAGTGGATATGAATATGCAAATGAGTGAGCTAACCATGTCATACCCTCACAATTTTCCATTGATCGTGTGCAAAAAAAAAAAAACAAAACAAAACAAAAAACCAAAAAAAAAACATGGGGGTAAAATGACGAAAATATGTTTGAATGAAAAGCTGGAAATTTCAAAATTTTATGTGCAAACTATATGGTAGGTTATGAGGGAATGACATGCTCACTTTGCCATTTGCATGTTTATATTGGCTGTTCGAGAATTGTTTCCCCCAAAATAGCGAAATTTAAAATGTCATAACTTCCTTATGTTTAATCCGATTTCGATCAAAATTATACCGTTGAACTCGTTTTATTTGCTCTTTCTTACCAGACTAACTTATATGCGGACTGGATAGTCCTACATCCGGTTTTACAACGAAGCTGGCTTTCTGACGAAATTACACAGGAATTGTGCATTACCTGAATTGCTAAAAAAAAAAAATCATTAGATCTGAATATCATATCGCCTTTTAAGTACTATGTTCACAATACACCTGCCCCCGCAACAGCTCATCCACAATGCAAAACGGTGTCTGACATCAGATCAATTCATCACCATCGACGGATAAAAACACTCGTTCCACCCCCTCACAAAAAAAAAAAAAAACTACCTGCCTCTCTCTACAGTCACAACACCATCAATCGTTGCTTTCCAGGAGGCCGCCCTATACCTGGAGACACGCTCATGTAGGCGCCATATTACTCCAAACTAAACCCTGGATTTTCCTTGCGCATTTACCTTTAATTTTTTAACTGCGTACTACCTCTTTCTGCCACGTCACACTGCTACCCCAGTTTAGCTTTATGGTCAAGCTGCAATCTGGAATTTGTCTTCAAGGTTTTATGGTTCAAGACCTACGTGATAAAAAAAGGATCGTTGAGAGAGAGAGAGAGAGACATTTGTCGCGTCGTTTTTTCTACATCTTATTATTTGTTAAGAAATGAAACAACGTCTGCACAGTTCTGTTAATTCGTTTTCTCTACAAAGGCAGCAATGGTGAGTCATTTCTTTTATGTCATCGTCTTTCAACGCGTAATCAAAGTCAGACATCTTGATTATGATTGTATATTTCCGTAAAAGTGGCATATTTACAATGGAGTTTTGTCCGGACTTTGAATCTGGAATGGCCGTTACAAACATCAATGATCAAACTGGGTACACATGGGACCAAAAATGAAAACTCTTGGTAATATCTTAATATCAGTATTTTATATTAATGTGTTTGCCTATACTAGATCGGATTTGAACTTTCTTTATCATCATTGCCAAATTGTCACACATCTGCTGCTCAAAGTGGGCAATTTCTAGTGCCAAATGCCATCATGAAAAAATTTATGCTCCCTTCGTACATTATAGTAAAGTGCGTCACGTGTGGAGAGAATGAAGGCAACTTGTCAATAGACCAGTTCGTAATTCCACTTTGCGCATGAGCAGAAAAAGGTCATTTGTACCAACAGGCATTTTGGTTTATCAATTCACTGAAATGAGCATCTGTGATGTGATGATTATTCATATGATCCTTATCTGATTAGTGCTTGCCAGCACATCCACCTGATAGCAAGCCTGGCATTTGCAATATCAAAAGAAAAAGGTTGTTATTGCATTCCATACGAAACAATAAATTAGATGGCTGCTGAAATGTCAACTGACGGACTATTCTGGTCACCTGGTCTAAGCACAAGCTTATTCTTTGTTTGAACATGAATTCCACAAATTGTTATGTCGGGCAAGCTTATGCATTTTACCGCTTTGAAAACGAGTGAAGTGCCTAACCAACTGAGAAAAAAGAAAGGTCGTTTGTACCAAGGTGTACATGAGCTAATTACGAACTGGCTTATAACATGCAATGCAGAGCACGTTCTCAGCTTAAATACTCGAAGAATTGTTATTGTATGTATGTGTGTGTGTGTGTGTGTGTGTGTGTGTTGATGTCTTTGTGTGGGTGATTTAATGAAAAAAATCAAGTGGTCAAGTGGTTCAGATTCAGGTTTAATGACATTAATTTGCAGCAAATATGAATAATTATATAATTATAAGTGTACAAGTAACATGCGGTCAAAAATGTATGAGAACTTTGCGCCTTGGATAAAGCATATAGATTAAAAAAAAGACTTTCGACCTTAATTGTTAGTCTGGACAATTATCAGTCACTGGTTGCTTCAGACATTTAGTTTTTCTTCCGCATTTGTCTTCTTTTTTATTTTCTAGCGAACCACCCTTTTATTTGGTCTGTTCTTTGCCAACGCCATGATAGGTAATTATGGCCTTGATCTTATGTCCTTTTCTCTTGCATTGTGATATCTTTACATGAGACAAAATTGTGCAGCTCCTTGAGTTATGTCTTCTCCGTAGTCTTAATACGTATGCATGAATTAATCAAAGTTCCATTTAAAATATCCAGTACATTTCTCAATAATTAGATTTAATTATTCTTCTGTTCCAGTGATAAATTCATAATGTTCCATTATAAACAACAAAAATGTCATAAAACTTGAGGCATATAATATACAAATAAAAGCTAGAAATAACAATTCTTAAACATTGAAAAAAATCTGAGATGAAGGGGTGATTTCTTATTTGCCTGAACTGTAAGAGGTGTTAACTTTTTTGTGACCTCGTTTCTAAGCCAGACTAATCCGCGCACCAACCGATCGACGAATGTTTCTATGCCACAGTACATTGGAAACCGTAGCTTTGGCTACCGTCACATCCGGAATTTACACATCGCCCAACGACTTTTGGAGTAGTCGAGCGGGCTGTAAAAGCTCCAGCGATGCCCGAGCGATGCCCTTTCGATTTCTCATCCGTCGCCGGTCGATTTTAGGTCAAAACGCGGCGAAATCGGCCCCGGGATCTTCTTCGCGCGAAGTCCGGGCTGTGACCGAATTAAATAAAAGAGAACTTTCACAAGAAAATCTTCAAACCATGCTACCAGCTCATCTTCTCTATCTCTCTCTCTTCTCAATCTTCTTCTCCTTTCCTATTTTTTGTTTTGTTTTGTTTTTTGCATGACAGGGACTTGGGTTGGGATTTGTCTGGGTGTTTGTCTATAGGGCTAGTTAAGTTTAAATTCCTAGTTCGTGTAATTCGATTTTGTTATTCCTGTTTTCACCTACAAAAATAGAAGATCAATAACCAATGATATACGTATAATTATTTTACAATTTTGGGGTGAATGCACCCTACAAGCATTGCTTTTATTAGAATTCCTCCCCATTTCCAGCTTTTCCAACGGCACTTCAGAATGCTTTTTGAGGGTTTTTCTTTTTGCCTTATCAATGGTATATCCATAAATTTCGCTTATCATGTTTTGTTAAGTTGATGTATATGCACATGTATCTTATGTTTAGAATTTCATGTTTTGTTGGAGATGGAAAAATGAATGAATGAATAATGAAATAAGAATACAGGGTATTACTACTACTACTACTACTACTACTACTACTACTACTACTAAACAACTGCTAATGATGATGATAATAATAATAATAATAATAATAATAATAATAATAATAATAATAATAACAATAATAACAATAATGATAATCAAAACACAAATCTTAGTCACTCTTAGATTGTAATGTCTCAGAATATCTTTGCTTTCTAACTCTACGTTTACTTTATTTTTCTATTTCTTTATTCAGTATCATATTGTCATTGTAAATTTTCTTTATTTCGTCATTATTCAACTGTAGATAAAAATGAAGAAATGACGCAACCAGAAACTGCATGTCAACGTAGCAACCCAAAGTTGTAGTTTTCATCTCATCCTCTCAAAAGTATCTGCCACTGTCTTCCCTGTCCCCCATGTTGCTAGTCGTGTCCAAGCCAGCTGAGAGTGTCAGGTAGAAGCTAAGCAGCCGCCTCTTGTATCTTTCAGGGGGAGTGTTATGAGTGTTAATTTAGGAGCGCTCATAACGCGTTGCGGTCTAATAGTAATGTAACGCGCATAGGATTTACGCTGTGGCACATAAAGATTTTGAGGGCGATATGGACATGGAGTGGAAGCGCAAATGACTGTGCATCATCTGCTCGATTCTAGTTTAGATGGAGAGTATGAGACAGCCCGAAAAACAGTAGTGAAAAGATTAAACAGTGAAAGAATTCCAGTTAGATAGAGAGATCGAGAGACAAAGATTTACAGAGGACCATCTTTTCATTATTTTTCTTTTGTTTAACTCTCCAAATTGATTTTTCCTCCTCTTTCCGTTGTTGATATTCAATCTAATTTATCGTAGTTTTGTTATTGCGTTGTCGCAGTGGCGGATGGGGGGGGGGGGTGGGCGCATCGGGCACAAGCCCCCCCCCCCCCCTTTTAATTTTGTAAAGGCGCCCCCCCCCCCCTTTGCGGAATTTTTGGATCCGTCCCTGCGTTGTGTGGGCATTCTAACTTATTTACATATTGTAAGGCATAATCAAATTGATTTAAGTCGGGTTTAACTTAATGTACTAGGTATCTTTTGTGCATTTTGTGCTTGGGAATTTCTTGAAGTGCCATATATAGTAATGTAAATTGTCATTTTCGTTTGTATTATTTTAAGGTGTATCATAATGAAAGATAAACTCAGATTAAGCTTTTTGAAGAAGTTCATTCCAGTTAGATAGAGAGATCGAGAGACAAAGATTTACAGAGGACCATCTTTTCATTATTTTTCTTTTGTTTAACTCTCCAAATTGATTTTTCCTCCTCTTTCCGTTGTTGATATTCAATCTAATTTATCGTAGTTTTGTTATTGCGTTGTCGCAGTGGCGGATGGGGGGGGGGGTGGGCGCATCGGGCACAAGCCCCCCCCCCCCTTTTAATTTTGTAAAGGCGCCCCCCCCCCCCCCCCTTTGCGGAATTTTTGGATCCGTCCCTGCGTTGTGTGGGCATTCTAACTTATTTACATATTGTAAGGCATAATCAAATTGATTTAAGTCGGGTTTAACTTAATGTACTAGGTATCTTTTGTGCATTTTGTGCTTGGGAATTTCTTGAAGTGCCATATATAGTAATGTAAAATGTCATTTTCGTTTGTATTATTTTAAGGTGTATCATAATGAAAGATAAACTCAGATTAAGCTTTTTGAAGAAGTTCATATCATTTGTAATCATAATTAGTACATTTTGTGCATGTGTGTGATTCAACGTCTGTATTCCGTTTCTAAATAAGTTTCTTGCGTTTGAAGTGTGATTTTCCGTGAACCTATTTTTGAGGTCCTTCTAAATACAAGATACTTCTCTTTAAAGTATCTCCTTTATTCTCCAACACCCATTTGCTCTAATCTCTGTAGCCACATTGATTACTTTCTTTCCTTTCACAACCTCCAAAAAGGAATTCAAACAGTGAAAAAGATATTTTGATAATAATTTTTGATATCGTAGTTTTTAACAATAATTTCATACATAACGGATGTCCCTAAAGGACATACTGGTACGTTTACATCACACTCTACTTCGCTTCCCATGTATGTGTAAAATATGGATGAGATACATTGATTGTTTGTGGTGTTATATTCCTTTGAAATGTGGAGTTCAGTTGTGATTTGAAAAGTATGAAAATGAAGACATGAAAATTTTATAGAAATTTTATTAGCGTATAGAAATTTTGCGATTTATTATGCTAAGAACTCTTCCGACAATGTGCGATATTTTAGATCATCATGATTGTGACAATAGAAGTTATGGCAATACGTGTGATTACAAAACTTCTTCATAGTGTCTGAAAGCCTGGAAATCCCTATCAGCTATACGTGTGTCATTTTCCAACTCTTTTTAACTTCAATACCATGTCATACCATATATAAAAAAAAAACTCTGTCCTTGCGTTTGCAGCCCATGGTGTACGCAGGAACAAGTACAATGTCACCTACACTTTCCCCATACACATGCACCAACAGTGCAAGATAAAGACAGTCAACGACACAGCAGTTCAACTAATCCCAAAGTTCATAAAGCGGGTTTTCTCTCCAAAGAGTTGCGCTCAGGGTGGCTACTGGATTTGTCGCCTTCCGGGTGAGCTGATTGTTGTTTAGTTTAATTTGATTTAATTCCATTTGTTCTTGTGTGGTTTTATTTCTCAATGTAATTATCTATTTAGTTCTTTTTGCCAGGTACGGTAACAAATTGATGCAAAGTATGAAAGGAAAAGTGACGGTAAACATCAACATAGGAAATGGCGATGTAGTAATAACACTGTCATTCGTAAAATAACTATAGGAAGTCAACTATATTGCGTTAAAAAAAAAGCCTATGTCAAAGATACATTAGTTACCTGTTTTGTCAAACAATACAGGTAACTACTGTTCATACAAAGGACTTTAATTGGATTGGTCCCACGAGTAATTAGACCTTAAATTGTGTCGTTCAAATTTGTAAACCACAAAAAAATAATAAACATACTTCTTCTTCTTATTTCTTCCTTGCAGTTTTAGCAACGCAAAATCTGCACGACAAAAGCATGTCATTTAACATTCTTATTTCCGTCATTCATAGAGTTAAATGTTAGTAAAACACACATTGGGTCTGATTTGAACTTCAGTTTGCATTGTACAATGTAAATGCTACAATCTTTTACAGAAATGCAAAATTGAATGACCGAACACATAGGCCCAACATTTAAATGACCAACTTCACGGCGATATTATATACACTTAACCAAAAAAGTAAGTTTCCCTCCCTAGCATTATTGGATATATCTCAAAAAATATTCTACCGATTTTACTCATAATATGAGTGGCATATCATTGCCACCAGATATCATTATTGGTGTGAAAAAAAAATGCATTTTATGTCAAAATGCATGGGAAAAAAAGGTTGCACTTAATTAAGGTTATATAAAGCATATTGTGTACATTTCCTATGCAAGTTAACAAATGACCTTTTTAAATTGTTACGTAATTCTCAGGAATTTCTTCAGGTACAATATACTTCCCTATTAAACAGATGTTATGCATACTTTTTAAACAATAGGCCTTTTCAATATGAAAATGTTGGTCAAAGCCATGTGCTTTTTAATTCCAATTTCGGTTGATCACATTAATCTGCTTATGGCCATTTTGCATCATGCAGCGTCTGCAAATTTTTGAAAGAGGGAAGAGATGCCGGCTGGTCATTGAAGCGGATGGTGGGCATATCAATACTTCACTGTATGCTCATGAAGAGAAAGAGATAAAGAAATATGCAATAAACCATGCTTAAAAGTTCAGAATCATGAGTGATTGTTTGATTATTTGTATAAAAGTCAATGCAAATCACTAAAGTGCAACTTTTTTTTTCCATGCATTTTGACATAAAATGCTTTTTTTTTTTTTCACACCAATAACGATGTCTGGTGGCAATGATATGCCATTCATATTATGAGTAATACAATTCCCTATCCATTCCCGTTTGAATCTTAAAAATCGGTAAAATACTTTTTGAGATATATCCAAAAATGCTAAGGGGGAACTTACTTTTTTGGTTGATTGTATATATGTATATATATATATATATATATATATATGCATACATGTATATATTTGTGACTTTGAATGACGCGATTATCGATTTGAATGGCAAACGAGTGAAAAAGACAGCTAAATATATAATATGATTGTTGACATTTAATGCTTGTGAGTTAATAATGTTTCTAAATTTGACAGAAGTTCTGATTTACATGAGTGTAAAAAAAAAACACAAAATTCATTTACACAACGCGGTATTGTATTTACTTGAAGTTCACAATTTTAACAACTATTGTAACATACACTTATGGATGTTGTTGGTCCTGCATGGGTGTATGCTTGAAAAGGTAATCTATTTCATCAAACAGATTGTTGGAAAGAGCCGTGCCAGAATGGCGTATGTGAGGAAACCAAAACTAATTTCAAGTGCCACTGTACTGAGGGGTTTACCGGTGACGTCTGTGAATTTGGTAAGGCTAAGCGAAACTCTTTCATTCCATCTTGAGACAGGTTGTCGATGTTGTTTTCATCTGAAGTAATCATCTTCAACTTCATCTACCAAGCTTCATCATACCACTGGCTGAAGGGGAAAAATAATGATCTTCCCTAACTTTCAAGCAACACATAATTTCCAATCTTCCCAAACCTTCAAGCAACACATAATCTTCCCTAAGTTTTGTTTCAAATAGAGATATGCCAGCATTCATGGCAGTATTCTACTTTCGTGACATACCGTCTACTGAGGCATTTTACATCTCCCCTTTTGATGTACGATGGGCATGACATTTAGCCATTAATTGCAATCATAGGTATATGGTTGATTGAGTTGTGTATTTGTAAACAGTTTTGAGGAGAGTGCATGATTGTGTGCCAGACATGTTAAATCTATTCTTTTAAAGTAAACATTTCCTTGTCATGTTTTCTGCCGGTATCGATGTTCAGTCGTGAGATGCACATGCAAATGCACATGTGAGTAGTCCATGTCTCGTTGGTGTTTTTATGTCTTTAAAACATGTCACATCTACAAGAGGAATCAGCAGTTCAAGGTACATATTTACTCTATAATTCGCTGTCTCCACATTGTGTCCTAAAATATCAATATGACAAAGATCACTGAAGACGGAATTCATCACAAAATGTCCTACAAATTACCGTTTAGGAAGAACATTACAGGTGACTGTGATATTGATTAGGTGATACCGGCAGCTGTAAGCCATGAATATAAAGCTAAAATGATTTCCACGCAGGTACACCGACAAACAAGACAGACACCTCTGGTCGTGGGATCACGAGCACATCTGCAGCAGAACTTACGTCACATGCCTCAGCAGGTTTGTCAAGGGTTCATATCAAAGATGTGTTTCCCTGAAGATGTCTCGTGATTAATACAGTCAGTGTGAGATGATTTCCTTCGCGATCAGTCATTTCATAATTTTGCCAATGGCAGTTAGCCCGCAGACATTTACAGGTGCAAAACAAACAAAAAGTGATCACATAATTCATATATAACGGTGTAGTTGGCACAACTCTGGAGCAGTTACCGATGAAACAAAAATTAATAATGTCCAACATTTTGGGAGCAATTGTCGTAGGAGCATAATATCATATCTAAAAATCTTTTTTTTTTTGTTGTTGTTGTTATTGATAGAACCACTCTTAGTTTTTGGAATTAGTTTAAACAGATGTCATCATTGATCTATGTTATCTAATTGCTTTTCTGTCATGTTTGTGTAAATCAAATCGAAGGCAGACATTTGCAGATAAAAAAGGGCATATGTTCATAGACGCGACTTTGTTGATATTCCTTTACCTCTTGAAATACTTATTGTTAATGTATTAATCGTATTGAATTATTGCTAACACTCGGTCAACTGACTTCCTTACCATTTAAGACACATGTATGTATACGTAAGCCAAAATTTACTCACAAGCGTCAGGAGGCTTTAACTCAACTGGATCGTGTGCAGCGACTTCAAAATTGGGCAGCCCGATTAGTGTTTCAGGTTTCTAGGGACTACCCATCTCAGCCACTTCTGAAGTCGTTGCACTGGCTTCCTTTGAAGCAACGGATAATTTTCAAATTAGTTTTGTTTGTTTATAAAATCCTTAACGATCAAGCTCCGAAATATTTAGACGCCTGTTTGACTTTATATACACCTACTAGAAATTTGAGGTCATCTAGTGATCCGCTTCGTCTCACATACTCTGTTACTCGCACCTTAGCCGGTGATAGGACATTTACTGTGTCTGCTTCAAAGCACTGGAACAATTTACCACTTACCGTTAGACAGTCTCCATCAGTCAGTGTGTTCAAAAAAGCCTTGAAAACACATCTTTTCAGTAGCAACTAGTTCGTAGCTGTATATATAACATTTATCCAATTACACATACTGTCGTACATGTTTTGAATTGATTGTAAGCGCTTTGGGCCTTGTGGGAAAAGCGCATTATAAATAATAGTAATAATAATAATAATAATAATAATATAAGAAATGATCTGAATCTGATGTAAAACTTATCACTAGATTAGGTGCTGTCTTTCATATTCTTTGTTACTGGTTGTGTGTGCTTGTGTGTGTGTGTGTGTGCGTGTGTGTGTGTGAGTGTGTGTGTGTGTGTGTGAGTTTCTTATTTTATTAAACTTACATTTGTACTCAATAATGATTCAAGATTCAAATTTATTTTCACTTCCATCAAATAAACAAAGAAATTATATACAATGCCTGTGTACAGGATATTTTTAATAATAAATATTGCAGAATGTGATTTAACAAAGTACATATGAAAATGAGTAGCAGATGAACACCCCCCCCCCCCCGCAATTATATATCTTTGTTAATATATACATAAAGTGTAGAATACAAGTTAACTAAGGATGGGGATGGAAATGAATGGTCCCACTAAGAAGCAAAGCTTGTACGATATGGAACCCTCAGAAAATGCACAAGACAGCGATACAAAACAAAATAAAACGAACCGATGTCAACTGACATGAAATCAAAATAATTGGGAAGGGAAAAAAGAAAGAAAAAAAAGGAAAAAAGAAAGGAAAAAAAGAACTATACAGCATGATATGATATTGACGGGTGCTCTCATTATTCTAGTTATTATGATCACTCGAGCTCAACAATTGCATCTAACATTGATTATTCAATGTTTTCAATGGTCACGCTACAGTGAATGATTGCCCAGACGGCTGGGTGAATAATACTGACAGCGGATCTTGCTACATGCTGGTGAAGTCAGAGGAAACCTACAGTGCCGCAAAAAACATTTGTGAACGACACAACGCACAGGTTGTCAGTTTGAACACCAAGGAAGAGCTGGAATTTGTCTGGCAGTACGTTTCTAACGAACTAACCTCCTACAAGGAATTCTGGATAGGTATTCATTTTTATTTGTTTATTCACTTTTTTCCCCTTCTGGGCGCTTGCTAGTGTTTCTCTTTATGGGGCTTTGTGTGCGTGGCTATAAGGGCTAATAAATCAATTATTTTTTTTTTCCTCAATGAGATAGGGATCCACGTCACATGGGTTCCAAAAGTTTTGGTACTTTACTTTCTGTCATTCTAGGCAATTTTGCAGGATTATTCTTTGCAACACTATCAAGTGCATAGATATAGATGTAATTTACCTTACCTATGTATTTACAGAAAAAAAAAGAATCAAAAGCATCATATTGACGCTTTTAAGTGCACTGGTGCAAAACACGCAAAATCTACTCTACACGTACACCTAGAACTGAATGCAGGAATGACATGTCAATTTGGATGATATCTTTCTTTCATGAATTCTTTCCCATGCCTATTTAAAAATTTCCTGTAGCCTTTCAGGACTAGACACATGCATTCTGAGCTAAATCCGATGAGAAAATGATAAAGAGCTTAGTCATTCTAGATTAGATAAGTACTACACAGAAAGGCGTTAAGTATATAGGCTAAATGCAATCAAATATCTGTTTTCTTCATTAAATTACCATTTTGTTAGAAGCATTTCGGAGGTGTAATGGTAGGATATTTGCTTCCATTATTGTCTCTTGTCTGCAAAACCCTTTTTGACTGTCTTGAATTCATATATCTCTACGCACTCGTTATTTAGACTACACATAGCTATATTTGATTTCGCTGCTCCTCCTCCTCCACCTCTTTGCCGCAGGACTGAATCATGAGAATACCAGTGACTGGCAGTGGGAAGACGGAACCAGCCTGCGCATAGCACCCAGCGCTTTTTGGGCGGTAGGTGAACCCAACAATTGGCTTTCCCAGCAGGAGGATAACGCTCACGTGAGAAGCAACTCAAAAGTTAATGACGCGAGTGGCAGCTTAAGTTACTACTTCGTCTGCGAGATGAAATTACTGGATCCTAAGGTGAAAGTGTGATGGGCTATCAATAGGCAGTCTTTCGTTTACAGTAAATAGGAGATTTGATTTGATTTACCGTCCAATAAGGACATTCAGTTTTCACATGGTTTGACAATACAGATACATATACATCACATTTCGATAATACATATAGAACTAAACAGAAAAGTAACATTCTAACAAATAATAAATTAGATATTGCTACATGCATGTTATAAATAAGACACAAAAGATACATTTTATATGCTGTTAAATAACAGTATCACACATTATACTACATGAATAACAAATATAAACGCTACTTATATACTGTTTAAACAGACTTATATAAAATTATACGTAATATCTTTAATAGAATAATCTTTAACCTTTTGCTATATAATACATCCACAAACATCAAATTACACTCATGAAGTCATTTTAATCTCTCGTTTCTTCAAACGATTTAACTCCAACTTCAATCATATATCACTTATATATATTGTGATGTATCTTGTAATAGTGTCCACATTACTAGTACTTCTGATTGATAAAAAAAAAATGTTGATGATATCTTAAATTTGTTAAATTGTCGACCTAATTCATTATGATTGACTTGTGCAACATTACAGCTCCTGCATCTCCTGAAAGTTACAACATTAGCACTATACATCAGGATCCTAAGAGAGTCAAGCTACAACCCACTACATATAAGCTATGATAACCATTACATTAGTACTCATACTTTGAAATCGTTATATGAAGTACTGTGGTAGACATGCTCGTATAGGCCTACTTGTGTACTTATTCCTATGCTATTTTCACTCAGTTCTTAATCTTTTATTTTCCACCTTTTCTTTCTCTTTTCTTTTACTTGTTTTGCTCTTTGTACTTTCCTATTTAAAGGGATCGTATAGTTTTGGTTGAGACCTAATTTCAGGTTTCTAACATTTTTTGGTGAGATAATGAGAAACCTCTTATGAAATATGAAAGAGCAAGTAATTCTATGAGGAATTCAGCATTTATTTGATGAAAATTGGTTTTGAAATGGCTGAGATATCCAAAACATAGCAATTCTAATAAGTGTGGGACCCACACTTTTTTACGATCGCTTTGTTTTATACTTTGTTTTTGGATGTTTCAGTAATTCCAAACCCGATTTTCATCAAATAAACTTTGAATTCCTCTTAAAATGGTATGCTCTGTACTATAAGTGTTTTCTTGGTATCTCGCAAAAAGTTAAAAGCCCAATTCTCATCTCCACCAATACTGTACCATCCCCTTAAGCTTTAATATAGTTATGTCATCAGTATATACTTTGTGCCCTCTCTCCATTGAAAAACGTATTCACATTGGTATTATTCCCCCCCCCCCCCCCGAACCCGCGGAATACAAGCTTTGCTTTTGTGATTCTCTTCATATTTCACATAAAGAATTGAGGGGATCGGTGCAATATAGTGCTAACCCACACAATAGTCATTTTGAGAAAATCGCTTTTGAATGTTTGGAAAGTCCATACATTGTACATTAATAAAACATGAATGCATGCATTTTTTACCATCTTATTGGTTGAATTCAAATATATTTTCACGGAGGTTAGAGTGAAGGATAAGGATTATGAAAATGCATGTAACTCAATTTTGACAAAAGTGTGGGTTAGCACTATATTGCACAGACCCCCTCAATTGTATTTTTATGTAGATACACTGACACATTTTCTAGACATGATTCACTTTATATCGTAAATATATATATATATATATATATATATATATATATATATATATCATATCTTATATATCTTAATATATACAAGCCTGCATATTATATCTTAAGTAATTACTTTGTACCTTGCTTGTTTGTATTTTCTTTTTCTTTTCTTTTGTGTGCTTAGTATAAGTATGTTTAACCTAGATGTCAAGTGAAATATGAAAATCGATGTGCTGGAAATGTTATTCACAGTGATATTTGATATTTGATACTTTTGATACTACAATTTCACGACAAGCGTAATACAAACAAATACATTTTTCTTTTGTACAAACCATAGGATTTTTGAAAAAGAATTGATAAATTTGATGAATACAAAATACTGACAATAGATACAAATTACACGGTACATTAAAGATAAAGAAAAATAATTTAAAGGTACAATCTAAGGGGAGCAATTGCAGAAAAAGGCTGTATCCTATAAGCTTACGCATCACTGTTCACTGTGTCTCGAGTGTAAGACCGGTGCAGTTTCAGTAATTCAATTCAATTCATTACTATCCATCAATTTTCAAATCAACTAATCACCTAATTCAGTCGTGGATTGCGCGAAGAGGATATCGTGTTATTCATTCCTCCTTATGATGGGAATGTCTCATCAATAAAAGAAATTATGAAAAAAAATGATGTGTGATTTTTTTTTTACTTTTGTTGTTTATTATTTTCATAATGGGGTGAAATGGCAATGGTATAATCAAAAGGATAATATTGTTGTACAGTGCAATGTGATTACGAAACTTGGCCCTTTATTCGCTTTCCTAGAGTGATGCAAAACTGAATTCACGTGACATGCACATTGCACAAGGAAAGATGGTGTTTGTCAATGATACAGGTTGTCCTTTGACAATGGATTTTGGATGTGTGTGTGTGTGTGTGTGTGTGTGTGTGTTGTGTTTGTGAGGAAGGAAGAGAGTATAATATCGTATTTGTGATGGTATATGTTTATGTAGTCGTTTAGGTGATATGTAGGGGTATTTTTTTTTTGTGGAAACGCGTTAGCTTGTTTGTTGTGCTGTCTGTGTGTGTGTGTACGTGTGTGTGTGTGTGTGTGTGTGTGTGTGTGTGTGTGTGTGTGTGTGTACATAGTTCTCATATTGGCTCAGTGTGCTTGGCGTACTGAAAACTGAAAACACACAAGGGAGCCGTTATAGGCAGACACATGCAGTAGGAAGGGAGGAGGGTTAATAAGTTGTAGAACATAACACATCGATGCAAAGTGTCAGTGAAAAGTTGTTATTAATCCGTTTGTGATGAAATTTTTCTTCCCTGTCAAACTGCGTGTAGATTCTTACTGACATCAGAAGTTACACACTACAGGTAACATCATGATATTATTCCAAAATGGTTAGCCTACCTTGGTTTACACTGCATATCCCCGTTCTGTATTTGCTATTATGACTATCAGACTATTCCTCATAACCGCAGTAATACATAAATAAATTTCAACAAGAACAAGAACAACAACGGATAATAGGATCCTGCTGATGATTAAAACACGTATAAAGGTGATGTGTCTTCATACTTAATCTACACTACATTGATACAGAATTATTCTCTTTTTTCTATTGCTACTTAAATAATTTTAATGAATTATACTAATTTGTCGACTGTGAGTCACTTTTTTTTTTACAATGATTTCATACCCATGTTGTACAAGTTCTTATGTGTATTTATCGCTGTTGTTGATTTTCATATGAATTTTATATGTATGTCAAGTGAACCCCTTTGAAAATCAGCTCTGCTGAAAGGGCTATCCACCCCTGTATTGCTGGAAATGAATAAATGAATAAATAAATAAGCCAATTGGTTAAAGTCTTAATATATTAGATGCTATAAGAAATTTAAACTCAGCTATTATGCCAATGATTTACATTGATCTGACAGGCATTTATCAAGTGACAATATTGACATTTTTCGGGGTTAGATGTAGATTTTAGACAATGTGAAATTAAAACTTGTTCAATCGGCAGCATTTACTTTTTTGAAACATTCAAACTGCCCTAAAGGGGATGGCTAGTAACTGCCTTTTATGATCGGTGGGAATCAGTGGGGGATGATTGTTCCAATCCTCGTGGGATCCATTTAAGAGTACATTATATATCTATTGTGTGAAAATTACTTGCTTCAGAATGGTCTCACATTTAAGTAATGTGCAGTTTAATGTTTCCAGGTTAGCATGCCTGCACAGTGACGCGGCGATCGTTAACGGGCCGTTATGCGTCATGGACGCCAACCTCTCACATACCACCACACTTCGGGGACCCCCAAAGTGCTCTCAAGAAAATCATAAATGAGTGCTTATCTTGTGGTGCCAGAAGTATTCGATACTCACACACTTGATTAAAAAACAAAAACAAAAACAACAACAACAATATCAACAACAACAACGAACAACTCGCCGGTTTATAATTTCTCTTTTCGTATTTCATATCTGTATCGCAAAACCATAGAAAATGTGCATAACAAAATGCTCACCAAGGAGTAAAAAAAAAAACACACACCCACAATTAATTTAATCAGGCCATCAAAGATAGAAAAAAAAGTTGTCAGTTTTCAGTTTGATTTATTTTTAATGCTATAAGCATAAACTTCTCACTGATGAGTTGTAAAGGTTGAGCTGAACCAGGAGAACCTTGTAAAAATACAAACTGATTGTTGATACATGTATCTGCTGACAAGGGCACGTAGGTAGTAATTTCCAGGCACCCGTAATGCCGACTATTGTCTCATAATCCGATTCAAGGACAGCAGTTTGCAGTGTATAAAAGTGTGCACGTATACCTATATTGCCGATTGCTGTTGCATATAGTTTTGAAGGTTTCAGTTTTCAGTATGATTTATTTTTAATGCTAAGCATAAACTTCTCACTGATGAGTTGTAATGCTTGAGCTGAACCAGGAGAACCTTGTAAAATATACAAACTGATTGTTAATGATAGATGCATATGTTTACAAGGGCATGTCGTCATTTCCAGGCACCCGTAATGTCTATTGAGCCATAATGCCGACGATTGTATTATAATCCGACTCAAAGACAGCAGTCCGCCATTATATAATGTGTGCATGTAAAGTGTGTACGTATACCTATAATCGCATAGTTCTGAAGTTGGTTGAAGCCTTTACTTACATGAGGTTGGTGGGAGAGTGCATTTACGATCATGAATGATACATTGCATAATAAAAACTGGAAAAATGTATCTGTACATGCAATGAGACCGCTCTGTGCGATAGGCATAGCATCATCAAAAATAAAGCTTAATACGTCTAGAATGACCAAGGACGATCATTCATAAAAAAGTTGAGAGGATAGCAACTCTTGCTATGAACAATAATAATGACTGCTCGTAGCAACAGCCAATTAGAAAACTAGATTCTTGTTTATCATGACGAATTGCTATTCCAGCAAGAGTAGTTGCCATTATATTAATCTATTATTAGCATCTTTTCTTATGAAATGGGGCCCATGTGTATCATTCACCCTTTGACTCCCCCCACCCCCCCCCCCCCCACACGCACTTAAAAACCCCAAACAAAACAAAACACGCAAAAACAACGATAACAACAATGACAACAGCAACAAACCTCAGGCTGGTATACATGTACTCACTCAACAGGAACGCTGTATGTATGATTGGCGCATGTATGATACAGTTATGTGTGAAGGAGAGCAAATTGATATATATATTTTTTTTCAGAACTCACATTTCCTACTTGTTTTAAGATAACGTCCGACATACCCTTTCTCTCTCATCAAGAAAAGGCCTGCGACACTTCAGTCTCTAGCGTAGGAGGAGGTGGGGTGTTGTAGCACTTGGAAGCTGCGAAGGATAATTGGCATCTACAGACTTCTTACGAACAATGGTCTCTTTACGGGTGAAGGGAATGAAGTCAAAAAAATAAATTATTGACTTGGACTGTACAGTACTGGTTGAGGTAAGGATTCGGCATGTAACGTCTTGAGAGATATTTAGAAACTGTTCAATGAAATGTTAGAGAGTATACAATTCTAAGGGGAATCAAACGTTTATTTGATTAAAATTGGTTTTGAAATGACTGAGATAACTAAAAAAAAAGGGTAAAACAAGGAGATCCTATATAATAAAGGTCGTGGCCTGTCAATTTTATTAGGACCGCTTTTTTGGATGTCTCAGCCATTCAAAGCCAATTTTCAAACGTTGAATCCTTCTTGAAATTACATGCTCTTTCATATTTCATAAGAGGTTTCTTATTATATCGCAAAAATGTTATAAACTGAATCCTCACCTCAACCAGTACTGTAATCCCTTTCTCGGGAATATTCTTGATGTAATTTGGGGATGGTAGGAAGAGATTCCAGAGTAACTGTCATGGCCCTCGCGGAAATAAAGGATGCATTCAGCCAAGATGGCTCTTGGATGCCGAAATGCACTTAAATCTGTGATTATGACTTTCAAAAAATCAAATCTACGAATCTGATTTTCAATAGTGCATCTGTGAATATTTCAAATGAATGATATCACAATGAACCACTTCATCATCAAGGAAAAGAAGATGTTACACTTTCCACTAGATTTCTCACTTACCAATTCATTAACACGTTTTTAAACTTAGTTAGCATTTTATTATTTAATTGAACATTGAATTTCATAACTTCCTCTTTAAAATTCTTTGTACACCTACGATCATCAATACACAAAACACTGATAGCACGAATTCCCTTTTCAAACAGAGTTTGATATGATTCATTCAAACTGGTATCCTTATTCCACCATACTGAGTCTTGGAAACACAACTACGAAAGGATAAGGTTTTTCACAACACCGTCCGCATTTCGAAATGAAATGAAATGAAATGAAATGAAATGAAATGAAATGAAATGAAATGAAATGAAATGAAATGAAATGAAATGAAATGAAATGAAATGAAATGAAATGAAATGAAATGAAATGAAATGAAATGAAATGAAAAGAAATGAAATGAAATGAAATGAAATGAAATTGTTATTAACCAAACAAACATCGTCATCATAGTCAAAACAGTCAAAAGTTAAAGTACGTTTTATTTTATTTATCCTGTACATGATCAAAAGCTGTGTCTTTCTCACTGGTGGCTTTCGTAGGCTTGTGTTGACAATTCATGCATCATAGCTCCACGAGACCTACTTCGGGGTATTTTACAACGTAGTTATTATTATTATTATTATTTCAGTTTTATTTCCACAGGGTAGTCTCATCAAGACCAGCAGGTCCTGCTCTTCCAGAGAGCCCTGCCCATGATAAAAATACATAAACATTCATCGTAACACAAAGTTAACCTTCGTACATTATTGAACAGTAAAACATTAAAATCTACACACATGAATACTTATCATAATACAGACAATGTTGATAGGCCTTATACATACATTATGCATTGAAGGGAGGGTATAGTATTAGTGGAGATGAGGATTGAAATTTTAATTTGTACGAGATACCAAGAAACCACTTATGAAATATAGTATTGAGCATACTATTTTAAGAGGAATTCAAAGTTTATTTGAAGAAAATCAGTTTTGGAATGACTGAGACATCCCGAAACAAAGTTGAAAACAAAGCGGTCGCATTAAAAGATAGGTCCACCTTTTATTAGGATCACACTATATTAAATATCTCAGCCATTTCAAAACCAATTTTCATCAAATTAGTTCCTCTAAGAATTACACGCTCTTTCATATTTCATAACAGGTTTCTCTTTATTTGACCTAAAAATGTTAGAAACCTAACTAAAGTTAGGTCTCAACCACACTATACGATCCCTTTAATAGGCAATCTACAACTTTGGGGCATCTAAAAAAAAAAAAAAAAAAAAAAAAAAAAACCAGCTACAGCGACTGTCAGAGAATGAGAAGGAATCTGTGTGGACCAAGCCTTCATTTATGGGTTTGAAATACAGCTACCAAGAAGTCTTAATTCTCAATGTTTTGTGGGGCTTAATGTACGCAGTGTCGGTCTCGTGGGCCCCTTTCTTTTTTGCCGAGTGTCAAACTCGTGTTCCTTGTTTGCCTAGTGTCGGACTCATGGGCCTTGTTAACCTAATGTCGGGCTCATGGGTTGTATGAATTGTGGGTGTCAAACCTCTCTTGACATGCACCCCCCCCCCAAAAAAAAAAAAAAAAAAAAAAAGTCGTGACAGAGTTATATCCAGGGCCTAGGGCGTAAATTTGCATTGTTTCTTATACAGAGATTGAACATGTGTAACAGAAACATAACAGGTTATATCACCAGCACCAAAGCGAGGTCAATGTGAAATGAGAAATTCATCTTCTTTTGAACCCTTTCCATGAGACGTTTAATCTTACAAAAATTAAAACATTTGATGCTTGAATGCGAATTATGCGATTATGATTGGTATCGATTATATTGACAAGGTATTTTTATATATTACCAAAGTGATACAGGATTTCCCATCCAATTTCACGCTTAGTGTATGCAGGAATATAAATTGGTCATTCAATTTTGCCATATAAATATGGTATCCAAAAAGTAAAAAAAACATCACTCAAAATCGCTATTTGGCAGCCAAAATACTTGCAGCGGAATGATTTGATAATGATACCACTCAATGGTAGAAACGCCCCCATATTTGTCTTTTTTTTTTTGCTGTTTGTTTTGTTAATATACAGTAGATTGTTCCTTTCTATATTGCACTTGGTGCACGTAAAAATATGATAAATACATCATTCATATTTGCACGTAGTGCAAGAAAGAAAATGTCAAGATTTCAATTTTTACTGCAAATGTCATAACACGTCAACCACAAATGCCAAAACTCGCTGCTTGCATTACAATAATGAAAAATTATGAATCAGACTATAATTTTTGATTGAAAAGATTTTATTTTCTGCATTTCATATTTTCTTTCAGAATAACAAAAATAACAAAGGCAGGTTCAATTACTCAAATACAATTCTGAAAATTATTGACATATTACATAGTAAGTCATATTTTGTATGTAAAGACAAATGAAACGTTAAATAACATACAAAATGTTTATATGGCCAATAATGACTTAATTCACAGTACAATATATAATATATACATATGATGCAGAGGGCCGCCGTTATAAGCCGTGCTTGAACAGACGGACAGCCAGAGTTAAATTACCATTTTTTATTGTAGTACTTGAACACTAATACAGATGGGCCATGTTAAAGTGCGTGTAAATCCAGTTTTATACAATTACTTAGTAAACAGGAGTGGTGCCTGTGAGTGCGTGTGCAGGTGATGAAGCGCGAAAGTGTTGATGGTCAGCACTTCTAAGAAAATGATTGGATATGTTATAATATGGGCGAAGGGTCAAGCAGCAGAGTAAAAGAGAAGGAAAAGGGGGTGGACCAAATATTGCCTTGTTGTTGAGTATAAGAGGTACATGTTTAATGATTACTGTACCGTATGATATTGTGCCAAGAAATATTTCTTTGTATTTGCCTTAAAGGAATAGAGAGATGTGCACTGTTTTATGTGGAGAGGGAGTGAATTCCAAATATCAGGCCCGTTATGCCGAATTGATTTTTGAGCTAATAGGAGTTTAGGGTTATTCAAATGGAAATCATTACGATGGCGCGTGGGGTAAGCATGGACATCCCTGTTAAGGGAAAATGCGTTGTGGAAGAGTGGGAGTAGATTTTGCGTGTATTTGAACATAAATATTGCTGTTTGAAATTTGTGTATATCGTCAACTTTAAGAACTTTTAGTCTAAGGAATAATGGATCAGTATGTTCTAGATAATGTGAGTTGGTACATATTCTTATTGCCTTTTTCTGTAAAAGAAAAATTACATTTACTTTGGTTTTATTACAGTTTCCCCAGACAACATTACAATAATTAATGTACGGTAAGATTAATGCATTGTATAACATAATGAGTACTTTTTCCGTTACAAAATATTTTAATCTCCGAAGTATTCCAATGGCTTTGGATATTAATGTGGTTATATTGTCAATGTGGTTATTCCAATTTAAGTTGGAGTCAAGGGTTACCCCTAAGAACTTGGTTGATTTTTTTCCAATAATGGGCATACCATCAATAATAATGTTATTAGGCATTATCGGTTGCAAATGTGAAGTATTGAAGTTTATAAAACACGTTTTATCTATATTTAGTGATAATTTATTGCATTTGAACCATGTAGAAATTTTTGCAAGCTCAGAATTAAGTATATCAACTAGTGTGTTTAAACAGTTGTGAGAGTAGAAGACACTGGTATCGTCCGCGAATAATACATAGGTGAGAAGGGTTGAGGAATTTATGATATCGTTGATATATATAAGAAAAAGTAGAGGTCCTAAAATGGATCCCTGTGGTACACCGCAAGTAATATATGACTTAAACGAGGTACTAGAATTAAATGCTACGTATTGCTGACGTTGGGATAAATAATCTCGGAACCAGGAAAGAACTATTCCTCTTATGCCATAATTATGTAGCTTTTTTAATAAAATTCCATGGTCTATTGTATCAAAGGCCTTGCTCAGGTCCATAAAAACTCCTATCACGTGCTGTTTGTTCGCAATAGAATCGATAATTTTGTCATAAGTTTGAATGATTGCAAAATCTGTAGAAAAGCCTTTGCGAAAGCCAAATTGGTTAGGATTTAAAATGTGGTTATCAACCAGAAACTTATACAAACGTTCATGTGCAATCTTTTCAAGGATTTTGGAAATGACGGGCAATAATGAAATTGGACGATAATTCTTTATTTGGGACGCATCATCTTTTTTGTGAATAGGGATTACTTTCGCAATCTTTAAAGAATTTGGGAAGATCCCAGTAGATAATGATAAGTTACAAATATGTACTATGGGGGTTACTAAAAAATGTATTATTTGTTTTAGTAAATGCATACTTAATCCATCGTGGCCACAAGATCTACTCGACTTAAAAGATCGAACAATATTCAGTATTTCATTTTCATTCGTGGGAGTAAAGAATAAAGAATTATTATTACTTTCTGGAAGGTAATCTGTAAAATTTCCAGCGTTTGGAAGTATTGTTGAGGCGAGATTGGGGCCTATGTTGGTAAAGAACTTATTAAAACAATTTGCAATGATTTCAGGGTCGTTAATATCTTGGTCATTTTCGGAAATAACGGTCGGGAGTTCTTTCTTTTTATTCTTAATAAGGTCATTGATAGTTCGCCACAGTTTGGTTTTACTGTCCTTATTTGATTCTAGTATGTCTGAATAATATCGCTTTCGAGATGCCCGGATTAATGTGGTTAATGTATTTCGATGTGTTCTGTATTTTGCTTTGTTCTGTGGTGTTGGTTTACGTAAGGACATTTTATATAAGCGATTACGGGTGAGTATAGAACGCATGAATTTGATCAACGTTTGTCTACCCGTTAAAGGGATGGTACAGTATTGGTGGAGATGAAAATTGGGCTTTTAACTTTTTGCGAGATACCAAGAAAACACTTATGATATAGTACAGAGCATACCATCTTAAGAGGAATTCAAAGTTTATTTGATGAAAATCGGGTTTGGGGTGACTGAAACAACAACAAAAAAACAACAAAACAAAACAAAAACAAAGTAAAACAAAGCGATCGTAATAAAGTGTGGGTCCCTTACTTTATTAGAATCGATCTTTTTTGGATATCTCAGCCATTTCAAAACCAATTTTCATCAAATAAACGTTGAATTCCTTATAGAATTACATGCTCTTTCATATTTCATGAAGTTTCTCATTATCTTACCAAAAAATGTTAGAAACATGAAATAAGGTCTCAACCAGAACTGTACGATCCCTTTAAATGGGATGAAACTTGGTGGGTGGATGTAGGTGGGTCCCAGAATTACCTGCAAAATGCCATAATGCATCAACCAAAAATGTGAAAACTCGTTGCTTGCATTGTAATATATAACTAGAAATGTCGCTATGGCGACTGGTATGCCTCCGTCACAATGCATGGTTCTTCTAATAGATCTATAGTACAATGTCTTGACAGTGTGTGATGGCAGTTGGAGTTTCACATAACTGGCAAAATATCAAAATGACAGGTTTGTCACAAATGTGTTGAACATTCACTTTCCTTGAACTAGGTTTGCTATTACTAAGAGTGCCGGTACATGTTTTGGGGGATTTGAGGATTTTTACTTTACTTTTGACTCTTTCATAAGTTTATGCATTGGGTAATTTCCAAGGTATTGAGAAAAAGTGTAATTTCAGTATTGAATAGTAAAATTTTTTGCATTTTATCTGGCCTTAGACAGACAGACAGACAAACTTAACGTTGATCAAATCATAGTATGATTCACTTTTTTTCACTATTATAATGCAATCAATGAGTTCTACTTTTGACATTTGCGGTTGGCGCGTTATGACATTTGGCTGCGGGTAATTCTGGGATCAACTTTCAACCACCCACCCACCAAGTTTCATCCCAATAAACACACAGACCGACAGACAGACAAACGTTGATCAAATTATATTCGCTTTCACTATTTTTTCATTATTATAATGCGAGCAATGAGTTTTAACATTTCTGATTGACGCGTTATGACATTTGCAGTAAAAAAAGAGGAAATTTTGACATTTGTGGTCGACGTGTTATGACATTTGCAATTGACTTGTTATGACATTTGTGGTAATGTTGACATTTGTGATTGACATGTTATGACATTTGTGGTAATTATGACATTTGCGGTTGATGTGTTATGGCATTTGTGGGCTCTACAAACCCCCAGTGCACCAGCTAGGTTAGAGCATTCAGTGGTTGGAAGGTACAATATAATTAGTAGTTTCTCAGCAGCTCAGGCTAATGTGGACAACATTAAAAAAACACACAAATGGCGCATGACATGACATGTACTATCACCAGCGAATTTGTTTTATTTGATAAGATTTCAACTTTCTGTTCATGACCTTGATACAATCCTATGACAACAAAGCTCAGTCACATAGTCAAATCATGAAGAGGGTGCGTCAAACTAGTGCCGTGTTTTCCTTTTGCTTGGCATGTAGACAAAGTCGTGTCAAACAATACATCAGACTTACTATCCTCATTCCTACTACAATGTAGTCAATGAAGAATAGGATAATGCAAGAAAAATAAAAATCACAAGGTACAATCCAATATGCAAGATTGACACATTCTTTCAACATGTCAACATGCATGGGCCAAAGAACATTTATAATTGTATGTGTGTGGATATAAAAATGTGTCTATGCCTGTTATGATGGCTTATGTTGCCCATTGGACCTAACAAACTGATTTCTTCAGATGCTCAAGCATTCTTACAATGTACTACGTGTACATAACTCCTTTGTTGCATTCTGTTCAATCCACACCAAACCACGTACACACTTCACAAACATGCATGGTTTGCCCACATGGGGAAGGAAACCATTCACAGAGGCACTGCAGGAAAGGTGCAGCAGTGACATCATTGCCTTCAGGATGTCAGCAGGTGGAATTCAGCAAACAATATGACACTTCTTTGTTTTCATACCCTCATATAGTGAGAAACTTGACACAATAAAGTAACTGTCACAATTTGGGGGTCCTCCATATACAAGGTCTCCCTATGTTTTACTGCCCGAGAAGTTATAAGTTATGACTTTACACTTCAATGACAACATATCTGATTCTCTGTAAGAGAAGGCTTTGGATTTTTTACATGGAAATCTGCATTGAACAACATATTTCTTCATGTTATAATTCAGTGTGAAAGAAGTGCCAAAGTCACCATTTTGCCATGTAATTCACAGATATTCATCTGACAGACTGATGGTTTCTGTATCAAAGAAAGCATTCATTTCTGATTCTATTCAGATGAATTTAATTGAATTTGTATAATTTCTGTGAACTTTCTTTGGATGTGTTCACAGCACCAAGTGTGTACCTCTGCACGTAATCCCTTTGTCCGCGCAGAAGTACGGGATATAATGCTAAATGATTTCAAACCAGCACAACATGTACCTCCACATTTAGCTGATAATTTGAACAATGTAAATGATTTAATACCGTTCGATTTGAAAAAGACACCCTGAAAACAAACAAAAGAAAAACTCCCTGGTCAAGAAATTCATGCAATGAAAGAAAGTAAAGATGGCCTTTAAACTGCCATGGCTATGAGTTTGTACAGAGAATCCCTTGTAAAACTCTACCCTTTACCCATTGTAAGGATTGGAAGGTAATTTTATTCACAATACAACTGCTATCAGACAATTCCTCCGTGTCAACAATAATAAAGAAAGTGATCAGAACCGACAGTTTTTTCAGGCAGCAGAAGACATGGCAGGACCACGGATATTGTTCATACTCTTATCATGCCATCGATTTGAATTTCTCGCACACAAAGTCTTACTACAGAATATGTCATCATACTTGTGTGGGGCGGAAACATTAGAGCCTATGAATTCATTTTATTGTACTAGTTAGTCAAACACTGGTTATTCAAATATCACACAGTGATATGATAAACATTCAGTTTGTAATCACATGTTAGCATACATTTTGTAATGTTCTCCCATGTGTAGAATATTCCTGGGCATGATTTCCCGTTGGAGAACATTTTTGCGTAAACAAAATGATAAACGCTGTACGCAGCGGGAAATGAGACTATGGCTGGCAATTTGGGTACGCACTGCGCACAAAAGGCACGAAGACACTGATGCTGTGCACATTACAAGTTGTGTGTAGGCAGCCAACTGTGTGAGCATTGGTGATGTTGCAACAAATGTCTACCATCGAAAATTTGAGTAGCATGTATGGCCTGCTACACTATTGTACTCCCAGTACTTTGACTAACCCATATAAATACGATGGATGATGACTTTTGTTCTTGGTGAGTCTACATAACTTTTCATCCTGAGGGTATGAAATAATATTTTAGAGAGTTCTCAAATTCCTTGCAAGCATTTCAAACACTTTGGATGGATAGCTATGTATGTTCCATTCCACACAAGCCAATATCAATAAAATTCTAATTATGAACCACTATTGTCTGGACGTTGACCCCCAATGCTGATAGGGCAGCACGATCATGTTGATTCCTTGGTTCTTTGTGGAAGATTGTCTGTAAGTGCTCAAGACTTGCGCTCATATTCTGTAGGGTTAACAAAAAAAAGAATAAGAAGATAACAACATATTGATCAAAAGAAGACCACGTTTGCTGGAAACATATAAAATGATAACAAAAAATTTATACATTTTTACCTCTCTAAACTGTATCTACTCTTAGTGCATCTGCATGAGGATAATGTGCACAGCTCATTGCAGACTGGAGACTGCTATCATAAGGTGGCTGCTAATTTGAGTGTGAAAAAAAGAAAGATGTAGAACTGCTTAACCCTAAAGGGGCCGGGCTTTTTTGGCTATGCTCAGGCCGGGGGGGGGGGGGGGGGGGGGGGGGGGGGGGGGGGGGGGGGGGGCGGATTCCGCCCCCCCCTGAGATCTCGGCCATCGGTGGCGCGATCGCGATGAAATTTTGCATGCGTGAGACCTGCGTCATAATCTACAAGATTGTGTCATAAGATTTTTTGAAACAATCAATTTCTAATTTTAATTAATTAATTATGCAAATTAAGCTCAAGATCATATTTTAGCCTAATTAAAAGCGTTGAGTCTAATTTTTGGTCTGTAAATCTGTTGCAGCATATTCAACGATTGTACATCACAAAAACTTCCAAAATTCATTTCAATTTTTATGTATTTTATTGTTTTCAGAATTTCTTATGTATTTCTTTGTTTTTCAACTTTTGTTTTTTCTTTGTTTTTTCATTGGAAATTGTCACTGACTACTTTTCTACCATAATTAGCACAAAACTAATCAATGAAAGTGATTAATTGTAAAAATAATCAGGTTTTTAAGACTTTCACGACAGAGCACTGTTTTCCATAGGAAATGTACACAAAATCACAAAATTGTGCCCGTTTTGGGGCGACATTCCGTTACAAAAATGGGCGTGGCTTCGCAAAAGTACGCGCGGACGTCGCAAATTTGGTCTCAAAAGTTGCGCGAGACTTGAACAAACAAAGTCAAGAAGCCTCGCGACGAGGCCTTCTCGCGTAACAGAATTATAGCGCGAAACGTTGAGGGGGGGGGGGCGGATTCCGCCCCCCCCCGGCCCTTTTAGGGTTAAAGGGATGCTATAGTTTTGAGTGAAATATGGATTCAGCTTTAACTTTTTGCAAGATAAGTAGAAACCACTTTGAATATGAAATGTTTAGCATACAACTCCAAGAGGAATTCAAAGTTTATTTGATGAAAATCAGTTTTGAAATGGCTGAGATATCCAAAAAGAAAGTAAAACAAAGTGATCCTGATAAAGGGTGGGTTCCACCTTTTATTAGGATCGCTTTGTATTTGATATCTCAGCATTTCAAACCGATTTTTATCTAATAAACTTTGAATTCCTTTCAGAATTGTAGGCTCCTTAGTATTTCATATCACATCATTATCTCTCAAAAAGGTAATATCTGAATCCCTAAACTCAACCAAAATTATACCATCCCTTTTAATCTCTGAATTATATCTATTCTCAGTGCATCTGCATGAGGATAATGTTCAGAACTCATTGCAAACTGGAGACTGCTATTATAAGGTGGCTGCTAAAAACAGATTTGATTGTGGGAGAAAAAAAATCTACTTGAAGGGATGGTAATAGTATTGGTGGAGATGAGGATTGAGCTTTTAACTTTTTTGTGAGATACTAAGAAACCACACATGAAATGTTACAGAGCATACCATTCTGAGAGGAATTCAAAGTTTATTTGATAAAAATTGGTTTTTAAAATGGCTGAGATAGCCTAAAAGAACGTGATCTTGATACAAGGTGGGTCCCACCTTTTATTAGAATCGCTTTGTTTTGGATATCTCAGCCATTTCAGAACCAGTTTTCATCAAATAAGCATTGAGTTTCTTTTAGAATTGCATGCTCTTTCATATTTCATAAGAGGTTTCTCATTTTCTCATAAAAAAGTTAAAAAACTGGAGTCAGGTCTCAACCAAAACTTTACCATCCCTTTAAACCAACACGTGTAGGAAATGCAAACACACCAAAACATTCTATAATGTGGTAACACAGTACCAACTGGATGGGAGCAGTCATACTGTGTCCCCTGAATATACCATCACAAAGTTCATGCACCTTCACACACAAGGTGTCAGATGATACCATCCTGCTGTCCTACACCTCGTAATTTTCCCTCAACTCAGCAAATAAATCATTTTTATGTCAAAACAAGCCATAAATCATATCAGAAGAATGTTATCATGTGACACTGGCAATAACAAAATTCTACAATCCAGTGTCTGCTTAGAAGATGGAATACTGTACAGAATCTTAGCTGTATAATGGTTAAAAACTCCTTTTAGGTAAAATCCCCCCTCCCTCTAATGTCTTTACAAATGTCATACATTTTCTGAGTCTATGACTATTATTTTTCTTGGTACTAAAACTTGATGAATCAAAAACATTTGAAGCACATAAAGAATAATTGTAAAATATAATAAAGATATGGATACATACATTTATAAAGAATACATTCATTTGTAAAGAATAGAACTGGGTTAGGATTTTATACCTGCTGACAAAACATGCATATCCACGCAGTTGAGAGTGCAGAATATTTGGCATTTGAACATAATGGATCAATTCAAGCGAACACAGTATCATGCTTAATTCAAAACCACACAGTTTCAAATTTCTCAGCATTCTGAGACTTTATCGTCCCTGCTGTGACAACACATATCTAAAAATTATGAATTTTCAGAGGAGCAAAAAAAAAAAACTTGTTCATTTTCACATTATTTTTTTTGGCAAAACAACACCAATGTTGACATCAAATAATGTAGTAACATTCTCTTTGGATTACACTAGTGACTGTTCCATATTAAAACTCAAATCAGTCTCGTTTATATATTCAAAATTGAGTTAGGAGGTTTTTCGATAAATGCTGATTCATGAATTGAGATACAAGGTCTTGTCCCCCCAGAGATGATATACAATTCCAAAATGTGCTACACTTACTTTTTTACAATCTGAATCACATCTTCATCCCTCAGTAAATGTTCTCGGCCAACTTTCTGGGGATTGTGCTTCACAGACGACCCCCAAACAAGAGCACTATGACAGAAATAAGACAAAAGAGACCAAAAAAAAAAAAAGCAAATGAAATTAAGAAACATGGCAAACACATAAAAAACACCAAAACTTCGCTTCCAGGTGAATACGTTGCACTGTAATATATTCAATTGCCATTTCCTTCGGTGAAAGGTCATTCTACGATTTTGACACTTAAGAATTCATCTTCTCTTCAATGATAATAAAGCAGCATATTCCACAGCAGATACTACATGTATGTAAGAAACTAACAAATGGCATACACACATGCTTCCACATATATTGCTGGCTCTTAGAAACCATGGTAACATAGCCCTTACAAGAAAGTCTGCACAATTTCTGCAAAGTACAACATAGTTCTGATACTTCTTCTTGGGTGAGAAACAAGTTGATGATAAATCATAGCCATTTCCTTACATATCATGTACCCAATGTTACATTGTTGCACAATAACCACAAATCTAGAGAAAAGAACACATAAGTATCTCGCTGGATTATGAATACCAGAGGTAAAAAAACGAACAGAAGAGAACACTGCATTTCAATAACCACATCAAGATCAACATGATTGGGTTTAACCGCATGTTTTGACATGGACTGTATTTTTGGCATGAAACCAGAGTTTTTATGGAAGTGGGCAGTGGGGAAGTGTCTCATAGTATGCCAATCTGATAAAGATTTCCTGTTTTTTCCTCTCGGATATTGTACTATCATTGCAACCACAAATATCTTTCAGCATCAGTAAGAACAACTACCAAAGATTAGATCCCTACCCACAATATTTCCTGTTCAGTCAGCTGACAAGAAATCTATTAAAGGGGAAATCCAGTCCAAATATAAGTTAGTCTAATAGGAAAGAGTAAAATATTATGAGTTCAACGGTAAAATTAAAATCGGATGAAAAATAAGCAGGTTATGACATTTTGAAGTTTTGCTAATTTGTGAGGAAACAGCTCTTGAATGGTCAATATGAATATGCAAATGGCCAAGTGAGCATGTCATTCCCTCACAACTTGCCATATACATTGTAGTTTGTACATACAATTGTGAAATTTCCAGCTTTTCATTCAAATGCAATTATGCCCAAAGCTCAAATCCTGATATATCTAACTGATCACTATTCTGAAGTTATTCAACCCGGCATAACATCATGTTTCAGACTTTAATGACAGAAACATTGAATTTTTATCATTTTTTGTACACGATCGATGGAAATTTTGAGGTTATGACATGGTCAGCTCATTCATTTGCATATTCATATCCACTGTACACTGTACTGTTTTGCAGAAATTAGCAAAACTTAAAAATTTCTTAACTTCCTCATTTTTCATCCGATTTCAGTCAAATTTTTACAGTTGAACTCGTAAGATTTTACTCTTTTAGTAGACTAACTTATTTTTGGACTGGATTTCCTCTTCAAAGGACACACTGAGCCTACCTCCACCTCACAGTTGTAAGAGATACAGCCAAACCTGTCTATAGTGACCACCGTCTACAGCGGCCATCTGCCGTATGCGATCACTAAACGCAATTTCCCCCAGGAGAAAGGCCATGTTAATGACCCCGTCTATAGCGGCCACCCGTCTACAATGGCCACTTTTTTCACCTCCCTGGAGTGCATGCTATAGACAGGTTTGACTGTATGACTAAAGTGATACAATGTATTTGAATAAATAAATTCTGAATACATTTCAAAGACTTAATTGCGTGGGGATTCACAGTTGACCGAACTAAATTTGCCGCTAACCACTGTACATTCGAAATCCACAAATTGCGGTGGTCAGCGAATGTGTGCATCAAAGCATACGCTCTTGGTAAGGGTCACCTTCACTTGAGATTGTTCAGCTGTGTGTGAACTCAGTGATAAAACTGTACATATTTCATGACAGGGATTATCAAATATATCTGAACCTGGTCAGTCTTCCTACTCTATGGAGTCCCAACGCAACCAGGTCTTTAAAGGGACTGCACAGTACTGGTTGAGGTGGGGATTCATGTTTTGAACATTCCTAAGTGAGATAATGAAAAGCCTCTTATGAAATATGAAAGAGCATGTTATTTTAGAAGGATTCAAGGTTTGTTTGATGAAAATTGGTTTTCAAATGGCTGAGATATCCAAAAAAGTGCTAATAATAAAAGGCGACATGCCACAACTTTATTAGGATCTCTTTGTTTCACCTTGTTTTTGGATATCTCAGCCATTTCAAAACCGATTCTCATTGAATAAACTTTTGATACCCCTTAGAACTGCATGCTCTTTGACATCTCATAGAGTGGTTTCTGAATATCTCGCAAAACGTTAAAGTCTAAATCCTCACCTCGACCAGAACTGTACACACCCTTTAAGGGACTTCAACTGATAGTTGCTTCAAGTATATCACAATGATTATCTTCTCGAGGAGAGCTGAGATTTCAAGGCTTATGCCAAACACTCATCTATCTATCTATCTATGCCAAACACTGCAGCAAAGCTATGCTGTCAAGATGAGTGATCTGCTTCCTGGACATACATTTGTATCCATCTATTCATCTGTCTATCACTTCGTCCCTCCACTTTGGTGCCTATTCATATCTACACATATCTATATTTTTATCTATCTCTCTTTGTCCCTTCATTTTGTCCCCTACCTT
This sequence comes from Diadema setosum, assembly GCA_033980235.1. Classification (NCBI taxonomy): domain Eukaryota; kingdom Metazoa; phylum Echinodermata; class Echinoidea; order Diadematoida; family Diadematidae; genus Diadema; species Diadema setosum. The sequence continues at coordinate 31,979,648 of CM067062.1, read as the reverse complement.
TATCAATGCATATCATCTATCTATCTATCTATCTATCTATCTATCTATCTATCTATCTACACATCTATCTATCTATCTCTATTTTATCATTTATCTATTTATCACTTGTCCTTGTACTTTATTCCCTACCCATATATAAATGTATCGATATTTCTATCTATCTATCTATCTACCTAGCTATCTATCACTATGTCCCCCAATCACATCTCAATGTCTCTCTCTCTTGTGTCACACTCACTATTTGAGTTCCTTCAGGATGGCTTTGTGCAGGTTGTTACAGAAGTCCTCTACTGAGCAGGCATCACTCTTGAGCACGATGGGGGCCTCGTAGTCCGGCAGCTGTCCCTTGGGTTTGGTGTATCTGGGCATGGATGGGGTAAAAGCAATTAAAGGTATTGTTTACTATTTGCAGATGAAACAAAACCCAGCTTTAGTGCTTCAAAATAATTGTAAAATATGAGTTAGGGATAGAAACGGCCAGTGTAAAAATTTGAATCAGTATTTATAATTAATGTTAAGTATTGTTAAATATACAAAATGTTAACAAGTAGTTATAATGAAAAAAAAAAATTCTAGACTAAACTGTCTACAATTATGGTTTATTGAGAAAAAATTGTGATATCTCCCTATATTTTTTAAATCAGTGCTACCAAAAGTAAACTATACCTTTAACATTTTCTGTGCTCTGCTTCCAGATCGACACATACACTGTATACTGCATAGATTTAGCAAATTTAATTTTGCATGAAGTGGCAATAATTTGGTGAGTGGTTAAATTCACACTTGTGGAGTACAGCACTGCTCAAAGAAATGTACATATATGAGAGCATGTTGCTGTCACATTGGGATCAGAATTAATATTTTCTCAAGTTCTACACTTAGCGAAGAGCATCCAACTCCACCAATTTGTGCAAATAAAAGACTCACAAAATATACCTTATATGGTGTATATAGTAAACAGGTGTGCTTTCTTCACCTGTTGGTACATAGGTCTCTTTAACTTATTGTCAGCGAAGATCGATCATTAACATATCAGATCTTATTGGCAATAAGTGAGGTATCAAGTGGCAATATTTGTAGGCCCTGTTTACATCAGTGGGTGGCTGAGGAGATCTTGTCAGAATGCATACATTAATAACATATTCATGGGTCTGCATTAGACCACATGGGCAGATATACAAGCCTGTAAAATAATAGGGATCACAAATTCCTGCCAACCCCAATCTATTACAACACTGCCCTTTCATGGACTATCATTACAGCTAACTCGAGTGGATCCATCTACGGTACTTTATGCATACGAGATGAGATGATAAATAATCATGTAAGATAAGAGATTATCATACACAGATATTCACTGAGTGGTTCATTGAGGGGATCATAATATACAAATATTGCTTGTTAGTGGACCTTTCAGTTCTCTTTTTTCCCCTCTAAACATAACTTAGTATTTTGCTGATATGTATGTACAGTGTATATCTCTATTTGAATTAGAATGGAAATAAATGAACTGAATTGAATTGAACTGAATTCATATGACATAAACTCGCGGGGGAAAAAAAAAAACTTGGCTCACATCCTGATGAGGTCAAGGTAGGCCCAGATCTTCTCCAGCAGGTCGTCAAAGTTCCACTTGTGGTGGGCCGAGATGGGCACGCAGTGGGGGATCTTGTAGATGATGTCAAGCTCCTGTACAGAGTGGAATACAGAAAGAACAGAGAGGACAGTCAGTTTACCTTTTGATTTTTCTACCCCATAGGTAAGAGTATTCGGTAGACAAATGAATTTTTGTAAAGATGATTGGTTCATAATTTCGCCACTAGAAATTGACAGCAAAACCAAATGTCCCCCCCTCCAAAAAAAAAGAAAGAAAGAAAAGAGATTACAACGGGACCCTCTGCAATGATAAATTTAAAAACAGCGAATCAATCCAAATACAATTTCAAGTCATGAATCTATAACTTGTTACCGAGGTCTTGCACAAAACCCCATCAGATCTGCTTCCGTGGTCAAAGAGAAATGAGGATTTTTGTAGAACATGTCTGGAATCCCTTCCCTCCAAGTTCTGTCCATTGTGTTCACACATTGATATGCAGCTCCAAGAGCATCCAAGTGCAAAACTTGGAAGAATCACATCAATGACATCCTTCACAAAGATTCACATCTCTCTGTGACCACTTAACCAAATTGAATGGGATTTTCTGCAAAATATAGGTAAGATTTTTAGACCCTGAAATAGCATTCAGACAGTTTAGTCATATTGGAAGTTATCAATGCAAAAATCCAATTGTAATTTTTTTTATTTTTTTATTTTTTTATTTTTTTTTTTTTGGGGGGGGGCACACTGTAGAGGAGCTACATACATCATAACACTCCAGTGTTCAATTATTTCATGGTGACTGCAAATATGTTTAACTCAGTTCCCAGATGTTATCTTGCATAAAGCATCTTAAGTTGTGAAACCTCAATCATCAGAATCATGATGCCATCAAATCTATGGCATTACCTCCCACTCTACCACGCCACATGCCTGTCAGGAAAAGGATCAAGAGGCAGCCTGGGCTGCTCTGAAATAAATGTATCTAAAGCTTCTTGCAGAAAAAAATATTACATATGGGTAAACCATGTTATAATAAGCCTGCTTATGGTGAAAGTTTATAATGAGGTACCAATTATAATGAGGTAAAATTGGCAAACACTGAGAACTTGTTATGACAGAGTTTCCCTGTACTGTGTTTTACAATCTGGCTACATTAGAGACTAATCTCTACTAACGTGATGAGTGACATAATGAAAACCTGTGTGAAAACGGGATCATTTCAATTGACCACTTTATCAGAATGCTGACAAAGTGTACATACGGAGGTCCAGGAGACCCATCCTTATCAAGCAGTAGCCAAGAGTAAATGACTTTCTGCCTCAGGAAAGATGATTGCTATGCATTTCACGTAGCAACTGAACGACGAATTGCCCTACATCGACGTAAATAAGCACTGAATTGATCAATGTTTTAGTAGTAGCCATGATAAAAGAAATCATGGGCATACATACATATTTATGTCCGAAATAGGGCAATTGTCAATCAATTGCAAAGAAAAATATCTTGACGGAAGAATTTCTTGAATTTGAAGAACTTCACGTACCTCGATGGAAATCTGGTCGATCTTGTTCAGGACGTAGATGCATGGGATGTAGATGCGGTTGCCCTCGATCACATCGATGAGGTCGTCCGCCGAGGCGTCACTCCTGCCAGAATGGCAACAACAAATTAATGTGCGACGTTATACAGATATTGCATTTTTAGAGATGTAATATAGAGACGTTTAATCCCATAGAAGTAATATTTTTCTCAAGAGACTTTATTTATTTTTTTTTTTTATTTGGGGGGGGGGGATACATAACTCCCAAGGGACTGTTAAATGTTACATCACTACAGCAGATAAGGCAGTATTTGTGATATCATATGGTCTACACAATGGCATATCATTTTATTCTAGCTTCATCAGCAACTAGTCAAATCCTGGAACTACATTATCTGATGCGACATCACTGCTCATGATATAACCATTTCAACCTTGTTACATCAGTCGCATCATGGCATTATGACCAATCACCAATCAGTATTTATGGAGACTATATTAGAAGTCTACTCAATTTTCTAGCAAGAGTTGCTATCCGGACATCTTTTATGAAATGGGGACCGGGATAATTCTCCTAATGACATGCTGCACTACTCAGGATGCCCCTACCTCAGTGTGATGTCGGCGTTATGGATCTTATACTCAGATAAGATGGTCTTCACTGTGTCCAGGTCCAGGGAGGACTGGGGGCAGGTGGATGTCAGATTGATGCCGCCCTTGTCTTTCTTCTTGTAGCCGATATTTGGGGGCTTCTTGTTCAACCTTGGAGGAAGGGGGGGGGGGTGGGAAGGCATAGCATGGTTAAAGAAATATTGTAGCAAAGGATAGTAGTCAGAGTGGAACTTCAAGTCATAAAGGTAAGCACTTTTACAACTATCCCATTACTTTATGTAAAGAGCTTATATTGTCGGGTGAGAATGACGTCAAGGTGTCTTGTACACTATGGCTTTAGTGGCAACTTTACGTTGTTATCATCCTCAACCAATGATATGTGCATTATATTACGTGGCTGCAGCTCTCGTTCAATGATTTAAACACTCATGAAATTGTCTCTCAAGGTCCCGAAGTGTGATATATTACGCTTGCAACTCAGTATACAGTAACATGTAAAAAAATGAATGGCAGCCATTTCTAGCTAACTCACACTTGGCAGTATATTTTCAATTTGTCTTGCAAAATATTCAACAAAAAGTGCATGACACTTTAGAATCAATGTTAAAAGATAACTGACAAGAAGTAAAAAGGAATGGTAGTTAATGACCCTAACACTATACAAAATCTGTTGAGGTCTAAGCGATAAACACTCAAAGGTAGTGACCTACTTCTAAGCAATAATACATAACTAGATGCTGTCACCATCTAGAGAGTAATTAGCTATTTCAAATGTAGGATACGAACATACACACATTAAAGTCTCATGCAATCACACTTTGGCGGGTGTTTTCCTTATATTGCATTCATGTAACTCAGATTTCTGTAACCACGCGATACTTACCTAATGCCGAATCCTTCCAATTCGTGCTCTATTAGCTTTTTATGCTTCAGTGGTTTGAGGACGTCGAGAACTATCAGGATCAAGCTGCACGTTCTTGCAACTGCGTGAAAAAACGCAAAAGTAAAAACACATGGAAATAATTCACTGTCATGTAAATTCACAAGGCTGTAGAAGGTCAATAAAAAAACCTTGTGCACAGACAGCGCAATATTTTAAAGCTCATTAAATACCTTAATGAGATGGATTTTAGTAAAATCAGAAACTTAACCCCAGTCCTCTTTGCTTGTATCTGTATTTATTCTCTTCACTGAGTTTCACATTAGTTTTGTTGTTGTTTTTTTTAGAAGAGGTACCATGGGGCATATGCAATGTAAACAAACACACATACACTTTCCAAGTATGCTTAAAGCAATTTGCCATTTCTATGTGGTTTACAGCCTCAATAAGTATCTTATGCAAGGGGATAACTATCATTTATTGAATGTCATACCTTTGTTCTCAAAACTTCGTTGTCTGTACAACATCATTGTTCCTACCTATCACTGTTTTTAAATAAATGATGCCTTCTTTCACATGATCACAAAGGATGTACAAAGATGCCCCTCATCTCTCACTGCACTTTAATTTATGCCTTCTTTCATTTGATTAACACACAGGATGTACAAAGTTTAGCAACAATGGTTTCTTGGTTCTTCTTCTTCTTACTTGAACATTAGCCTCATGAGCTGCACAGGGCATCCTTCCACATCTGTTTTGTTTTTGTTTGGCTTGTTTTTATATTTTCAAAGATCACAACCAGGGCACCATTTAAAAAAGCTCACAACTAATGCGTAATGTTGCAATATTTGCTGTTTCTGTGAAAGCAACCATGCAGCAACCAATCAGAAGTGAATATTTCAGTCATCACCATGATGAATTCAATAAAAACAACATTCAATCATGGCAGAGGCCTTCATGAAATGGACATCTGATATCAATATGTGAAGGATTGAACTTGGCTTAAACACCTCCATCCCAAGACACCACCTGTCCTTCTCCACTACTCACCTGCTATGACTTGTCTTCCTCTTCCCTTGCCATCTTTGGCCCCCTCGATGATACCCGGCAGATCGAGCAGCTGTAACCAAGGAAAATAAGAGAGTAGGAAAATAGATAGACAAATAGATAGATAGACAGATAGATAGATAGACAAATAGACAAATAGATAGATAGTTAAAGGGTCGATTAAAATGAGAGAGAGAGATAGAAAGACATATGTTAATAAGATACATAATGAGATGCTGATGAGCTATTGACTCACAGAAAAAATAGAAAACAAGAAAGAGAAAGATATGTTCATACCAATTCATGAGCATATTCTAACAATAAATGGAACAATAGAACAGACAGGAACAAAATATGGAAGAACAGTTGTGTGTTTTGCATTTAATGCTACAGATAAGTGAACATTGTTGAAGATATATAGTACACATTAAGTCTTGTTGTGGCTGCTTTTAGCTGACAGGTAGCAAATTTGCAATAGAAGTAAGTTATGTAATATACCACTGATGAAGTCACCACTGAAATACTTTGACCTAAACTTTTGCTATATTCTGAAAACTGTCACATACTTCGTCCTTCAATGAAAGAGTCAGTAAATTTCAGTAACTCCCTTCATGAATGCTAATATTACAAAACATAACTAAAACAAGCTCAACAAATAGTAAAATGTTATCAAATGTTTATGTAACAAATACACAACAACTTTGGAGAATGACAATGACCCTAGTTCAGTATCTCTAAAATCTTATTATTTAAACCACTCAGAACCAAAATAAATGAAAATAACCTGCCACTGGTAATTATAGTGTCAAGGGTCCCATTGCCATGGTTCAATCGTGCACCAAGTATAGTCTCTTTCAAGAAAAGATAACACATGCATACAATCAACAAGATCTTATTTCCCCTGCAGGCTAAAATCACACATACTGTTGTGATTGCCTGCTTGTTCTGGCTCTCTGATAGACACATCTTCCGGTGCCATCCCGCACATACCTGGATCTTTGCCCCCTTGTACCGAATCACTCCAGGTACTGTGGTCAGCGTTGTGAACTCGTACGCTGCCACCTCGGAGTACACACCGGCCAGATTGCTGAGAAGAGTGGACTTGCCGACCGATGGGAAACCTAGAGAGCAAAATATTACTATCAACTACTATATAATAATGGTATTTGAATAAACATATTAATATAAATTAATGGTAGCAATTTGTCAATGGTTTCCAGACAGGCTGGTAGTGTTAAAGATTGGATATTGGACAAGACTGAAATTGATGAAGGAATTCACTTGCTTCACAGTTGTACTTGAAACAACAACAAATATATGAATGGAAAATCATATATCACATTCTACAGATCAATATCATTCACTCTGAGTCTGGATGTATTAAAGTTAACTAAATAAATGTAAGTAACAATATTAGCCCATACAAAAAAAAAAAAAAAAATCTAGATACTTGTTCATACCATTCAGTCATTAGACATCAAGTGCTACCAGTATGTTAGGTGTATTAAAGATCAAATTGTCTGGATATGTCACAGTTAGTCAGCACATCAAAATGTGTATCATTTTAGATAAGTAGTAAATTTTGCAGCTATAAACTCACCAACAAAGCCGATTCTGGCATCACCTGTCTTGGCGACATCGAATCCTGTGATGACACAAAACAAATGCATACGACAGTCAATTGTTTTTCTAACCATTTGAAGAAGGGTACAATTGATATCTTCTCCGCCAATCCCTATTTTCTAGCCTTGTTTGCAAAAGGTTTTAATAAATTACAGTCTATCTAATCTGTCACAAAGTCTCAGTCAAGGTATAATACATAGCTCACAATGATAGTCATACAAATGTATGTTATGATTGTTATTGCTTCTGCCAGTACTTTACACTTTGATAACTAGTTCTGCTACCCATGATAATACAAACTGCCATGTGGCTTACATTCATGAGCATAAGAATGGTGTGGTATTAAATGATGATAACGACAATCACAACAAAAACACCTTCAAAAAATAATTGCAATAATAACATCAATATCAACAACATGTATAATCATGAACAAAAAAAAGAAGAAATATGTGAGATATGTCCTCAATTTACTATGTACATACCTTCTCCAGTACCTCCACCACCACCTCCTTTTGGAGAAATAAGTTCCCGACGCAGTTTAGCCAGCTTGGCTTTCAGCATGCCAAGATGGCCGCTGGTAGCCTTGTTCTTCTGTGTCCTGGCCATCTATGAATATGACAGACAGAGAAAAAAGAGGAAGGGAGAGAGAGAGAGAGAGGAAAAAAAGAGAGAACATAAAGACATGTTAGCAGGGTGCTACACTGTACATAACCTTTTTTATCACTTGCCCGGTGGGGCAAGCAGATTTTCAAATTGTTGCAAAACACTTGGCCGAATAGGAATTTTACTTGCCCGAAAAAAAAAAAAAATCATTAAATATAAGTAAATAGTGCAAAAACAAAAAATCACTTGAATGTCAAGGTCTTAATGGAAAAAAGAAAATCATGTTGATAAACAGCACATGACTCGAGCAAACAGCACACAATTTGAGCATGTTGCAAGCTCTAGAACGTGTGAAGTATTAATTACCACGATGTGTACGAGTGAGCGGTCCTTGAAGCTCTAGGCAGGGTTGTACATACTCCCTGCTGCTATCTGAGCTGTATTTTGCATGATTTTCTTGCATTTGAGACAGAGGAAAATTGCTACGTTTGATATCATTAATTAGCAAAATGGCTAGTTGTACTCGTAGATCTACTGCCACTGAACTTTATGGGCAGTGCAAGTAACAAGTGGCACCTGACTACCTGATTGAACCTGTTGAGTGATTATTATGCTGATCATCAATGAATCGACTGAATGAAATGGTAAATTTTAACAGTTAATTTACAATCTGGACTCCTTACTCACTTTTTCAAATATTACATTATATTCCCAAGAGTGTAATTTAGGTTTCTGGACAATCTAATTTTATGAAATTCGTAAAATTCGGACGCGTATTTTCACTGCACTTTAATAATAATAGTCTATGATTGAGTCACACAAAAGTGAGTATATGGGACATAACAACGCATGCATGGCCGATATTCCGGGTCGCGATGCATCAAGACTTCAGTCGCTGTCAAATGAAATCACCAATATTGTTGACCAGTTGGGCTTACCTCTGCCTCTATTTCTGCAATCCGTTCTAAGATGCCCATTTCTGATATTCAGAACAGCAGAAGTCGCTAAAATGTGGAAAATCAGGAGTATAGTAAACTTTACATACGACTATTACTACGTAGCAAGGAATCACTCGAATGAATGGAATTACGATCGCGGGCGCGCGCTTGGGATGGTGCGCGCGGTGTGCATGGTGTGTGTCAGTATTCGCGACCAAGCGTGGAGGATCCGATGATCCGATGAACTTCAGGTGGCGCAAGAGATCCATCCAACCTTGTTTCTCTCAAGAGGTCTCAGCCTGGAGCCGTAGGGTGGGGGGGGGGGGGGGGGGGAGGGGGTGTAGCAGCATTATAAAAACAAAACCACCCAAAACAAACAAGCAGCATTCCTACCTGGGGATCAGCTAGTATTCATTCATGATACACATTTTTGTTCACTTAAAACAAACAAACAAACAAACAAACAAACAAACAACAAACACTTCTAACGGCTATTCATTGTTCCTCGACATAATGTAAGTAAAGTTCAAACCAACAACCCATTGTAGCCCTTATCAATTTACAAAAATAAAGTGAATCATATAAGAAGAATGTTAAAGCTAGCCGACGGCAACTAAATGGGTCAAACACTGTTAATGGGATATATTGGAAAAATCTGAATGCGCACGTAACTATTTTAAGGACATGTTAAACTGAAAAGTAATAGATTAGTAAATGCATATATGATACGTACAATATGTATGAATTATAAAACAAAATAATCATATCCTATACAAAAAACAAGAAAATTACAAGTGTATGGGCGTAATCATTATTTTCATTATTTTTTTTCTTGAAGCATAGGCATATTGCCCACCAAGGCAGATCTCCATTTAATCTAAAACAACAACAATAACAACAACACTATAATGAGAGGGCACGTTTCTATGATTATAATGCCGATTCATGAAAATGCAAGTTTGAGGAAAACTGCATATTGGTGCAGAAAAGATATAATCTATGTACGTGCCCTTGGATCTTGGATCTATATACTAAAGTAGGCCTATATGATACGTGATATATAACAAAACTAGAAATGTCGCTTTGGCGACTGGTATGCCTCCGCCATAATGCATGATTTTCCCAATAGGTCTAGATAGTACATGTGGACAATGTGTGATTACATTTTCACAAAATTGGCAAAATATTGAAATGACAAGTTTGTCACAAACGTGTTGAATGTTCACCTTCCTTGACCTAGGTTTAATTGGATGAATAGGAGAGCATGTATCTAGGGATTTAAGGACTTTAACCCGACTTTGACCCATTCATACATTTAGGCATTGAGTAATTTTCAAGGTACAGGTGTGGAGAAAAAGTGCAATTTCTGAATTGAATAGTAAATTGTTACCATTTTCATCTGGCCCTTGACCCTAAAATTCATAAGATAATCACTTTCAGGTAGAACATGCATAATATGTACTAAGTTTCAAGATAACTTGAGCCACTTCGTGATATGGAGGAAAAAGTTAGTTCAGCACTTTCACTTGATCTTTGACCTTTTGACCTTTGAGGCAAAAAAAGAAGAAAAAAAAAACTTTCCAGAGAATTTCTATTAGGTTACACATGCATACACCAAGTGTAAAAAAATAATAACCCTGCTGGCATTGCATAAATATGAGGGAAATAGTAAAATTTTGAAGTGTTGCACTTGACCTTTGACCCCTGACCTTTGACCCCATGAACCCTACATTCTCTAGATAATCACTTCCAGTCAGTACATGTATATACTATGTTCCATGAAGATACCTTGAACAATTTTCCAAGGCACGGAGAAAAAAAAGAAGTTTTGATATTTTTACTTGACCTTTTGACCTTTGACCTTTGACCTCATGATCCAAACTTTCACCAGCGATTCTTAATTGGGTAATACATGTATACACTAAGTTTCAAGAAAATATCTTCAGGCATTCAATAGATATGGCGAAAATAGTGAAATTTCATGTATTTGACCCTGACCTTTTGACCTTTGACCTTTGACCTCATGACGCAAACTTTCACCAGAGAATCTTAATTGGGTAATACATGTATACACTAAGTTTCAAGAAAATATCTTCAGGCATTCAATAGATATGGTGGAAAAAGTGAAATTTTATGTATTTGACCTTGACCTTTTGACCTTTGACCTTGAGCATGTGCACCCAAAAGTTGATAGGCACAACTTCACCCCCTAATACACATACATGCCAAGTTTCATTAGGATACCTCAAAAGGTTTTGGTAGTTACCCTGTCCACAAAATTCATTACGGACGGACGGAAGGACGGACGGACGGAAGGACGGACGGACGGAAGGACGGACGGACGGACAGACGGACGGACGGACGGACAACCCGAAAACATAATGCCTCCGGCACCACTTCGTGGCGGAGGCATAAAAAAAAACACAAAACACACATATTCTATAATCAAATTGCTGCGAAGATAAAATTCTGGGTATTACGTTGAATAAAAATAACTAGCACAAACAGGACGCATTTTAGGTCACCGATGGAGCACTTTTAGTTCCTCCAGAAGGCATGGAAAACAATTTGCCATATTGTTTTACCACTAAACACTGAATATGTCCCTTTCTTGAAAATTGAGATCATATTTGTCCGATTTTTCTCCTAACATTCTAAATCACCAGGATCTTTCTGCATTTGACGAATGCATGATGATGTATATGTTTTGGTAGTTTTTCCAGAACCACGGGGCCTACATTTTGTAGTGCAAACATGGACAATTGTCACTGATCTCTCCGAGCGTAAGTGCCATGGGATGTTGGATTTTTAATAATTATGTTGTATACATTTATACGTCTAAATTAATTGTAGTTTATAATTCATGTCCTGTGATTAATTTTGTGATTACATTTCTGAATAATGTTCAGTGGCGTAACTACTACGGGGGGGGGGGGGGGCATGGGGGGGGGCACGTGCCCCCCCCCCCCCCCCCCCATCCGCTGGTTAGAAAAAAGGGGAAAAAAAGAAGAAAAAAAGAAAAAAAAACCTACCAAAATGGTAATTCAAGGGTTAGTAAACTGCTTTTGAAATCGACATGAAAGGATGATCAAGAAAAAAGATATTTTTCTAAGATTTCTTTTAACCATATAATTAAAGAGGTATTATAGTGAAACATTGTTCAAAAAGCGCGGAGACGACAAAAGATTGTGATTCAGTGTGATTCCTGGTTGGCATTTTGTTTACAAGCAGGATGTGCGCAGTGTACTCAGAACATCGGAATGGCAAAAAGAGTCGCTGCAATGTTGCGCAATGTGATGTTTGATAGGTTGTACACATTTGCTATCAAAGCTTGATCACTGATTTTGCAGTGTTGCTTTACATACTAGTCTATATTAAAATGCCTTGCATTGCCAATAATAAGACTTGACCTTGGCTATTTCCTAACTTTTCCATCTATATGAAACACACACACTCACAAACACAAACAAATTAGGGGATGCTCTATATAAAGTGCAGATTTTGGACATCCTTCTCCCGCTTGGTCACTTCGACGCCCCCTCGCTGGTCATACCTCCCCCAATCATGAACATAAACTACTTGACTACCAGTGGCGGATCCAGGGGGCGCACCGGGCGCCCCCTCCCTCCAAATCGAAAAAATATATATGTAGCTACAAACGACAGTTTTTGGACTGTAAAATGTCAAAATTTTCAAGCTCGCTCGCTTCGCTCGCTCGCATTTAATCGTTATGCAATTCTCCTGATGCTGCTGTCAGTAATTGCCAGCAGTTGCGCCCGGTGCGTCCCCTCCCCTTAATTTCCAAAGCGAAAAAAATATAGCTACAAACGGCAGTTTGGGGACTGTAAAATGACAAAATTTTCAAGCTCGCTCGCTCGCATTTAATCGTTATGCAATTCTCCTGATGTTGCTGTAAGTAATTGCCAGCAGTTGCGCCCGGTGCGCCCCCTCCCCTTAATTTCCAAAGCGAAAAAAATATAGCTACAAACGGCAGTTTTGGGACTGTAAAATGTCAAAATTTTCAAGCTCGCTCGCTTCGCTCGCTCGCATTTAATCGTTATGCAATTCTCCTGATGTTGCTGTCAGTAGTTGCCAGCAGTTGTGCCCGGTGCGCCCAGGCTCTCTCCTTAATTTCCAAAGCGAAAAAATATAGCTAAAAACGGCAGTTTTGGGACTGTAAAATGTCAAAATTTTTAAGCTCGCTCGCATTTAATCGTTATGCAATTCTCATGATGTTGCTGTCAGTAGTTGCCAGCAGTTGTGCCCGGTGCGCCCAGGCTCTCTCCTTAATTTCCAAAGTGAAAAAATATACCTAAAAACGACAGTTTTGGAAACATAAAATGTCAAAATTTTCAAGCTCGCTCGCTTCGCTCGCTCGCATTTAACCGTTATATGCCATTCTCCTGATATTACTGCCAGTAATTGCCAGCAGTTGCACCCGGTGCGCCCCCCCCCCCTGAATTTCCAAAGCGAAAAATATAGCTACAAACGGCAGTTTGGGGACTGTAAAATGTCAAAATTTTCAAGTTCGCTCGCTTCGCTCGCTCGCATTTAATCGTTATGCCATTCTCGTGATGTTACTGCCAGCAACTGCCAGCAGTTGCGCCCGGTGCAACCCCTTTAATTTCCAAAGCAAATATATTAATATATATATATGTACATGTATATATATACATACATATATTATTATATATAGCTACAAACGGCAGTTTGGGGACTGTAAAATGTCAAAATTTTCAAGCTCGCTCGCTCCGCTCGCTCGCATTTAATTGTTACGTTATGCAATTCTGATGTTGCTGCCATGAGGTGCCCCCCCAATGTCTTGACCCACGGTACGCCACTGATAATGTTTATATAGTGTTTATGTGTAAGACTTCAAACAAAATTAATTTCCAAATAGACAATGAAGATTGAAAATGAAGTAGATTAAGAGAACATAAAATGTAACTACATGTATACACAACCCTGTCGCTGTCGTGTTTAGCACGGCCTATGCATGGTCGGGCTAATAAAAATGGTGCGTAGGCATATGTCGTCTTGGAAACTGGTATCCCCATCTTCTTTATAAGGGGTAAAATGAAAAAAAAAACAACAACCCACAAACAACACTACTCTAACGGCGGGACAAACAAAAAATGAAAAGGCCCATGTACAAGAAAGAAGAAGAAGAAGAAGAAGAAGAAGAAGAAGAAGAAGAAGAAGAAAAAGAAGAAGAAGAAGCTTAGAAGAAGAAGAAGAAAAGAATGAACATTTTGCGAGAAGTTCTCCACAACAGCATCCCCTGTGTTGCCCTTATCCGTGCTTGCGGTTTGCCATAATATGAGGACCATTTTGTTAGCAGAGATTAGAGAAAAACATGCAGTGCGCTATTACGTCGAACCTGTCTACAGCGGCCACTCAACTTCCTACTAATTCGCGACGTCCCAAAAGGTGACCTTTTCATAGTTAGGTGACCCTTGTAGACAGGGTCTTTTGTATTACATGGTTTTTCTCCCGGTGATTTTTTTAATTTTTTCCCTTTTTTTGGCCGTATATGACAGGTGGCCGCAAAGGAAGGTTTGACTGTATCAATTCAAAGGCGTTACATCTAGGCGAAGAGGTATCATACGTGTACACACATTGTGTACACACACTGGATCCCAGATGATGGACGACGTCCGCGTCCCATACGGCCTAACCTACGCCACGTGCGTGCCACCATTTATTTACAGCACATTCATGATCAAGCAGTCGGTCAACATCTGTGCTGGATGCTGTGTTTCTGTGACAAAGAATCAATGGCTTGGCTTTGGCTGTTGAGGCAATCTTAGTAGCTTTGTTTGGTATGTCCAGCGACATAGCTTATCGCAGTAAGCTTTTGCCGGACAAATATGCTCCTTTTCTGTGAGTATATTTGCGAAAAGTATCATTTTTGAACTGCAAAATTGCGTGACCAAAATTATTGTACAGTCCCATGTATGCTTATCTGTGTTAGTGCATATACGATGTATTCACTTGTGTGCAAACATAAACCGATCACTTTCACAGTGAAGTTTACATTTAAATCAATTTTACTTCTAGAAATCTAGATCTAATTATAGTAGAGGTTGTTAGTTGATTACCAATGTTTTGTTATACTTGCATGGCTTGGGCATGGGCTGGAATCAGGTACACGAATGCATTTTATTGATGCACGCATGAATAATAAAGCAAGTTGCCCACTTAACTTTTTGACCGCCTAAATTGCGGAAGCAAAATAGCGTGATTGATTCAAACGCCTGCGCTGCGCTGCGATCATTGTTCGAACACCTGTGCTCATTGTTTGACCCCATATGTCCGTGCTGTCTCTGAGCTCTGTAGTATACAGTACAGACTACAGTGTATGGTGAAGTGTAACTTTGAATCTAGTTTGATATAGAGTAACTGCGTCAGTAAGCGGCCGTGCAGCCGTTCGCGGCAGGTACAACATACACGGTAATATACAGCTAAACACGGCATTGTACTGTTACATGCACACTACACATATACTAACACACTAGCAATCAACAAAAACCAACCGATAAAATGGGCACGATCTCTGACGAAAGTGAAATTTTCTCACCTAAATGACAACATATCGCATCCAAAATGAAATTTTCGGTACTTCTTAACATAACAGTTAAGAAACAATGGTCCAAGAAACTGGATTTTTTGTCGTTTTCTCGATGTTCCTGGATTTTGAAAACATATCCTCACGTAAAATAGAATTTTCGCTAGCCGATGTGGGCCGCCATTTTTTTCGGAAAGTGGATGTTACCATCGAAAAAAAATGAGAAAAACACGAGAAAGACATCAACAACACCGCCAGAATTGCGATCTTGTTTGCGGCCAATGCATGTGCGCACGCTATTTTCACATGCTTTCGCAATGGGAATTGGCGCTTACGCAATGTTCGCGAGACATGTGAAGGCGTTCAGCCAAAGATCGCGGGGCACGCGCGTATTGCATAGGGATTGTACATCGTGCCGCAAGCAGAAATACTACGTCGCATATCGCCTTTATCGGCGAAAATTGTGCCGGGTTTTGCCCTGGACCAGCCCTGGTAAATCATGAAAACTGCGTTGGTCAATGGTAAATTTCTTTCATGAAAACAATTGCGTTAATGAATAATCTTGTCTATGATATATGAAATGTTTGAAAATAATTTGCCTGATTTTTTTACAAGTTGGAAAAACTCTTAACAATGCTTAAACTGCCGCAAACCAGATATTTTACTCTAAACTTGGTGCATTCTTGAAATGGTTTCATGGCTGTTTTTATGACTGAGAACTAGAATTAAGCACATCTTATGATCTGCTGACTTTGTTGTTGATCATCTTTCCAGGACCAGTCAGTGACCACACCCTGAAACAACATGACGTTTGCTGGGAATTGTGAAAGACTTTACTTGGCACTGCGCCAGGTCATTCTCAACGATCCAAGACGGCATATATGTCGACGTCTGTTGTTGACAACCCCGCGAGCGGTTCTCCCGCGAGGGGCTAGTTCTGCCACTCAAAAGAAGCCTTTGACCAAATCGCAACCAGGGAAAGAGACAGCTGCTGATGCTGGGTCTGCCTCCAGAGACATTTTTGTCGATGGCGAGGTCACTCACAAAAAGACTCTGAGGATGACGCTGGAGAGAATGGGGCTTTCCAAGGATGCAGACCCCAATCAGGCCGTCACCTTGTCTGCCAGGATCCGCAAGCAACTCCAGGAGAAGATGGGAAAGGGCAAGGCCCCTGGACAGCAGTGGGAGGGGCAAGAGGAGGAGGAGGAAAGCCCAAGCAAAAGTGAGACTTAAGCAATCTTTGGATAAGGGATTCGTTTTCAAAACTAGCTTTGTATATTGTTCTTCATTGTACATTGTCAGCTTCAGTTATGTTGTTGTCTTCTTCTCATGTTTGATGAATTATATTTAATCTAGTTTTAATTGAAACAGTCTTTGAAGGTTGCCATGGTATTGATGAGAGGTTCATTGCTTTATCAATCTTCTTTTGAGCATTACCAACAGTCAGTTTTGATATAAATGTTAAACTTTCTGCTACATGATCAAAGAGACTCAATGAGTCAGCCCTCTTGTAGGTTTATGTTTTGATATAATTTGATGAACATCATGCAAACTAACATCCCCTCACAGTGATGTCAAACAATTCCGCTTGTTGAGGGTGGCAAACATTCATACATGCAGTAGTAGATATAAGGCACATTCCTAGCTATACTTGCAATGTGGACCATTTGAAAGATGAGGAACGAACAGACCATAAACAAAAATCTTATTATCCGAAGAATAAAGAAATACTTTATTTTGCATTTTTTCAGTTTGTACCAAAACATTAACGGCAATCTAACCCTCCAGAGATTAAAGAAAGAATGTGGAGGGATTTTTTCCCGTCATTTGTGAGTAGACATTCAGTGTGTTTTCCACTTGTATAGTCACTTGCATATATATCTTCTGTGATTGAGTACACTGTTGTACATAAGGAAGCAGTCAGCTAACCAGAGGGATGTCTTAACCTTATCCAGAAGGATAAATCTTCTCATGCTGACCGTGTAACAGCTTGCCCTATTTACTACACACTTGTTGATACTGTAACATATTTTACTATTTGTTTGTATTCTTTAATTTGGACAACACAGGAAAAGGTAGAAACCTCAGACACCAGACAAGAGATCTCAGCAGACTGACTGGAGGTGTAGTCGCCAGCATACTGAGGGAGAGAGTCATCTATGATGATGGTAAATCAAATCAAATCAATTCAAATCAAATCACAAATCAAATCAAATCAAATCAAATCAAATCAAATCAAATCAAATCAAATCACAAATCAAATCAAATCACAAATCAGATCAAATCAAATGTTGTTTTTTTTTTAACCTGAGAAACCACTGAAAGGACAAGTTCACTCAAATATATGTGTGTATTGAGTGAATGCAGCAATATTAATAGAAAACATCAGTGAAAGTTTAAGGAAAATTGGTTCAGTTCAAAAGTTTTTAAAAGTTCGAGAGTTTTTAAAGTTTCCGTGCAGCTATGGCCGGATGAGAAGACTACCGGTACTACAGTTGTGCTGTCATGTTTGTGCAAAGATACAAAGACACAAAGATGTTATCATTATCATCATCATTGCTATTACTCTTCTTTTCTTTTCTTCTTTCTTCCCTTTTCTCCTTCTTTGTCTTCTCGTCCTCTTGTTCTTCATGACACTATTTCTGGTAATATTTTCATTGCTACAGCTGTATGATACTGTGTACCATCATCACTACTGTATACCCCATATATTTAGCAAATCTATATTTTCGTGAATCAAGACTTCCAGATGATTTCGCAAGTGGTTAAATTCGCTTTCGTGTAGAACAGTACTGAATGGCACATCACATTCATATTGGGAGGAGAGTCCATATTTTCATGTGTCTTAAAATTCGCGAATAGTGTCTGATCTGCAAAATTTTCCAAAATAAAGAAACCTTGTGAAAGATTCAGCGTATACAGTATTTAACTCACATTGTTAGGATAACTGAGTACTCTCTTTATCATCCTCATTGCTCGTGGTGCTCTCTCACTGTGATTTGAACCTTCCTTGTCACACTCAACAGGTGACATCATCGCTTTGGACAAACCATATGGACTACCGGTACATGGTATGTTGTGTATGATGGTATTGGATCAGTCGATAGTGCATCTGCCTACCAGTCCAAATGACTCAAGGATTATTTCCTAGTCTAACTGAGCAGTGTTGTATGTAATCATACCATCCCCTCTAGTAAGGGGCAAGACACTCTGCCCCTCAGATAAAACATTAAATGGAGGACCCGTATGTGAGTTTCATAGTCACAATTCATGCACATGTATCCTTCTTCATTCGTTCATTCATCGTAAAGAGCAGGGTGCTAACCCGTTGAAGTGGTCCATCTAATTACCTACAGTCGGCAAATGGTACACAACCAGGCACATTATGCCATGCAAAAAATGAATGAATGAATGATATGTAGCAGAAAGGGATACTCCAGTGGAGAAGGGACCATGCTTTTCCACCTTGATTTTTAAGATTAAAACTGCAAATTTGACAATTTAGAGGTTTGCTTGCCTTTTTTACATGCCAAACTGCTGGGTACATATTTGACTGACTTTAATCAAAAGAGATCATTATCAATTAAGTAAACCTTTGCTCAAAAGAGCATTGGCCCATTATATTCATGGTCAATGTGACTTAGTGTATGGTTAGAGATTTGTGCTACCTCTTCTTTCTGAGTGAAGAGTGCCAGAGGCATTACATTTTCAATAATTCTATTCTCTTTTTATGCCTCCGCCACGAAGTGGTGCCGGAGGCATTATGTTTTCGGGTTGTCCGTCCGTCCGTCCGTCCGTCCGTCCGTCCTTCCGTCCGTCCGTCCTTCCGTCCGTCCGTAATGAATTTTGTGGACAAGGTAACTATCGAAACCTGTTGAGGTATCCTAATGAAACTTGGCATGTATGTGTATTAGGGGGTGAAGTTGTGCCTATCAACTTTTGGGTGCACATGCTCAAGGTCAAAGGTCAAAAGGTCAAGGTCAAATACATAAAATTTCACTATTTCTACCATATCTATTGAATGCCTGAAGATATTTCCTTGAAACTTAGTGTATACATGTATTACCCAATTAAGATTCTCTGGTGAAAGTTTGGGTCATGAGGTCAAAGGTCAAAGGTCAAAAGGTCAGGGTCAAATACATAAAATTTCACTATTTCCACCATATCTATTGAATGCCTGAAGAGATTTTCTTGAAACTTAGTGTATACATGTATTACCCAATTAAGATTCTCTGGTGACAGTTTGGGTCAAAGGTCAAAGGTCAAAAGGTCAAGTAAAAATATTAAAACTTCTTTTTTTTCTCTGTACCTTGGAAAATTGTTCAAGGTATCTTCATGGAACATAGTATATACATGTACTGACTGGAAGTGATTATCTAGAGAATGTTGGGGTCAAAGGTCAGGGGTCAAAGGTCAAGTACAAGACTTTAAAATTTTACTATTACCCTCATATTTATGCAATGCCAGCAGGGTTATTTTTTTTACACTTGGTGTATGCGTGTGTAACCTAATAGAAATTCTCTGGAAAGTTTTTTTTTTTTCTCTTTTTGCCTCAAAGGTCAAAAGGTCAAAGATCAAGTGAAAGTGCTGAACTAACTTTTTCCTCCATATCTCGGAAGTGGCTCAAGTTACCTTGAAACTTAGTACATATTATGCATGTTCTACCTGAAATCTTATGAATTTTAGGGTCAAGGGCCAGATGAAAATGGTAACAATTTACTATTCAATTCAGAAATTGCACTTTTTCTCTACACCTGTACCTTGAAAATTACTCAATGCCTAAATGTATGAATGGGTCAAAGTCAAGTTAAAGTCCTTAAATCCCTAGATACATGCTCTCCTATTCATCCAATTAAACCTACGTCAAGGAAGGTGAACACTCAACACATTTGTGACAAACTTGTCATTCCAATATTTTGCCAATTTTGTGAAAATGTAATCACACAGTGTCCACATGTACTATCTAGACCTATTAGGAAAATCATGCATTATGGCGGAGGCATACCAGTCGCCAAAGCGACATTTCTAGTATCTTATGTGACTTGGAGGAAACTAAATCTTTACAAATTAGTTTCTATGTATTTCAGAAACCATTGGAATTTATATGATGAATCTTTTTTTTTTTTTTTTTGTAATGGAGGTTCAAACAAACAACAACAAAACAAAACAAAAACCTCATGAGCTGGAGTTCAGGACACTATCCCTTTGACCAAATTCAGACATATCATATATTTTCCTGTCTTGTTTTGTTTTGATTTGCCAGGTGGACCTGGTGTCAGGCATAGTATAGATAGTCTCCTTCCCTGGCTGGCCCGCAAATTGGACAGAGCCAAAAGCCAGCCAGAGCTTCACCTGATCCACAGGCTGGACAAAGAGACTACAGGGGTCATTCTGTTGGCCAGGTCAGAGATGACTGCCAGGGCACTCCACGAACTCTTCCGGAAGAGAGAGATCATCAAGAGATATTGGGTATTTAGTCTTTCCTCTTTCAGAGCAGAGGTGCACCATTTTGAATCTTTTTTTTTTCCAGAGTTTTGTGCAGTCAAAGAATGTTTGATTGTTGTAAGGAGTTTCATTGCAAAACAAGTTTACTCCATTTTTGTCAATTTGAGATATTTGTGATGAAACCTGCTAAAAAAGGAAGAAAGAAATGTAGGATTTTTTTGTTTTTATCATAGCTTCAAGAATAATCCTTATTGTTATTAAAGCAGCAAGTGAAGTATTGAAGAGCTTATATTTGGCAGTATCTTATGATGGACTTTATTTCTTTAGATTGTTCAAAAATGGCACTTAACCCCTTTTGTGGTCAAACTCTTCATATTCC
This sequence comes from Diadema setosum, assembly GCA_033980235.1. Taxonomy (NCBI): domain Eukaryota; kingdom Metazoa; phylum Echinodermata; class Echinoidea; order Diadematoida; family Diadematidae; genus Diadema; species Diadema setosum. The sequence continues at coordinate 31,958,410 of CM067062.1, read as the reverse complement.
ATTATATGATAGACTGTAAATGGTAAAAAGATGTAATATATTCATTTCTTTTCAGTTGTTCTGGTTGATGCTCTAACCATAAACTCCCTGCTTGCAGGCATTGTGCCCTGTCTGTGTTTTAGTGTGGTTGTCATCACTGTGTACACTTCCAGTAACGGCATGAAGATATTTACAAATTTTACTTCGATGTGAATTCAGTGATGAAAAATAAAGACATGTATCGAACCAGCACAACCTCACACTGAGAAAAATGTAACTTGCGTGCTATTAAATTAACAAGTGCTGGCTACAATTGTACACACTACAGTGTGACTGGAAGGGCTAATCAAAGTCTGTCCCAAATTCTATTTTGAGTAGATTGAGTACAAAAAGTGAAATATGAGGGAAGAAAGAGGTAGTATCATCCAGTCTGTTTTAGTGACTTATTTAGATGTGTTATAAGGGAGTCTACCCTTAAAGTATTAAAGTGTGTTTGAAAAGAAATAGAAGAAGTTGGAAAAGAGAGTTTACCAAAATTTTGATTAAAAAATAAGAAAACAGAAATTGGTGGCTGCAGGATGTAACATGCGCTTACCTTCATTTGCCAGTGCATTAGATTAGCAGAGCAAACAAATGCAACCGAAGAAACACTTTCGTCTCTCTCACTCTCAGGTCATCACTGTGGGCGTGCCCAGCCCCCGGGAAGGCATCCTGGACATGCCAATGAAGGAGCAGGAGGTCGCCGGCAAGCACCGGATGGTGGTCAAGCCGGACCTCGGCGACGTCTACCCCGAGAGCTGGGGCGTGCGCTCGGGGCGCGACAGGGATGCGCACACGGCCATCACCAAGTACAAGGTTCTCCACTACCATCACAATTGTGCTCTGGTGCAACTTGAACCCAGCACAGGTAGTAATAGAATTCAACACAAAGATACTGAGATACAGTCTTGATTTTGTTTTTAAGCTCTGTGTGTGCCATGTTCTCACACTCAGTTCAGTGCCAGCTTTGCATATTTTGCTCAAACTTCTGACACATGCTCAAACAAATCAGTGTTTTGAATACTGGCGATTGGCAAGAAGAATAGTCGTAGCTGTGTCATAGTGTTTACCTCACAGCAAAGATGCAATTTTATCTGCAACATTGCTCTGCATTCCTCGCAGAAACGCTTCTACGAAACGTTACATGTTTTCCAAAAGCTCTCATGCATTGCGATCTTTAGAGTAATACGGTATACAGGGGGATTGCACCATGGCACACGTAGAGTTGACTGTCTTTTCTGTACGTTTTAATCTTGGTACCTTATTTGCTCAATTCAATGCAGCATGCCATTGTGAATTTGGAAGAGCAGGAACTGCAGTTCATGCAGTGTATGGCAACAAAATAGCAAAAACCAGCCAATAAATGGACTGATTGAAGTGGGATCTCAAAGAGGAATGGACGTTAGGCTGCTGTTATGTGTCTATTGTTTGCTGGTTGACTGGTTTTAGAACCTTTTGAACTCTTTTCAGGGGCCGGATGTATCACATTGTATAGCTTGTTGTTGCAGACACATTATTCTCCTGAATAACACACCCTGCTCCTGAGTGCATTGAGTTTATTGTATACACCATATCAAGTCTTAATTTTTTGCGAATCGGGACTTCCCAACAATTTTGGAGTGGTTAAATTCATGTTTGTGGAGTACAGTACTGAACAGAGAAGTGTATGTGTGTACGTTACATTCATGTCTGGATCAGAGTTAATATTTTCACATGTTTTTATAATTCACAAATGGCATCCAACTCGCAAAATTTGTGAAAATAAAAACCTTGTGAAATATTTGGCACATATAGTAGCTGAATTCTGTCATTTTCTTCATGCCATCATTTCAGACCAATACAATGTAAGTGTGTGTTTCATGAACACCTCCTGGGAATCACTAGCTTCTGGCTTGTTGTAAGCTGCAACCAGAGTAGCTACTTTATCAGTAATGGAGTGAGGAGGTAGAGAATTCCAATGATCACGATATGCATTCGCCATCGAATAGGATTTTATTTCATGTGTTCTCTGTATATTGTGTCAGGGGTCAAGCATCAGATTCGAGTCCACCTTGCCCAAGGCCTGGGCTGCCCTATCCTGGGTGACCACAAGTACTCTCACCAGAATAAGCTGGCTCCACAGGTATTATGACACACATTTCACTAGGTGGGACCACACTCCCATAAAACTCCCAATAATGGTTGCATTGTGTTCCTGCATGGAGATCTCAGAACTGTATTGTAACACTACATGTAGCATTAAACCAGAAGATAAAAAAGTAGCTTATTAGGTGTTCATGATCTATTTAGCCTGCACTATTTGCTTACCAGATCTGGGTTTTATGCATATATTTGTCTATATGATAGTTACTGTATCGTTTTCAATGCAAGTTTTTGTAGGAATATATCATTCAGAATGTATGCTATATGAACATGTGTTCTGGAATCAGAGCAAATTATATAATGATGTTTCCATTTCCACTAATGAATTCCTCCCATTATGCTTCATTCCTGAGAAAAAAATTTAAGACATGTTGTTACCCTGTTGTTTTAATGCATATATTCTGTAGAAACAAATATTAAAGAATGTGCAGTGTGAATGCATTCTGGAATCAAAGCAAATTATGTAACAAAATGTGTTTGCATTGGCATTCATTGATAAATGCTCTTTTTATGCTTCATTTCTTTAAAAAAAAAAATTCCTAAAAATACTCAGAGACTGACAGACAGCATCCTTCGCTCCCTGGGCATCACCCAGCCCAAGGCCCGGACGGTACCGATGCACCTCCACGCCCGGCAGCTCATCATCCCGCACACATTCAATGGGAGGAACATCTCCATCTCAACCAAGGTGCCGTGGCGCTTCGACCACAACATGAAAAGACTGAAACTAAAGTTTGATCCGTGATGAAGAGAGGAGTGATGATTGGAAATGATCTTATGTGACTCTCTGTGATGTTATGTAATATTTTACAATTGAATTACATCATGAAGGTATAGTGCTTAAAAAGTTCAATTATTCCTTACCATGTACACTATGTACAAGCTACAACTGTACTTTAGCTTAAATAAAGACAGTAAAGACAGATGAACTTATTACATTGAGTAGAAGTTTTGCCAAAGTTGGGCCCAACGTCAGGAAGTTATTGAAGTTTGATGTTGCACATTTTTTCACGCAAGCAGTGGTACTGCGACGAATTTTCTGGGTGCGTTCGTGATGATAGTTGTGGATGCATGTCATGAATGGCGAGGGTTCAAGTTGTGATTTCACGCACACGCATATCCCATACAATTCGTCGTAGAGGAGAGTTGAATTAAAGAGAAGACAAACCCAAAGAGCAATGTGGATTGAGTAAAAGCAGTAACATTAGTAGAACACATCAGTGAAAGTTTGAGGAAAATCGGACAATCGATGCAAAAGTTATGAATTTTTAAAGTTTTGGTGTTGGAACCGCTGGATGAGGAGACTACTAGAGGTTATGACGTATGAGAGGACCACAATATAAAGGAAATATAAAAGGAATTCCACAAAAATTCACTTTTCTAGCAAAATGAAAGAGTTCTTGACTAACCGCTTTCAGAAAGCAGGGGAAATAAGTGCTACCCCTAAAATATGTCAGTATCAAGTTGATGGAATATGTAATTTTCATGAAAAATGAATTTTCATTGAATTCCCTTTTTATTTTCTTTATATTGTAGTCCACTCATACGTCATAACCTCTAGTAGTCTCCTTACCCAGCAGTTGCAACACCAAAACTTTAAAAATTCATAACTTTTGCATCGATTGCCCGATTTTCCTCAAATTTTCACTGATGTGCTCTATTAATATTACTGCTTTCACTCAATCCACATTGCTCTTTGGGTTTACTTTCCCTTTAATAACAAGAGAAGTATTGAGTTCACTTTATTCGTATTTTATTAAAAGAAGACATCACGTACTGAAAAGACGAGCGTCAAAACAACATCACATATGTAACAGCGAGACATTAAAAGGGCTAACACATCATGCGGTCTCGAACTGCTAACTCCTAGTCCAGTCTCGTAAAAGCAGAGCGTAAAGGGAATTCTTTCCTCCTCTCTTCTCTTCTCGTAATTACCAAAACAGACGTTTATATACGATCTGGGGATGTCGCGTGCCATAAAGCTGGGCGATCCAGTTACCATGCGAACGATGTGTAACTGGGTCATCCAGTTTCTCAAAGAAGGCAGAGGCGCGTGGATGTAAAACTGGGTCATGACCTATATCTTTCTGAGATCAAGTCGGTCTGGTCTACATTCAAGCTTGGTCGAGAAAGGGCAGTTTTAGAATGAGGGCGGACCGATCTAGTGAGTATGCAACTGGACCAGCTATTTGGTATCGGGCCGAACTAGTTCTATGGATGGAGAATCAGATCAGGGATGCATTATTACATGAAACTGTAGCAGTTCGAAACACGATGGTGTCAGCATTTAACAATCACATCGAAGGGGTCGAATAGGGTTCGTGAATACACATGGCGAATATAGGTGAATTGTGGTACACGTACAACATAATCGTATGCAGCATTATTCTTATTTCAAAAACCGTCACAATGCTTCCCTCTAAAAAAAAATGATCGTCCCCGATCATGGATTAAGATGAAAGGTTCGAATATCAAAAATAACTTTGGAAGAGTATTTTTTTTTTTCGGTAGATGTAGGTTCTATGGTGAAAACTAAGTAATATTAACATAGCATTGTCAATTTAGATGAACACGTCTGAATCGCAATGTAAAATTCTGATGCACTTATTTTTTTTTTTTTGGTATAATTGTTTGTTTTTGTCGCCAATTGAATCAGAACTCCTAAACCAGAGCGAGATGGGAATAAAAAAAAAAAAAATGGTATTTGAGAACATTTAGATAAAAATCCGCGGTGAATACATAACGAAAGAATTAAGTTGAAACTGAAAAATAGGCGGGTACCAACATTTTGATATACACGAAATGCATCGATATACTACAACGAAAAAAAAAAACGAACAAGTGTAACTGCATGTACAAAATTTACAACAAAGATTATAAGAAACAATCGTTATGTTCAAATAGAAATAAAAATGAGAAAGTTAGAACACGGCATCGAGTCATAAAATACAAAGGCACCACTGCCCTCCGCAAGGTGGGGACAACGTGGCATACGCGAAATAAAACGAGAACATGCCAGTCAGCAAACTTGTATCACTGCAGAGGCAAAACATTGTGTCCTTGGTCAACTTTTTATTTTTGAGAAGAAAGCGGAGGAAACTGACCGAAGTAAAATCGGGCACATGCGATACATTTTAAGGAATGTCGGACTCTGCGTTTTAGCCTATCTCAAGTGTTGGGAGTGCGATTCAAGGCTCAGCCTCTCGCAAATGACATAACTTTGCCTATACTTCACCCAACCCAGGCCACCTGTGTAATGGCGTGGGGCGATAAATCATGGGTGTCTGAAAGAGAGAAAAAAATACGTTGTCAAGACAACGTAGTAAGGACACATATGAATTTCGCCTCTGGAAGTGAACAAAAATGAAAGTTTCCACCACGAAAGTTTCAACGCAAAATAAAATATGTACAACAGACAAAATACAAATTTAAAAGTACACATGACGACACATATCATCATTTTGTAGTTAACAAACAAGAATAAATGTGCTCGAAAACATAACAAACACGAGCAAAACAAACCATTAACGATTTGAACCAATCTGCAATTAGTCCGTTTTTTAATATTTTTTTTTTAAGCGATTACCATTTTTTTTTCACATTAAAATCTTGACTGACGGACTAACATTAGTAACAGCAACAAAAACATGTAAACACAAAAGGCAGAATACATAGGTTAAAAAATGATTGGTTTCGTTCATAATGCAAAATTAATCACTTATGATGATTCGACAATCAAAAGCGATGATAGCAAAACAAATGTTTAAACAAAACAAACAATTCGTAAAACCCCGCATCGGTATATGAAATATAGTAGGATTATAGATTATAGTGGAAAGGAGAGAAGAGAGAACAGCGAAGGGGCAGAAGATTGGAGAGAGTGGGGGGGGGGGGGGAAGAAATATTCAAGATAACGTGCGCAAACATGGATGGATGAAAATACCGTTTCCATCCACACTTAATTGGATGATTTTGGATTTTCCCTTTCCGCAAGATTTGGGCAGATGCAGCATAGCACAGTTTTGCTGAAAATGCATACGAGAAAGCCAATTGAGTCGTTTCTTCTTTCGATTTTCGGAAACAAAAAAAATGACAAGAAAAAGTATGTAGATCTGTCACTTGCAGCAAAATATTATAGACAGTGATAAAATCTTGAGCAAATAACCGTTACTACATGCAAATCAACATAAAGACATAGTGCATACAATAGAAAATAACATCTGTAATGTGTGGGCGAACAACGTATAATCATTAAAACAAACATGTTAATCTCCAAAATGAGTGCATAAACATTCCACGTTTCAGGTAAACATGAAAAAATGCACAAAGTCATTATTTGTCCCATTTGGTCAACATGCATGAGTTCCTTGTCCAAAAGTGATGTTTCTCACTCGAAACAAATTCAATGTTCCGAACCAATTGGGATCATGATCACGAGTCAGTTCTCGAATGAAGTATAATCCAACTTCGAACATCAGAGTAGAACAAACAAACGATGGTTATAATTATATTTTCCCTTTAGAGTTTCCTCGTGGATATTGAAAGAAAAAAAAATCGCACATGAGTCCGATGATTTGAATTACTCCATTTCGTCAAGCAATGGCGTCCCGGCAGTTGCCGTGACTGGAACCGTCGTCGAAGGGGGAGTTGTCTTCGGGACCGCTGTCGTCATGGATGTCATCATAGCCTTCTCGGGGGGTGGGTCAAGAAGACACTGAAGTGTAGAGGCTGCTCTTTTGATGGCTCGCTTCTTGTTTACCACCAAACCGGAGACGTGGCTAAATCCGGACCGAAGGTTGCTGTTTAGCTTTTCAGCGCAGAGCCTTGACTCGAGCGAGCACCGATGGACGGTGGCGCCTAGGACCTCAAAGTTCCAACGGAGATCGTCGACATCGGCTGCCACTTTCTCTATTCGCCGCGTTATTTTACTTTCCATTTCGGCGATGGCTTCCATGACATGGCTTAGATTTGGCTGGGGCCGTTGGGAGACATGTCTATTGGGGGCGGTGGGTACAAAAGCTGAAACCGGTGGGGGTGGGTCAGGAAGGGTGTCCGGATTAAAATCGTACCCGGTGGCATCATCGCCTGCTTCCGAAATCGGCGAGAAAGCCGTTGTGGAGGTCGCCGCTGGTGTTCTTAAGTTCGATGGGGGCGTCGCAGCCGGTCTTGATGGAGCTAGTGGTGTCGGCGGCATCTCGGAGGAGACTAGTTTAGAGATGAATTCGCTCACATCCATTATGGCTTAAAAAAAGAAAGCTTCAACACATTCGTGCCCAAAACGGTGATGGAATAAAAGATTCCAGAAATGAATGGGCTGGTTAAAATACAAAACAGTAGCTGATTGCGTTGAGAAAGAGAGAGCGAGAGCGAACGATTTTCTGTCTTATTCCGGCTGTGACATTATCAAGAGTGACCAAAACGGTCAGGGGGGCAGCGGGTCCGTGTTGATCTTCTTGGGGTCAGTATGTCCTTCACATTAGTCTGAGTTCCAGTCTGTCGCATGTTCGGATCCAAAATTTTCACTCTTTGCAACAAATTCATGGCCCACTGTGGTATGTCGTTATTAATGTATGGTTTAAGTCTGTCATGATGCAACGTTTTCCCCTTACATTTGGCACTTGTCCGAATTTCGAAGTTGACGTCGTTATGAATTCGGACAACGACACATGGACCAACAAATTTATGTGGATTAGGTTTAGGCGACAGTCCTTTCTTTCGTGTAGAATCCACATAATAAACAAAATCACCAACTTTGAAGTTATTGATAGAAATCCTGGCATCATAGTCGTTTTTCTGTCGTTCCCGTGCTTTACCGAGGTGGTCCCTAGCCAATTTAGATGCGTCGGTCATCGCGGAGACTAATCCAGCTGCGTGTTTGTGCGGGAGATGACCACCGTTGTCGTCTTCTGGCTGCCCTATCCCCATGGCGACCTCGATTGGCGTTCGGACCTCTCGACCGAGCATAAGGAAATTCAGAGAAAATCGGGTTGATTCGTGCTCGGTGCTGCGATACACTGACGTAAGGAGGGATAGGTTTTCGTCCCAATTCGTCTGTTTCTTGTCGACGAATGCCGTAATCATGTCGACAAGTGTCTTGTTAAACCGTTCGATCATCCCGTTCGAATTAGGTCTGTAAGGGCTAGTGCGTGTTTTAGTAATCTCGAGAAGTTGGCAAAGCTCGTGCATGAGGTCGGATTCGAAGTTTCTCCCTTGGTCCGTGTGTATCTCTAAGGGCGTTCCAAATCTAGCTATGAACTCATGTACGATCACGTTCGCAGTTGTCGGGGCTGTTTGGTCCGCAATGGCGTAGGCCTCTGTCCACTTAGTAAATATATCACCAATGACGAGTACGTATCGGTTCCCTTTCGTACTAGTTGGAAATGGGCCTAATATGATCATCGCGACGCGATCCATCGGCGACCCAGGCGTGTATTCTCCGAGTGGAGCTCGTGGCTTCGTCGTCGGCTTCTTCCTCGCTCCACATGATACGCAGTTAGCCAAATATAATTTCAGTGACTGTTTCATGTTAAACCAGTAGAAACCTCGTGATGTTCTGCTCAAAGTTTTCTTAATTCCCAGGTGGCCAGACATTTTTGAGGAATGGTTGGCCTTCATGACTTCATCACGAAGACTTGCCGGGACGACGAGCTGTAAACTCGTTGTCAGCCTCAGTGTTGTTTGTATAATTCCGCTTGAACAGTACTCCATCAATTATCTGTAGTTGTTTCCACAGTAACCACAAATTACGCACTGCTGGACTTTTGTCGTGAACCCGGCTTCGATCAGGTCTGTCTGATGACTCGTAGATAATTCCGATGTCGGGAACGTTCTTCTGCTTGGTTATCATTTCATTGCATTCGATATTGCATAGAAATTGTCCCTGCGGCCCGGAGAAATCTCCAGCGACAGCGCCTGTTTCGGAGACGCAGGACAGAGAGTCATTCTTTGCGATGTCGACAGCGTTCTTGCGTTTTATTCGTGCCTTCACTCGCGATATCGATGCACATTTCTTCACACGTAAACTCAGAAATCCCGGGGTAGGCCAATGTCCCCTGCTCAAAAACGAAAATGCATCACTCGTTCCCCTAATCACAACTGCGAGGCTCAAAATTAGGCACACAATAGCACTACACAATCCAATGCGCAAGTTATTCAAATTATATGATAACAGTCCAAGAAGAAAAACGATGACGAGCCGGCATAAAAGATCATGTCGGCACAACAGTTAACTTTGGCAGAGTAGGTTCGATTGACATTATCACTTCCGGGTTTATTCGTGTGAATGGTCTTCACACTCTTTGATGACAACGGGATGACGTCATCAACACTAAAGAAGTCGGACCATTCTCAATGTCGTCGATGACATGTTGTGCAGCCTCCACATGGCAAATCTGACAAGATAGTAGACCCGTCGTAACAGTCGCATGAATCAGGGTCACACGGCATACGCGATAATGAGTCCGCATTTCCGTGTTTCTTGCCCGCTCGGTGTTCGATGTCGAAGTCGAACTGTGACAGGATCTCTAACCAGCGCGCCATCTGATCTGTGGGCTCTCTAAACGACATTATCCACCACAATGATGAGTGGTCTGTTCGAATAAGAAATTTGCGTCCGAGCAGATAGTGGCGAAAATGACAAACAAATGAAACCACTGCAAGCAATTCTCTCCGTGTAGTACAATATCGTCGTTGGGATCGGGTAAGAGTTCGACTAGCGTAGGCAATAGGCCGCTCGACTTCCGTTTGGCTCGTTTCATCCCACTGCATTTGGGACAAAACAGCACCAATGCCGGTCCCGGAAGCATCTGTGTCCAGAATGAATAATCCGCTATCCCGGGGGTAGGCCATCACGCTATCACTGATGAGTGTCGTCTTGAGATCGTTGAAGGCCCGATCACAATCGTCGTCCCATTCAAATCTGTTCAACTTCTCAAGCAATTTGTTCAAAGGGGCCGCTATTGATGAAAATCCGCAAATAAATCGCCGATAATAGGAGCACAGTCCGAGAAACGACCTGACGTCCGTGATCGACGTCGGCGTCGCCCAGCTTTTGATTCGACGAATTTTGTCAGGGTCGGGTCTGATTCCATTTTTGCTCACAATATGTCCCAGGTAAGCAACCTCTTGGCGAAATAAACTGCACTTGCTGGGCTTCAGTTTAACCCTAAAAAGACTGGGGGGGGGGGCCTAAAAGGCCCCCCCCTCGACATTTCGCGCGATTACTCAGCAACACGCAATGCTCTCGCCGCGATGCTCTGTGACTTTTTTCTTTCGAGTTTCCCGCACATTTTGACACCAAATTTGTGATGCCCGGGGGTACGGTTCTGAAGTTACATAACTTTTTGTACATGCATGTGAGACCGAAAATGGCTCAAAAATGCGATTTTGTGTCCAAAGTCAATACAAATTGAGTTTTCTCACATGGTTCATATAAATATGCTTGTTTTTACTCTCAATGGCTAAAATCAATTTGTTTTAGTAGTATTATGCTTCAAAAAGGGTCTGCCACAAATTTTGCTGAAAAAAACAACAAAAACAAAAGGTCGAAAAAACAATGAGAAGTACATAAGAAATTTATAAAACAATAAAATAAATAAGAAATTAATTTTGATACCGAATTTTTTTTCAAGTACATTTGCTAAGAATGCTACAAAGAATATCTAGACCAAAAATGAGCACTTTTGGAGCTTTATTTACTGATTTAGATAAAAAAGTCTGATTTCTTGCATAAATTAGCATAATTAATCAAAATAAAATAAAAGAAGACTATTTTGGAAAATTTAAATAAACGATCTTGTAGATTACATCGCACACTACCATTGTGCAAATTTCCGCGGCGATCGCGCTATCCACGGCCGAGATCTTAAGGGGGGGGCCCTTTAGGCCCCCCCCCAGTCTTTCGAGCTACCAAAATAGCCCAGTCTTTTTAGGGTTAAGGCCTGCTGTAGATAATCGCGACAAAACTTCGTCTAGTCGAATCAGGTGGTCGTCAAAGGATGGGGACATGACAATGATGTCATCGAGATACAATATCAGCGTCTTCCACTGGAGGCCTTTCATGAGTAATTCCATTGCTCGTTCAAATGTACTTGGTGCGTTACACAAGCCAAATGGCATTGTCACATATTCGTAGTGTCCGTTTCGGGTGCTGAATGCTGTTTTCTGGCGATCCTCTTCCTCGATCTCGATCTGCCAAAAACCAGAATGGAGATCGAGTGTCGAGAAAACATGAGAACCACCAAGACAATCTAAACAGTCTACCATTCGAGGTAACGGGTATGCGTCTTTCTTTGTGACTTCGTTTAGTTTCCGGTAATCTACGCACTGCCTCGTAGTCCCGTCTTTCTTTTTCACATACACCAGTGGACTCGACCACGGGCTCGATGACTCACGAATAACTCCTGATTTCAACTGGTCCGCGATAATCTGCTCTTCCTCCCCTTCGAAGGCCCGTGGTGGTCGTCGCGGTCGTTGTTTGATGGGTGCTGCATCACCAGTATCTATTGCATGTCGAACGATCGAAGTGCGACCGCGATCGTCGGCCGACATCGCAAATGATTTCCTATGTTTGTCCAACAGTGCAGCAAGTCGTTGACGCTCGCCGATGTCAAGTCCTTTACAACTACGAGTGTACAGATCCTTGAGCTCTTCCGACCAGCTGTCGAAGTTCGCTTGGTCACCCGACCTCAAACTGCGAATCGGTTTCGTAGTCGTGGGTGACGATTCATTGTTTTCAAAGTCTTCAGCGACATCGACAAACGAAACAACGGGCTGAATGAATGCTATCCTCGTTCCGGAGAAAAGTTGTACATCATCATCGTTTATATTCGCAACTCTTACTGGAATACCACTACCAGCATGCATACGGGTGACATCGACCACGGAATGGGCAACATGGAGTGGCAGCGCATCATCTTGGATAGGCTCAATCACTCCAATCGGGTTGTCACAATCAAACTCGAAGTTTTTAGCAGTTCCACAAACGATGTATTCGCAGTTCGCAGGTATTATGGTATCAGACTTAACATACACAGTACACATGTTAAATTCTCTATTTACAGCAGTTTCATACAGTCTTTTGCCAATGCGAAGTCCTCGCTGAGCTTCGAGAACACAGTCATAGTGATGAAGAAAATCAAAGCCTATCAATCCATCATCAGGGATATCGGCAACGTATGCATACCATGGAAAAACATCAGATTCTAAACTAATATCAATGTCAACTTCCCCATACACAGTGAGCAGTCCGCTGTCTGCTGCCTGGAGTTGTACATTTTCAGTCCATTGTCGAAACTTCGGGCGAGTTTCTTCAGGCAAGGCAGCAAGTAATTTTGGGGAAATTACAGTGGCGGCGGCTCCTGAATCGACCAGTAATCGTGTATTTGCACTATTTAAAATTGAATTAATGCTAGCAGACACTCCAGAGCGTTCGCTTATCCTAATAATTTCAATTGGTGGAAAAGGGAGGGCCGGTCCCTGGTCGACGGTTTCGGCCCCGCTTAGTTTCCCGATTGAGAAGCACGATTCAATGTCGGTTGATCCTGAGCGTTCGATGGTGGCATGTCCCTTTGTTGTGACAGCTGAGGTCGTGGTGGCGGCTGTGGGTGCCACTGTTGTTGTTGTTGAGGTGGTTGCCAGTGTTGTTGCCAGGATTGTTGTTGCTGGGGTTGCTGCCACTGTTGAAATGAGGTATTAGGAGGCAGCCACTGTTGATATTCCGACCGCGATTGTTGCACCTGTCTTTGAAACCGCTGGTATCTAATCGGGCATTGCCTCGCGAAGTGTCCCTCTTTGTTACATTCATAGCAACGTCACCGCTACTACGATCCCGATTGCTCCTTTGGCCACCATTGCGATCACGATCTGAGCCTCCCTTTTCCGTGAGGGCATTCAACCTCCTCTCAATCGTTTCCATCACTCGCTTTTCAAAGAAAGAAAACGATCTTCGGTGACCACGTCTGATGCCGAATTCGAAGTGGAGATCGAACGAATTGGCCTCCTGGCCGTTTCCTCCCTGAGGCTGAGGTACCTCTCGGTAATGTCTCGTACCTCTTGTAGAGTTTGCGGCTCCTGCATACCAATTGCTGAAGTCATTTGGTTATCCCCCAGGCCGCGTAAGAAGTGCCTGGTCGCGATGCTCTCTATTGTCGCGACGTCGGCGGTTGGATATCCAAACGTGGTCAGTTTCTTTATGTCGGCTGCGAAATCGACGAGCGACTCCCGTGGTGCCAACCATCGCGACTCGAGCTGCGCGATTAACGTTGCCGGGGTCCTTCTTGCCACAAATCGGTCAGCCAATGCGTTTGTCAACCTCCCATAGTCATTGACAACGTCGTCGGGTAGCTGCTGATAGGCGTAGTCTGCTGCGTCTCCTCGCAGACACGCCAACAGTCTGAATCGTTTTTCGTGGTCATCCCAACCACAGGCGGCAGCTAAATTAGTAAACGAGGCTACAAAACTGCTCCACGTCCTCGATCCGTCGAATGAATCTTGTTGTGGCAGCTGCACGTCCATCTTTCCCGCGTAGTCGTGCTGTGGTGCGACCACCACCTCCTCGTCATCGCAGTCGTGGCGAATAGTGTCTTTTAGTTCATGCAGCTCCCGTCTTGCGGCATCCAATTCGTCTTGCAAATGTCTGAGTTCACGCTGGAGCTCTGCTTTCCTCTTAGGTCTGGTAGACATTGTAGGTCAATCGACTAAATAGTTCTCCGTAAAAGAAATAAATCAAATCGAAATTCAGATTGTTATGGTCGCAATCTGCTTCTTCATAAATGGTATGAGTTCGCGGAAAACAATGCCAACAAATATTCGCTGAATCAATTTGGAGGTGGAGCAGTCCATTCAATTAACAACCTTATTATTGCTCGTCATTCAATCCATCAGTGATCACATAGCACAATCGAGGCGCGTGTTAAAGATCGCTGTATCCCACTCCTGACACCATTGCGACGAATTTTCTGGGTGCATTCGTGATGATAGTTGTGGATGCATGTCATGAATGGCGAGGGTTCAAGTTGTGATTTCACGCACATGCATATCCCATACAATTCGTCGTAGAGGAGAGTTGAATTAATAACAAGAGAAGTATCGAGTTCATTTTATTCGTATTTTATCAAAAGAAGACATCACGTACTGGAAAGACGAGCGTCAAAACAACATCACATATGTAACAGCGAGACATTAAAAGGGCTAACACATCATGCGGTCTCGAACTGCTAACTCCTAGTCCAGTCTCGTAAAAGCAGAGCGTAAAGGGAATTCTTTCCTCCTCTCTTCTCTTCTCGTAATTACCAAAACAGACGTTTATATACGATCTGGGGATGTCGCGTGCCATAAAGCTGGGCGATCCAGTTACCATGCGAACGATGTGTAACTGGGTCATCCAGTTTCTCAAAGAAGGCAGAGGCGCGTGGATGTAAAACTGGGTCATGACCTATATCTTTCTGAGATCAAGTCGGTCTGGTCTACATTCAAGCTTGGTCGAGAAAGGGCAGTTTTAGAATGAGGGCGGACCAATCTAGTGAGTATGCAACTGGACCAGCTATTTGGTATCGGGCCGAACTAGTTCTATGGATGGAGAATCAGATCAGGGATGCATTATTAGATGAAACTGTAGCAGTCCGTAACATGATGGTGTCAACATAGCAGTTCGAAACATGATGGTGTCAGCATTTAACAATCACATCGAAGGGATCAAATAGGGTTCGTGAATACACATGGCGAATATAGGTGAATAGTGGTACACGTACAACATAATCGTATGCAGCATTATTCTTATTTCAAAAACCGTCACAGTACTCATCGCAACATCTACAAAGTGGAAGAGGTGATGTCATTATCTCACAAGTCTACTGTCAACGTATGATGGGTTCGCGGTGGCCCATCGCTGCATACGTGCTGCTGCAAGGATAGGTAGACGGTAGACTTCAATGCCGTCCAAGCAATGCTGCTAGCGGTTTGTTGTCTGTGATCAACATGAAATTGCAACCGTACAAACCAATGCCTCGCGCTCTATTTGCAGATATTTCCGGTCTGTCTTTGACAGCATTCGTGATGCAAACTGGATGGGCTTTTCCTCTCCATTTGGAAGGATATGTGAAAGCACTGCACCCACTCCAATTGGACTTGCATCAGTAGCAACTGACACGGGAAGTTTCGGGTTATAATGCATCAAACATCCTGATTCCCTATTAAAGCAACTGCTTAGAATGCACAAATGCATGTTCAGGGTTCATACTCTTTCTAATGAATGAAATTCCGTGACTTTCCATGACTTTTTATGGTAGAATTTCATGACCTTTCCATGACTTTTTAAAGAAAATTTAAAGCAAAGGGCATGTTTCAACACATACACGTACCATCAACAATTATGATTTCACCAACACTTAACATCAAAGGGCATGTAAAAACACATGCACGTACCATCAACAATCATGATTTCAACAACTAACATAACAGTGGAGCCTCATTATAACAAGGTCATTGGGACAAGAAAAATTACCTCTTCATATCAAAACCTTGCTCTATCTGGGATAAAAATACAATAGTATACAAAGAGATGTGACAAGGAAACTTGTGCTCTTTACAATGAGGTTCCACTGTATTACATGAAGACCTAGTCAAATCTTCTGGTGAGTTCTTGTTTCGCTAGCTGGTCAATAAGGTTCCAATGTACAATAGTTCCACAATGAGGTTCCACTGTATTACATGTAGGCCTACTCACATCTTCTGGTGAGTTCTTGTTTCATAGCTGGTCAATATAAGTTCTTTTCATGAGACATCTCTAGCTGTTTGAAAGATACTCCTACACACTGCATGGTGGCATTGAGCAATTGTTCCTGGATGATTATTTACATTGTACCACTGTTGAAAACTTGCCCAAGCCCAAGTCCATTATTTAAGAATTCTTGATGACATTCACCTGTTCATTAATCTTTGGGTAATTGTTCCTGAAAGATCATTTGTACATGTACAAACTGGTCAAAGTCCATTATTTATGAATTCTTAATTACCTCCAGCTGCTCATCAATCTCTTTCTGTACTTCTTCAAGCTGTGAAATTTTTTCTTTGGCGGTTCGTCTTAGACTGTTTGATTTCGAGATGGAAGTCAGTTTACCTTTGGCCTCTGCTTCCTCAGCGAACTTGTCTGCTGAGGCATTGAGACTCTTCACATCTGCTTGCAGTCTGATTTGTTTGGCTTTAAGTCCATCCAAACTGTCCATCAGCGCTTTTTGCTTCCCTTCTTTCTTTGCCTTTTCTTTGCTGCGCCTCTCATCGTCCAGGTACATATGATAACGCTGGCGACCTGCAGATGCAGCCAACATGATGGACTTGTCAAGTTTGATGTTGTCAATACCTCCGACATGCTTGATATGGTCGTAAATGGCCCTCAATGATACAAGCGACTTCCTTGGAGGTTGACTCCTCCACTTCATTGTTAACAGAAAATCCTCATTCGATAGAGGCTTGTCCATGGGACAATATGAGCATCATGCGAACTACATTCAATATTGTTGAATACCGAGACCCGGAAAGGAACTGGCACATGACAGAGTCCAATCTGTCTTTCTTTGCATCGAAGTCTCGCATCTCTGGACTTGTTGATGCCTCATCACATGCTTCGACATATTCCCTGATGATATCATCACATGAGTCCTCAAGCCTATTTGCGTCACTAAGGGTGCTAAGCATCGGCTTCAGTTTCGTCATCGAATTGTCCTTGTCTCTCGCCATGTTCCGAGGATTCAGGCACCTCAAATTTCTCACTAGACCATACTTCAGCGGACATCGCTCAATAAGCTTCCGGGTCATAGCAGCAAGACACTTCTTGGCTTGTGTGCGAAATTCAAGAACTTGGCAGTCACTGATGATCTCTTTCCCTGTCAGATCCTTCAGCCTCTTCTCAGTGTAGAATCCGATGTCCATCTTGGTCAAAGGAAGCTGAATGGCTTCATCACTGACATCTATCTGCATTATGTTGTAAGGAGAAGTTATGGTGCTCCTGTCCAGCTTCAAGAATCGCTGCATAACGAATGCAAGCATGCGAGTGAGGTCTTCAGCCAAGAAGGGCAACATTGGTGCATCAGTCTAGTAGTCTGTCAGGAAAGGATTAATCAGCTTTGCCACTGATATGAAGAAGTGCAGTCTTGCCACAAAATCTGGTATGCGAGTACATTTCAGAAGAGTTTCGAAGGACTTGTTCTTTGGGTAAGGAATTTTCTTCTCTTCTACTGCTTTTACGTACATGCATACACTCTCCCAGATGTTGATTGCTCTCTCGGCAACAGGAAGGTTTTCCAGCCATCGGGTCTTGCAAAACTTGAGTGGCATGGTATGATCTCCAGTTATCTTCTGATAATCCTCTCTTCTGGCTGGGGAATCAGAAAACAAGTTGTACAAGGATGATAGAAAGCTTGAGCCGAAGGCATGAGCCGATATTCAGGATGGATTGGTTCAAGTCAGCAGTGTACTGTCGCGTGAAGTCATCATACATCCTCCAGTTGACATTGGGACCATCCATGGATATTTGCAGTAACTTGTCCAAACCAACTGTGTGAAGAACTTTACTGATTTCTTCCTTCAGATGAACAGCTGAGCCATGTCCGATAAACACAGACGTCAAGTATCGAGTACAAACTTGCCCATGCTGCCATGTTCTGATGAGGAAGTCCATCTGCTTTTTCTGCAGCTTCTGATTTAGACTTTCATCAAACAGTATCACATAGTACTTTGATTGCTTGATGTTGTCATACAGGAGGTCTTGCACATACGGGCCCAAACCAAATACAGTCATGTACCGGCATTTATTTTCTGATAACTGGAACCCTTTAGCAAATGTAAACCTTGTTTGTTCTGTTTCATCAACCTTATGAACATTCTAATGGCTTGATTATCATGTTTACCAGTACCATGTTTTTGTTTCCTGTCTTTATCCTTTTGTTTGCCATTGTTTTCAGTTTGTGAGTCTTTTGCGCTGCGACAAACGCGCTAAAGATGTCCAATTTTTTGGTCTTCCTGCATTGTGTCGTCTTGAACCAGCAAACATCCGGGTTATGGTGGTTGCCACACTGTTAGCATGGTTTGTTTCCACTGCGCTCTCTGTTGCTGCTGCTCTGCTTTGCCCCTTGGCCTTGTGCTTGTCCTACACTGCGTGAACTGATGTGTTGCCAGGTCAGGTTCTCATCGCCTAGGCTTCCCAAGATGCCACTTTATGTGCAAGGGTGAAGTCAACCGCAGCCTGGAATGACAATGTGGGGTCTTCCCTCGCTTTCTCCATCAGTTTAAGAGAAGTGGAGTCATTGTGCAATCCGCTTATGAATCTGTCTCTGAGATTCTCATCCAGTTTGTCTGCATAGTTACACCGCAACGACAGGTGCTTCAGTTGCACAACATAATCCGAAATAGACTCATTCTCCCCCTGATCTCGGCGAAGAAATTTCCTTTTTTCTGCCACCATCACTGGCATTCGTTTGAGATGCTTCCTATTAAAGCACAGACTTCAGTTTGCCATACTTCTTGTCACTTGGCTTTGCAGGCAAAACTAAGTCCCTGACGACTCCATAGAAATACGACCCGATTAAATTCAATAGCGTGGCTACAACGCGTATGTTGCTAGCCTGTAGTTTAGCATTGTCATTGTCTGTGGGTATGTGAATCCCGTTTGCGACGAGAAACAGCTCGAACTGTTCGATATTGCAGTCGAAGTCCTCCGACTCCTCATAATATGCCAAAAACTGAGGCAAAAAACTCTTGTTCTGCCCCCAACGTGATTCTCCCGCGGCCTGCATTGTGCTCCGTACCACTGTGTCTATCTTTTAATACCCGAATCGTGGCCAAATTTGATGGGTTTGCGGTGTTTACTTCAATGAAGAAAACCCACACGGTGAATTACGTCTTGTTCCGATCGGATTTATTAGCATAGTAAAACATGTCGTGCAATACACAATGTATGCATGCGTGTAATATACAGTGTATTGTATGAAAGCCATTGTATGGAAAATCATAGTATGGAAAGCCATTGTATCAAAATATGCAACAATGTGTACAATGTTTACCTTCACCCACCTAGTAATTTCCTCACTTCACATGCAAGAGAGAGAGAGAGAAAGAAAAAAAAAAGAATAATTTGTATCCTTTGCATCAAGTAATTTGCAATCACCTAGCAGTAATGACTACATGAGGGAAAGTGGATTAAATTTTTGACATGATTAACCCCAAAATTATTCTTATGTCGTGTCTTTGTGTACAAGCCAGTGGGAGAGTTGTGAGGTGATGACGTCTTTGTCTCTGCGAATTTCCGAGTATGGTTGCACATGATCCTTAATATATTACTATTTGATATATTAAGGATCATTTGATGTGTGGTCGTCTGCATGGCTGATTGAAGAGAGACCGCATTGTATTGCAAATACAGTTTTACCAGCTGATGTATAGACCAATCATAGACCAAGTTTATAAAACAAATAATGCAAAGGTTTAAGTTTGTAATGCTAATGGAGATGCAGCACACTCTCGGGTACTTACAATGTTGTGCATGTCTCACCATTGCAAATACCCTTGAGTGCACTGCATCTCCACAAACGCACTATCACCTGCGCCTTATTTGCACAGCAGCACGCTATTTTCGTGATTTACAAATCTTTACTTCATCGAAGCCAAGAGAACAATATTACCACAACAAATTCAAACTGATCATTTGCAAGGAGGTGTTGGAAAGGAATTTCATTTATTGGCAAACTGAGTGTAACATAAAACTCAACATAAAATTGAATAAAATATACCATTTTGAACATACTGATAATATAAACTCTTCAATGGATCATTTCTCTATCTCTCCTACTTGTACTCTTTTCTCTTGCACTGTGTGATTGTCATTGCATTTTTATCCCCTTTTTTGTACGTCAAACACAAATAAAAAATGCATTTAGTAAATTGAATGTAGAGAAAGCTGAACGGTCTCCAGTCATAACTAACTACAGTGTACTCTTGAAAGTGTGCACTGGATGAATTACTCCCTCATCTTTCAATGCACCATCTACGCATTATGCTCTAGATGAATCGTCCTTCCCAGCAAGACTGTATCTAATGCATATACAGCAAGCTGGATGAATAGACTACAGCATGTCCGCGTGAATAGTGCGCTCAAATACACGCTGACACTGTTCAACGAGATATTTCCACAGTTTAGAAAAACATGACGTGCACCATGTAAAACAATGAAACTGACCAATTCTGCCCAATCCATATCACAACCAATTGTACACACACACACACACACAAAGGCATTAAAGATAATTGCAACAAAAGAAAATAGATTCAATTTCAGAAACACAATCAGTCCACCTCAACATTTTGTCTTAAGATCTCGCATGTACTATGCAAATACATCAGAAGAAGAACAGTCCACTGTTAGAAAGACTTGCTTAAGAAAGGCTAGAATGGAATATGTTAAAGCATAATGATACAGTCTCTATTTCTATTGCACAAGGAAGCCTTTCACATTGGTAGAGATGAATTAGTCAATGGATGGAAGTTGTTATTTCACTGGCGGAGCAAGTTTGTTGGCATTTACAATTTAAAAGAAGGATATGTGCGGGTACTTGGTCGCATCTATTGGATGGAGATAGTGTGCGCTAAATGGAGAGTTGTTTGCCAAATGCATCTAGACTGCACAAATGAATCCAGTGAAATGTGAATGACTCGAGTGCTACATAGAGAGTTGTTTGCCAAATGCGTCAGATTGCACAGACGAATCAATTGAAATGTGAATGGCCCAAGCGGTGGGAAAAGACACAGCTCAAAGACTCTGTAATAGCTACAAGATGTAAGGCATGATCCAAGAGCTAGCTAGTGAGCCGCAGAATTAAAAGGAATGACATTCAGTTTATGGAATGATGCATTTGGAAGCTTTTATAGATGAGTTCATGGTCTAAATCTTCAACACTACACCTGACCCAATATTATGGCATCTCCAGGATTTGCATACTTTGCTCGGAGTGGGTTGTGTTTTGGTCTCTCTAACCCTTCACATCTATATACAAAGCTGTTTAGTTGCAATCCCCACTGCCATGGAAACGGGGCATGATGTCAGCTCTCTGATTCACACCCTCAGAAGATGTGTACAAGGGTATGTGATGTTGCCGCATGTATTGAATGTGTGTGACCTCACAAGGTATACAGTACATGTAGTGTGTAATCTTTTATAACCTGTAAAAACTGTACACTTTGCCACAAGGCATTTGAGCTTCACTTTGGTGAAAGCCCCACACAGCAATTCCTACAAGTTAGAAACTTGCATACAAATTTTGGAGCAAATGTCCGTACATTTCTGTACCAAAAGCTGCACACCTGTAATAGCGATATTCAAAGATGCACATACATGTATGTACTCACCTTTATGAGAAAAATATCAATAAAACACAAACTATGCAAACGAAAGATATTTTTCTGCATCACTCTGCTTTGGTTACTGTGCCAAAGATGCATGGCATGGCACTTTAAGTTTTCATAATCCCTCGCAAATTAGCTTGACTTCATTTGATATCACTGCATTTCACACCTTGAAGAAAAATATCCATCAGAAAGGATATCAAATGAAGTAAAAAGTAGTGACCTGCTCAGACAATTTAGTTGTTACCTGAACCAGAGCCTATCAAATGGCCACACAGTCACACTTGATTTAGGTTTGCAAATATTTGACACATCTCCTACTCGGGCTTCAACAAGTCACATTTATGCAGTCGCAAGAAAAATCTCTTTTTATCACTTTGTCACATGCTGTATCACAATTAAAAAATCACTGCATTTGGAACAACAATAAAAAAAAAAAATAATCAAGTGACTTTGTTTTGCAAAGTAGTACTTGAATTTTCAAGATGATTTTTGTTCAATAACATTTACCTTCACCTAACTTCAAATGTTTGAATATTCTGGAATTTATCAGAGATGCAAAACCAAATATATATAAATATACAATTTATTTGGGTTTTGTTCCTAGTTTGATACAAGAGCAGTACAAAAATAAATACCCCTTACCCCCAAAGACACAACTTGTCCAGATAACAGTAACGTTGGACATGAAGCATCCCTGACCAAAAGTGTACAATCTCAGTATGGCAACATTTCAAAGAATGCTCAGATAATAATTTCCTGAAAAGAAAATACAAAAACTTTACACTTCCAGGTCCATATTGAATTTCTTGGATATCTGAGCAACATTCATCTATAAATACAATGTAATTCATACTTTTTTTTTTATATTGTTTTATATCCATATTTTCTTTGTCATTTTTGGTCAACTGAAGTGTGCATGATACTCTTCTATCCTAACAAAAAGGACAGAGTTCATGAAACTTTCCATGGCCTCTAGGAGTATCACTACTAGTCCAAGATCCACAGTCAAAAGATATCTGAACATTATTCATAAATTCCATCATCATCGCCAGCATCGAAAGATATGCACTTTTCTTTGTCACCTATTGCTACATGAACCCCTTCTACTTCCTCACATCAACTTTGCTTCGCATTCAATGAACCTAAATTTCAAGCATCTACAGTGAAAAAAGGGGGAGATCTGAGAATCAGGGCCACTCAACACACACATGTACACGAGGCAGCGGAGACATGCTGTGAAGGATTTGTGTACAGCTGTATATCTCATAAAAGCATACGGAAAGAGGCCTTATACGCCAAAGCGTTGGGAAAAGGTCTTTGACCCATACATAGGGTAAAACATCCTTAAAACCAATGCCAATTGTCTAACATGTCTTTTGCTTTTCAAGAAGCTGTCTACAATTTTATGTACAACTTCTACATCGTGGACAAAAAATATAGACAGAGCTAGAAAAGTTGAATGATCTAAAGGCCAGGCTGGGCTGGGTCACTGCCACAGTGTGTCTAATTTCTAGCGCAAAATGCCCACGAAAGAGCCGGGGATAGCAAAGCTAATCACCATGCTATATCATATTCTTGTATAGTAATACTGAGATTGGTGATAGTCCAGCTATAAAAACAGAAATGCTCGGCCCTCTACCTGACTACTCTGAAACAACATGGCATACTTTTCAAAATCTCAGATCTCCCCTTTCTTCCCTGCAAAAAATTCTACCACGACAGCTGCCAGTTGCATAAAATCATTGTTTTCTTTCTCATAATGCACAAATGCACAAATGAACAAACAACTGTGCATACTTCTACTAAAAAGTAGTGTGTGATGCTTTAAATAGTGACAAGAAGAAGAAATACAAACAGAAGTCGACCTTCACAAAGTTGATCTTGCGTGAATCACCAGATGTGTGTGAGAAAAACGGATATCTCCCTAAACATACAATGTATGATACTCGATATACAAGTTGGCAGCCACAGAGACTGAACAGCACTTCAAATCCATTCTCCAATCTGCGGTCCCAACTGAATCGACTCACACAGGGTTGAATGCACCTCCTGATACATCACAAAGTCATCAGTGAAGAGCTACGCGAGTATTGCGACCACTTTGCTGAAGCAAACATTACAATAACAATTGCAGAATGTTGGAACAACTTTATTCATAAAATAGCTGGTGGAAGAGCTGTTTACGTCGGTGCAAAAAAAGTCACGTCTCAAACACCGACCATTTCTACGACTTGTCCAAAATGAGCGGGAACGGCATCGAGTGTTGCCCCTTGGGGAGCATCCGACTTCCAACGAGCAGCAGGAGGGGTACAGAGTGTTTCCTTTGCTGAACATTTTGACACAGTCTTGGTCTCTGCGCGCATAATCATGAGTTTGGCGGCGGGTCTTCGCTGGGTGGGATGTGGAAGCTCTCGGCTTCCCTCGCCTCGGGGGAGAGCTGCTCGAAGTGGAGGGAGAAAGAGGTCAGTCTCTGCTCCAGCTCATCAAAGGAGGGGCTGTCGTGGAAGAGGAGGGGGAGATGTGGAAAAGAAATACATCAATTGTCATTAAATGAAGAGTGCCAAAACAGTAGTCTTCTAAGTGAGGTCATCATCAAACAATGAAACATAAAAATGTTTTCAATGATACTGCACTCACAACAAGAAACATTGTTGAAGATATCGTCAACGTTATCACACTGATAATTATTGACAACTGCCCTACATCAACGAAAATAAGAACCATATTAATCACTGTTAAGTAATAGCCATGTGGGGAAAAAATACATCAATTGTCATCAAATGAAGAGTGCCAAAGCAGATAAACACCAATTTCAAGTCTTTAAAGTAAAGTCATCATCAAATAGAGAAAAATAAAAATGTCTTCAATGATACTGCACTCATTTTATAACAAGAAACATTTTTGAAGATATCATCAATAGTATCACAAGTACTGAATAATTATTCAAATTCATAGAATTCTTCCATCCCCAAATTATTTTCATTGCAAATGATAGCAACTGACAAATTGCCCTACACCGATGTAAATAAGCACCCGATTAATCAGTATTTAGTTGTAGCCACAGCTTCTACCAAACATTGATTATATCAATGGCTTGTACCAAACACTGTAATTTGGTGCCTATTTACATAGATGCAAGACAAATTTCAATCAGTTGCAATTATCACACATATATTTGAATTCTTAAAAAAATACCAATTTCAGTCCCAGAAACCACATACAGCTGTATCTGTGGTTTTGTGCTGCATATTATAATCTTTGTCATGGTTTATTTCTCTGAAGGTAGAGTAAAAATTCTCTATTTGAGACCTTTGTTGTTCATACATATTGTCTGTTTTGGTTGCAGAATTTTTAAAAGCATCCTGATTAAAGTTCATAACTGATTTTTAAACTGACCACATATTCTTGAAGATAAAGGTTCCCATTTCTGTCTTCAAATATGAACAATTGAACAAATACTAATAAGCTTTAATTCTTGACCAGCTCATAACATTTTTTTCCATTATAAGATGAAAGAAAATATGCTTCATATCTTTATATATAATCACATCATGATTCACATTTCAATGATACCTGAAAGATATTTCCTTAAATCAAGATTGAAATTAACAAAAAACATTCATGGGTACTCATACCAACAAAGCAAAGGAGAAAACGACCTCCACCTATTGTAACTAAACGGATGGGAACGTGAAGAACTGGAATGGGAAAACAATTATTGGCAATGGTGTATCACTTCTACTAATCTCTCTATCCAAGTGACTCACAGGAAACATTAAAGGGAGATCCTGGTATGCTCTATAGTCATAGCCTTCAGATGAAGATATAACAACGGATCCAAAACTGACAAATAACAAAAGGGGATTTCCCTTATTGCACACACTAGGGAATATCCCCAGTTTACAACACTGTAAAGTTAACTAGATTAATTAATCAATTTTCAAAAAGGCACGTAATGTTGTCTTCTGTTGGCATTTTGTTATTACCATTTCTGAGTACACATGCTCTCTATTTTAGACTTAACCCACTTTAGGATGGACTGCTTTTGCTACAACACCCATTTCCAAAAGACACCTGCCCGAGTATTCTCGTGACTTATAGGGTTAAGGACGGTTGTGGAAGTTGGGTAGTATGTACACATTGTACATGTACATGCTGGGTAAGACATACAGTTGTACATGTACACGTATGTAATAAACAAATGCATGACTAGCAAAAGTTCAATCCTTTAACGACACAATAATTACTATCAAATAGAGGACCCCCCCCCCCCCCCCATTAGAAACCTGCCAATCATATGAACTGGGGCAGAGGACATGGGGTGGCTCGAGACTGACCGCTCATCGGGTTCCAGCCGGACGCAGGTCAGCATTATCTGGTGCAAGGTCTTTGGGCACGTGTCGCAGAAGCCCTCCATGAAGGCCGGCTCGTCCAGGCCGTAGTCGTTTCTCCGTGGCAGATCGTCAGGGCAGGCGCTGACCCTCCCGATGATCTCACACATGACAATCCCAAAGGAGAAGACGTCCACTCTTTCGTTGTAGTCCTTCCCTAAAAAAACAAAGCGGGGGGGGGGGGGTGGTGGTAAATATGGGAACGATAATTCATCTCGATGATCACATATGCACTGTGTTCTGCCACATCGCAACTCGGGATTGCTCTAAGACAGGCATATGAACGCCATGCAAAATTCTGAGACATCAACGTTTCTGAATTTTGATTTCTGCCAAACACTGCTACCAGTTCTTGAGCTGTCAATGTGAATATGCAAGAAGTAAGGTGACGATGTCATCCTCTTACAACTTGTCATATACTTCGCACATGAAATTCGAAATTCCCCAGTATTTTTCATTCAAACAAAATTATGACCCAGTCTCAAATAATAAATGTAATAAAATATCTAGTAGGTAACTGATCACTAATTTGAAGTTATTCAACCAGGAATATCTTTATTTTACAATTTTATAATACAAAATAATCTTCATATTTTTTTTTCTGTACACAATCAAAAGAAAAATATGGGGTGATGTGACATAAACTCATTCATTTACATATTCATGTCAACTATTCAAGAACTGTTATGCAAAAATTAGTGAATCTTTAAAATGTCATTACTCCTTCCTCTTAACTCAATTTTTGGCCAAATGTTCCCTGTTGTGCTAGTAATATATGATTTTTACTCTTTCTTTACAGAAATCTTTAATCTGGCCCGGAATTGGTGAAAATGGTGGCGATTCCACCCTGAATTTACCTCTTAGCATTTCTGGAGCCATCCAGTACGCCGTCCCCACCACCGTGTACCTCTTCTTGGCCCCTGCCGTGGAGTTGGCGCTCCTTCCCCTGCCTTGGCTGTTCGAACACACGCAGTCCTTCTCATCCACAAACACCCTGGCAAGACCAAAGTCGGCAACTACTACAGATCCATCCTGCACGAGAAAACACACATCAATAGTGGATACGTATATCGTGGATACGTATCTCAAGGAACTTTACTCTCACATGACTTTGCCTAATAGAAACAATATGAAAGCACTGCTTTGTTTTTTCTGTGCAGTTTACTTTATGATCATGGAAAAACAATCATGGCTATTCAAATGATGCCTATAGATTTTGTTGGTCCCTCAGGGTTGTGTTTTATGACTCCATAGGCATGCTCAAACTGGCGAAAGATCGCGAAGTCTTCACGATCTTTTGTCATCCAGTCACACCGGCAGCAAAACTTCTCGATCTTTGGATTGAGAAGTTTTGGTCATTAGTGCGCTTGCGCAAGGAAGAAGAAAGAACATGCTGTCTGATGGCTAGTGATTGTGACATAACAATGAGTACGTGTACATCAAGATAGCTGTGAGCTTTAGGAGGCACCGTCCACAAACAGGTGCTGGATTGGTCATGTGACAAAGATTGCGAAATTTCTAGTTTTTTCAGTGTGTAGTGGTCACACTGGCAAAAGATCACAAAGTTTGGCGGGGTGGTGGAAATATCCATAGTTGGAGTGGGAAATTTTGTGAGAAGTTTCACAGGAAATTTCACGGGAAATTTGCAGTCACACTGACAAAAGCTTCAAGATCTTAAAGATTGCCATCTTTAAACGTCTTGATCTTTTGCCAGTCTGACTGCGCCTTATGGCAAAATTGATCAAGAGAGAATTAGTTGATGTTGTTTGAAAATACCAGCTGTCATTCAGATTTCATTTCAACAAGATTCAACGATACAACTGAAATGTGAAACAGTCATTTGAAGGAGTATGATCTCTATATTCATTACTTCACAAGGAGTCTCGACAGATGACAGCCAAATTTGGACTTGGACCACTCTCAAATTCAAGTATTCAATTGTTACTTTGAGGTGCCACCAACATGAAGTGTCTGTGAAAAGGCTTTTTTAAGTGAAACCATCAACACTTCTTTCCTCGTGTGTTTTATTTTTTGCAGATCTACTGCATGCAATCCTCTGCTGTATCATTCATGAAAACTCTCCTGTACATGAACATGGGGCAAATTTTATTATGTTGTTTGACATACAGCATTATGAATGCTTACCGCTCTGACAAGACAGTTATTCGAGTTGAGATCTCGGTGGATGATGCCCATGGCATGAAGGTATGCCTGTAAGACAAACGAACAAACAAAAACAAACACACAGGTGAGACACATAACAAGGATTAAACTCAACAATTGCTTCACTAGTTGTCAAAATGTTGCTACTTTACCTAGTATATATTCTATTTGTTGCAATACATATTTCATATAGGACAGGTTCCAGAAAGTAGTCTATGGTAAATATGGCGAGTTCCCTTTCATGTTTTCTTGTTTCCATGCAGTACATTTCACATGCATCTATTTCTCCTAGTTAATACATGGTGCAAACACGGGTACAAATGTATGTACAGTGTACATGTGCGATTTGTACATGGTATAGGTGAGACTTTACATTCAGACCCTTCTCAGAACTGATGAGACAACATCTTCCATATCTAGAGACAATCTTAGGCAGAATCTCTTTCATAACTTCATAGCACACTATGACATGTGATTTTTGTATCAATTGACGCCGAGAGCAATGTACAGTCGTACCGCTATTAACTGTACAATAATTGCAGTGATCATGACACTTTTATCGACTGAAGGGGAGGAAATCCACTTTTCTCCTCTTGTCGTTCATGTGAACATCACATTGTGAATCCACTACTGAAATTGAAGAGGTATTATGGAAGAATTTTATAGTGGCTATTAAGTACACCAGTTTGAGTTCCTCATATCACATCAAAATTTATTACTTACCTGTGAGAGTTACGATCTGTCTGGACGTTTTGGTAGGCAATGAAATTGTCACAGGTAAATATCCATTTTCAAATTTGATATGAGAACTTTTCGAGCTTAAAGAGAGACTGCACTGTCTGTGGACACTTACCATTCCTGAAGCAATGTCCCTTGCAGCATTTATTCTTTGCAACCATGGAAAGGGCTTATCCTGTACAAGGAGAAAAGAGAAAATATGTATAGAGAATGAATTACTTATCGTGCAAAATTGTGCTCCTTACAACCATGTTTAGCATTTCTGAAAGTGCTAAGAGCATTAGAAGAGAGCAACTCCCCATTAGCAGGATATGTTGCATTGGCGTAATCATATGGTACACTTAACCCTTAGGCCTGAATTCACGAAGGTGGTACAATTGAAACCTCGGTTTAAACCATGGACAAAGACCGTAGTTTTGTATGGGGTGCCAAGTGTCACATGGCCTATTTCTTTATGAAATCAGTCATTTCATCGCCGAAATGACCATTTCGTTAACGAAATGATAATTTTGTCAACGTAATGTTAACATTTCCTAAATGAAATCGACGAAATTACTGATTTTGTAATGAAATAGGCCATGCGACACTTGGCGCCCCAAAAAAACTACAGTCTTTGTCCATGATTTAAACCCTGGTCTCGATTGTACCACCTTCATGAATTTGGGCCTTAGTTTTTACAGTTTGTAAAGACAATACAATAAAAACAGTGAGAATGCAGATGGTGAAGACAGTAGGCAGCTGTAATTAAGTCTCAAGCCAGAGGTGAAACTATTGTGAGATCAAATTCTATTTGCGGCAAACAATAAAAAAAAAAAAAAAAAAAATTAAAAGGACTGGTTAAATTACAAGTACATATCGTGGGACACAACTTTTCAGATACTGCTTCATTTGCCACTGTTCTTTACCAACTCAACAGAAATGACTTATATGATATGATATGAGAGATAAACATCCCTGCTATGCTATAAACTGTACGTTAACTGTGGATGACAACTTCAGCATTTTATGCACAAAGCAGCACAACAGACAACTTTCCATTTTAATTCTAAAGCTGAAAATATGAATGCTTACAATCTACCCTTTCTACACCAGGGACTTCAGACAGCGTGTGCAATGCTATGGGGCTTTCTGCATCAATTGGCACTCGAAAGCACACAAAGATTAACACATAAAATCCTATACTCATATTTTTTCAATGCATACATTATATCTGTGTAGCTCCTTCCAGTTGTTACTTCCCTTTAATGCTAAGGCTTTTAGTTTCCTCCTTCTTCTTGCTCTCTCTATATTAGAGTTATGGATTTTTCACTGCCTCATTTCGCTTTTCAGTGCTCAGCTGACATTCTGTTTGGTCTGAGCAAATATCCTGTCATTGATCTGGGTGCAATAGTGATCCATTTCAATGTGACACAATTATGAGGGTCTGAAATGCATCCAGGGTTGCCTAGAAAAAAAAAAAAAAATAAATAAAAGATACTCCTCACCCAATGTTCCTCACTTCACGCTGAGTGACAGAACTTGTGGATTGTCCCAGCAAGGAGCATAGTGCATCATGTTTACATATTTGTGAGTGATGATCATTATACCTTCCAGTACAGCATAAAAATGTAATGTATGTCCCTTGTGTATAATCTAGAATAAAAACGAATGTCACGCAAGCTTTGCAAGCTCCTATAATCTAATTCATTTTTAGTTGCAGATCTAGGAAATGTATAAAGTGCACCATATCCACCTCTGTCACTCAAATACTATTCAAAACAAAAGATCGAAAGTATAAGTGAGTTTGCACCTATGCAAATATTAATGCATATTCAGGTATTTAACTTGTTGAAGATAGTTTGATTTTGCTACAACACGCATTCCCCATAGACACCTGCTCGAGTATACTTGGGACTTGTCCTCAACGGGTTAAAAGTTATTTTACCTACACGATGTAATCTGTTCTTTTCCAATGGTGACCTACAACAATACAACACTGGGGTATGTACATTCCCTTCTAGACTTACTATGACACACACAATTCAACCACAAAAGGAAAGTCATCAAAACAGACAAAGACTTCAGGGGCTAGGTCATTTACTTTTATCACACACGAACCCCCATACATTAAGGCGTGACAGATTTTATCTCACGAGCGTTCGCCCGCGTCCGGCATGCCTTCTTATCTGTTAAGTAGCCAGCTTGGCACGAGCTTGGCATGCGCCCATGCCGTCCGCGTTCCGGGAACGCCAGCTTAAAAGTCTTTTGTTTAGTGCCTTTGTTTCGAACACAATAGCGTCAACTTCACTGCACCCAATCGACCACGAAGCCATCGCTCCATGTAGCCAGCGTTCGGGAACGCCCGGATTAAGTCTTCCCTTTGTCTTGTGCTTAACACTTACACAGTTGATTTCATGGAAGCTTAAAAAACGGACAAACTAGCAAACAAATGAAACCACGAAAGGCATTGCACTATTACGCGTTATAAAATGGGTTCAAGAATGTAGCCAATAGGAAGCTCTGAAATGAGACACACCTCCTTCCTTTACTTCAGTACTATTGCACTGCCTGTAATCCTATGGTAGATTGCCGATCGTCTGTGCGCGCGGCGGCTCCTTTGATGAATTGCATGCATACGCGTACGCGCTGTCAATCCTGTAAACAACTTCTAGTTCGGGCTGCCGGCCGGCCGGCCTGTCTTCCCTTGTGCATAACATATGTGGCGTACGTACGTATACTGTACTATACTATACATATACGTACACTTTGTACAGTACAGTAGACCAAGCGTCGGACCGGACGCGTACATGGAGTCACTTTGAAGAGCAAATCCAACGATTTAGCAGGTTAATTCTCACGCCGTTTTCAGAGTATGTTGTCTAGTAGGCCTATATGAGGAGTCTATATCAAGTCTTTAAGGTAAAGGGTGCATATTCTATGTAAAATAAGTAAGTTTTCATGCGGGTGTCCGGAAACCCAACCCCCCATTATACTTATACTGTATGTGCGGGACTTCCGCGAGTGCGACGTGCGTAAAAGTTTGGGACGAACATCTTCGGACGTCTTGACCCACAAAGGTACGTGAAAAACGCTGAAAAATGATGTTAGTTTTCGAATTTTCGACCCATTTTATAAAACAAATGATGCACAGGATTATTTCGTGGCGTTAGTGTAGGCGTAGCTCACTCTCGGGTATTTACAATGTAGTGCAACATGCACTCGGCTTCGCCTCGTGCATGTTTCACAATTGTAAATACCCTCGAGTGCACTACGCCTACACTAATGCACTCTATCCTGTGCATCATTTGTATATTAGTAACGCTGTGATTACCTTAATTTGCGTCGATGAGAGGCGTAATCAAGAAGTATCTGAAATAGTATCCGAAATATAGTAGGGGCCTATTTGTTCCCCTTACATGAGCGTGAGACCACTCTTGTAAGCAGCTTCTCAGGTGAAGCAAAATGTGTGTAATGAAGTGACAAGTGTATAAGAAAAACATTCACAATAGCTAGGTAGATTGACGGAAACTTGACACCCATGGCCGTGCCAGCCAGGCAACAAGCTAGTGGAAATTTCCAGGAACTTCAAAGCAGGTTTGCCGCCAGGCAAAAACCGCAGGGTAAAGGAATTTGCGTACGCGCTGAATGGGTCGTAAACATCGTGTCAATTGCATGGCATGGGGCCTGGGAGGGAAGAGGTACATGTATTAGTAACCCTGTGCTGTGTGATACGTTCATGCTGTTGGAGACACGTGCTGTAGTTGGCGAGAGCTAGCTGATGAGAGCTCCCTGCACCTGAAACCAAGGAGGTACCAGGCGAGCTCGCCTAGTACCTCCTTCCTGAAACCAGGGAGGTACATACACATCTGGCTCTGCTGAAACTATGGAGCTTTAGTACAGTAAACCTCGACATTGCTTAAGTCGACACGATAAAAAAGTCCCGATTTTTGTCTTGTTATTCCTTGACAATTTCTTCGTCTTAGTCGACATTTATAAGTCCACAACTCGCGTAAGTCGACCTGATTTTTTAGTGCCATCTGAGCTGAAATACGTGTTTATTCCCTCGTCTATTAGTCGACATAATTTTTCGCTCAAAATCTTATCGCCATTCTCTTAAAAAAGAATAAATTGTTTTCCCGCTCTGATTCGCTGCATTTCTAATCGGTAATTCCCTAGTGTATGGCATGGCGTGGTAGCGTTCGCGCCATGCGTCCATATTGTCTTGTACGCCAGACATGAAAGGGCATACATTCATTTACATTGGAGAATTACATGTAGTTGGCTACCCAAAGCAGTTCACTTTCCCCCTTTTCTGCTCGTTATTCTCAAAACGCAAAAAATTTGTACACATAAAGGTCCTAGTAGAAAATCATTATCAGAACATGAAATACACGTGTAGGTGTTTCTGTTTATCCGAATATTCTAACGTTAATTATTCCGAAGCGTTAATAGAAACCTGGGCCCGTTTTTAGAAAACTAATCAAATGCAACTACATGTAATTAAATGCAGCTGAAAATTAAATGCAGGTGTATCAAATCACGAGCAACTTTGCACATAAACGCAAGTGCGTTGCTGCCAAAAGGCTTGCGTTTGATATAGTATGAAACTAGAAAATAGTTTTATGAACCTGAAACTCAATTGCGTTGAAACGCAACTCTAAAAATCAAATGAAGTCCATCAATCACGCGCAACGCTGTATTCAAACGCAAGAGCGTTGCAGGGAAGACTTGAGGTTTTCGTAAGAAACTATAGAGAAACTGCGTTTAAAAGCATCTCTTAACATCTACGGAGGTGCGTTATTGTTGAAAAGTCTTGCATTATTTTGTTTGTTTTTTCGTATGCAAAATTAAAAATTAAACACGGCTCTGAAAATCAAATGCAATTGTAAGTCCATGTCATCACGCGGAACGCTGAATAGACTTGCGTTTGATATACGAAACTTGAAAATTGTAGGGAACTTCTTTAAAACTCAGTTGCGTTTCAACGCGATTCTAAAAATCCAATGCAAGTCCATCAAATCACACGCGACGCTGTATTTAAACGCAAGAACATTGCAGAAAAGACATACTTTTTGTACGAAATTATAAGAAACTGCGTTTAAACGCATCTCTAAACATCTACGGAAGTGAGTTATTGTTGAAAAGACCTGCATTATTTTTTACTTCTTACGCAAAATTAAGAATTAAACGCAACCCCCAAAATCAAATGCAAGTCCATCAAACACGGAACGCTGAAAAGACTTGCATTTCATAATCATCCGACACTAGAAAATTGTAAGAAACTTAAACTCAATTGCGTTTAAACACTAATTCTAGTAGTCAAATGCAAGTCCATCAAATCACAAGCAACGCTGTATCTAAAACGCAAGAGCGTTGCAGAAAAGACTTGCGGTTTTTGTACGAAACTAAAAACTGCGTTTAAACGCATAAAAACTATAAACCGAAGCGTGTTATTGTTGAAAAGACTTGAATCATTGTTTATTTCGTAACGGAACTTTCGCATGATTGAACTTAGTCTGCACTAGCAGGGGAAAGACATCGCAACATTAACACGTTTCAAACTACCGAAACGCATCGTGCTTCACGAAATGTCGATGAAAAAAATAGTAGCAAATTATTGTTACTGTAGTTCGCTATTCCGAAGGTTTAAATCTCAGTCCAAAGTTAAATAAGTTCGACGATGGAAAGATGTTTATCTTTACGAAGGTTAGTAATCCGAAAGATGTCGTATCCGGATGAACAATTTTTCTTGTTTTTATTTCAGACTGGCCCGCGCCGTACATCACAGAGCGGTAATGTTGCGAATCGGAGCGCGAGAACAATTCATTTTCAGAGTATGGCAATAGAAATGTAAGCAAAACAAATAAAAATATGGCGACTTAGGGAAGGAAAATCACACATCCTCTTTCAACTCAGTCGGCACTGAAAAATTATCTCGACAGAATCATACGAATTCACACGCATATCTTCACAGCAACGCACTTCAATTTAAATCGCAAATTTGCATGCACTTTGGGGAATATGCGTTTGTTTTTTTCATATCAAATTTAAAACGTACAGTGTCTAGAAACGGGTCCATGTTTCGGATCCCGCTCTTTCAAAAGCTCTCAAGATTTTTGTGTTTTGTGCATTGCCGTTACTAACTTCGCGTATTTATGTGCTTCTTTCGCAATAAAACTCGAATTAAGATGTACACAGCCATAGAGGCTCAGCTCAGTAGATACTTGCCTCCAGTGACAATATTCTTGTGTACAACAAAAGAGTTTGTGAGCCCATTAGCGCAATGTCTATTCATACCTATACCTGGTGCCCGATCGATACTTTCATTGTTTGATGGCACATGGTATTGTAGTTGACCATGGAAAGGGGATACTGTCATAATAGGCCTACAGCTTGACTGTTTCCGCACAGGAGGAATACCAACCTGTCCATTCTCAAGTCGACCTGCAAAGAGAATCTCGCTTTTGAGCATTTCAGGCTCTTGGAGAATTATGGGAGGAACGGGTTAAGAAAACTCATTTAAACTATGAATGTAATTATCCCTCTTCCCTGGTTATGTAATGGGCTGTTTAGAGCTCATCAGTGAAGATTGAAAGTAAGCCTACTTTTTGCAAAGCGTATTATAATGACAACTTGTGCAACAATAATTAACCTGGCTATTTGTTAACTGGCAAAATGTATGTTTGGGCTTATTTTCTTATAGGTCAGCAAGACGATATGCGGATTCCGTTAAGTTCTGGGTAAAACCTAATGTCCTGAGAGAAGACTTACTAATTTACCCGCGCTTGGAACGGATAAGTCTACCGACTCTCACCAGGAAAAATTTCTTCAGTACTACATACAGTTCTAGCCGTATATAGTGTATGATAGGTTATCTTTATAACAGGCGGGAAGGACGGTGCATCTTCTACAAATGATTTGTCTCTCGTGGAAGAAAACCCGTCTCCTTGCGTGAATTTTAGCTCCTTTTTCAAGCTTGCGGGAAACGCGATGGATGGACCAAACGTAATCACAAAGCGAGAAACATCGTTGTGAACATAAAAATTGAGAAATATGCAAGAAACAGTAACGGTCATTTTCATCTCTGTCTGCAATTAATTATTCCAAAATTTCGTTAATCACATAGAATGCAATTAAGTTCGTTTTGATGAATATTCAAGAACACACACACACACACAAAATAAAAAAGTTATTCCGAAAGTTCGTGAACTAGAACACGAAATGCCTTAATCTTATTATATTTTGTTAGGATATAATTATATTCCACTGCTTGAAACGCAGTGAAGGGGGGGGGGGTCATAAAGCTGTTCGTAAAGATACGAACGACTTACGAGTGACTGATGATAAGTTCTTGTGCTGAATTATGGAAATTCTGATAAGTATAGCACATCAGAACTGATCACCAGTCGCTCGTAAGTTGTTCGTAACTGTACAGATTTATTAAACGCCCCCCCCCCGTAACACAGTAATGTGATACTAGACAGTTTAATGTCATGCTGAGTTGAGTAACCAAGTCAGTGGTACTTCATATTTTATGCAGTGTTTCAAAGTGACAGATTATGAGAAAGATATGTATCAATGTTACATTCGTGTGTATACATTAATTTTGATGGTTATAGTACTGTTGTACATGCAATTACCATGATCTCGGCAGACGACTGACCAGCACCAATTGTCTCAATTGGCTTTCCTATGCTTTTTACGTCGCCTACAGAATGGGTATCCTCTGGTCCTTTCAATTCAGGTATTCATAATTGCTTATAAAGCACCCTCTTTAGTTTTTACAATCGGAAGGGAATAGCAGCAAGAAACATCCTCGTTTAAAAGAGGCTTTTCTTAATAGCAGGTATGCCCTTTTTCTTCTGCTTCCCTTGTTTTGGGGCAGCAATAACAGCCATGGAGCTACAAGCAACACTAAACTTGTAGCTCCTTGCTAAAGATGCACCCGACACACAAAAGCGCACCGACGTATTCATTTTGCGGCACGGACACAAACACACCGAAGTTCACATCAGGCTGCCGTATTGGTCGATGATAGATACCGTCTTATAATTGGATGATTTTCTTTGACTCATTATAGAATGCTTTCGCCTTATGAAGTGACAGAGGAGGAGCGTAAACGCCGTCGTGCGTCGCTATAAAGAACGACTGCTGTATTGTTTCGTTTAGGGAAAGAATCAGGTTGTGAGCTTGAACGGAAACAGAACCTGAATTTTAAGAGATTGTCATGGTTTTGTTTGTTTACTTGTTCGTTTGTTTTTGCTTTTTAGAAAGTGAACTACTGACAATAGCGTACAAATATTCGTATTTAAGGTTTAAAGGGATGTGGAATTGGATTATGTAAAGCTAAAAGCCGCGTTTACACATGTTCACGGCAACCACGGCAGTCACATTTCAGGTCATCACGGACAAAATGGGACGGACGTGAAACAACGCTGTGAGACGAGATATAGGCAAATGTGACAGGCCGTGATTGCCGTGGATGCCGTGTCACATTCTTAAACTGTTAAAAAAAATTGCCACGGCAGTCCCGGTGCTAATGAGGAATTTTGTATGCCTTGATAAAATGGGATGAATGCAATGAAACACGACGGCACGTAATAGACCCTAACAAAACTTGGAGGCGGTCCGCAGCGGGACGGGACGGAAAATATTGATAGTCTATAGCCTGATCAGACGCCGTGAGAACAGCGTGTGATAGCTATAGAAGTTCGCCGGGGCGAGGACTGGAACGATCCGAACAAGACTTAGAATGCGAAGGTGGGGGGGGGGGGGGGGGGGGGGGAACAGGAGAATGTCTCAACTGCATTAGTATACCCACAGCGCACTGCATCTCATGCAAATACAACGTGGCCGCCGGGAACATGGTGTAAACGTAGCTTTAGAGTCTGTAGAATCCACATTTATATCTATAGGCATAACTAAAACTTGATTTCTCGTGACTCTGACACACTTTGACAGACTTTGACAGATTTCTGTGCACAACATGTACATGTAATATTCAATTCCACACACATACACACACACACAAAAGATCTTCGACCTCCTAGACCATTCTCCCGCCCATCATTCTCTCTCTGCATCTTTTTCTGTTGTTATTTTGTTCCACCTATGGGGATGTATTCTATGTTTGGCAATAATAGCGCGTTTCATCGTGTTTTGTTTTGTTTTGTTTTATTTTATTTTTAGATTTAGATCGGAAAAGCAATATAGACGGGAGGTAAAATTCTTGAAGCAACTATACAGTTTCAATTTTTAGTTTGACATCGTTCTTATATTTTGATGTTCGTTGCACCTGTAAGGTTCTTGTAATGCGAAAGTTAAATAAGATTCGCTATAATATTCTCGAAAATTCCCTCTGCCGTATTGATATTCGTTAATGTGAAAAATAAATACGATTCATTAATCCGAAACCGCACGAATTTTGTGATTCTAAGGGTGCGTTTATCGGGATATTAAATTAATTACGTTACTCTGAAAACGAATAACACAACTTGTTCCTTTTAATTTCTGGGATTAACAAAACATCAGAAAGCAGAGCTTATTTAATTTTCGGATTTTTAGTCTGGCATTGAGGGTTAGTCGTTCGGAAAATAAGTATGGAAAATCTTTGAGGCAAGAAAATAATTTGAATTCCTATTATGGCATCGTTATTTCCTTTGCCTTATGTTCATTATTCCGAAAGAAGAATAAGGTTCGTAAATCCGATGGTTCTTTTTGCTGAACCCGCAAAACACGCAAATTTGATATGCGTTATGTAATGTGTTAGTCCAAAATTGTATTAGGGCTCGTTAATACCATTTGTGGCATTATTCCGAAGGTTCGTAAATGTGAGAATGAATTACGTGCATGGTACGAAACTTATGTCATTTTTGGCTAAAAGAAAATTAAAAACGCCGAATCTTTTCCTGTGACGGGAATATATGGGTTTATTTCTGAA
Source organism: Diadema setosum (assembly GCA_033980235.1). Lineage (NCBI taxonomy): Eukaryota > Metazoa > Echinodermata > Echinoidea > Diadematoida > Diadematidae > Diadema > Diadema setosum. The sequence continues at coordinate 31,919,647 of CM067062.1, read as the reverse complement.
CGTGACATCGTTTACTTCTTTGCACGATATTCATCATTCCGGGAAAAAAAAAATATTCAGATGGTTCATTCATCCGAAAATGGAAAAAAAGGTGGGTCGTTTATCTGTAAAGAAATTATCATATTCGTGGTAAGAAACTTCGTTTTCGTATCAGCTATATAACGTCCGAAATTTCGAAACTTATATAAAAAAGAAAAGCGAACCTTCAGCATAATAACAAACTTTAGCGAATCGTAACAGTTTATCAATCGAGCAGTGTGGAATAACAAATCCGACATTTGTTTTAGCATGGTATTGAGCAGAATGTTACTGCTATTCACTTCCAAAAGTAAAAGCAATTATCTGACATTTATTCTGGCATCTTCTGGAGCCGAATGTGATTGCTATTTACTTTCGAAAGTAAAGCAAATATCCGACATTTATTTAATCACCATACGGAATTGAATATTACTCTGATTCATTTCCGAACGTCAAAGGAAACATTCGACATTTATTTTAGCATCTTCCGGAGCTGAATGTTATTGCTATTTACTTTCGAACATAAAAGCAAACATCAGAAATTTATTTCATCATCATACAGAGTTGAATATCATTATTATTCATTTCTGAACGTCAAAGCAAACATTCGACAATTATTTCACCATTTTCCGGAGCCGAATGTTATCCTTATTCATTTCCGAAGGCAAAATCAATTATCTGACATTAATTTAAGCACCATACGGAGCTGACTCTTACCGTTATTAATTTCCCAAAGTATAAGCAAACATCCGACATTTATTTTAGTATCATACGGAGTCGAATATTACCGTTATTCATTTCCAAAATTAAGAGTAAACATCTGACATCTATTTTAGCATCTTACGGAGCCGATTGTTACCGCTGTTCATTTTCGAAAGTAAAGGCAAACATCCGACTTTTTTGGTGGCCCGATCGTACCAAAATCTTCATTTCTGAAATTTCGGTGGCCCGACGCGCGTTTTTGGTGGTCCCGTAAGTGTCGAGCCTTGACTAATGTCATCGAAAAGTAAACCAGAATGCAACTTCTCGCTTGTGAATTATTGCTTGTGAATAATCGCAAAACTTTGGCAAAACTTTTGGAATACCAATCCTGTTCATGACGCTTGGAAACTGCGAGTCGTGAGAATTTTGCGAACTCGTGCAATGTTACTCCGTAGCGTATGCGAGCATGTGGAGTCGCAATCGTTTAACTGTCTGAAGTGCGCGATTTCTCTCATTCGTTTTTGCCACGCGATTTATTTTAACTTGCAAGAACGATGTGGAATTCTGGCGTCCACCGTGAATTGTGCACTTGCCGGCGCAAATTGTTCTTTTCAAAGGTGAAGCCGTGCGCGGAAAGCACGTGGTTGGGATAATCCTTGCGTTCCTAAAGCGGAGAGGAACGCCATGAATGCGACTTGTGAGCAAGCCCGTTCTGTTGCGTCCAAGGAACGCCCTCATTAGGCTGATGAATAGAGGGATTAAACCCCCCATTCTGCACGCAGGAGGAATAGGGGCGTCCCCTAACAAAAGGAGGAACGCGAGCATTCCCCACGCGGCCGAACGCTCGCTATATTAAATCTGTCACGCCTAATGTACATTGCCACATGTCAACCAAGCCACTATTGATCTAGTGCTAGGTGCAAGAATGATTTACTACATTATGTATGTTATATACTTGGAAAGGTCTCCTATTCTAGCATGCCTTGTGGTTTATTGTGCTATAATCACTCACACACTGCTTCCCAAGCAAAAAATAAAGAAGCCATTAAAAAAAAAGATAACAGCAAGAAATAAACAACAAATAGTATAAATAAAAATCAATGCTGTCATCAAAATAAATGGATTTTTGTCACTCTCTTTGAATTGTAAGACTTGTGGTCATCAAAACCTGACACAAACGAGTTGCACGCTGTTGATGTTTAAAAAAAAAAGCAAACCAATGCTACCTAAACAGTCCCTGTTCATCGTAAAGAGCAAATGACAAAATGACTGTCAATGGATGTAGACTATGAGGAGAGCATCCCACAAAATCCGCCAATATCCTGCAAATTCTCACATCCTGTAACCACAACCACAGCCGCTACTACCCCGCTTAAATTGCCGCACGTCAACCTAGGTAGATAGCCACCACCAACCTGGTGCAAGGCTCAGGATGGCACATGTTCTTGGGCAGGCCTCGACTCCTAGCATGCCATGTGGTCTACTGGGCTATCACTCATACAGCTCCTAAGAAGCCAGTGACAAACAAACCACCGAAAAAAAAGTCATCAACAACAAAAAAACACAAACAAACAACACACAGCTAATGGACTGCCGCCGCCGCCTACGTGATAATTCAGGCAACTATATGAGGCGTTACACGACACATTGTACGTCAGAATCCCAGCAACAACAACAAAAAAGGACCCAAACAAAACAAAACAAATATATGCATCAGCAAGGATAAAGGAAGGAAGTAATACATCTGGAATTACTGTTCGTCTTTTTAGAAGCGAGGAAGCGCGGAAACCGGAAGAGGGATGTCGAGATATAATCTATTGCTAAATTCAGTGGAATGATGCGAGTCTGTGTTAACAGATGCAGCAAGCTGCTGGATGAGGTTTAGAATACCTTAAGAGGAAGTGATATTTTACGTAATAATTGACAACCTTGAGTGTGACACCAGAATGTATTGTACAAGCTACGGATAATGCATTGCACAAGTAGAAGATGATTGCAAAACAGCCCTTGAATAGTGGGGCAATATAATTTTGTTGCCCTAGCAAACTGTTCTGTTGCACGGAGTGATAATAGGGAATAAAAGAACAAACAAACAAACAAACAAAAAAACAAAAAAAATTGTAACCACGTTTAATATGCTACGGTGTACAATGTATCTCCACTCACTGGCCTTGTGAGGTATTGTGCATATCCACTACGAAATCAGCTTTCCATCCTGACTTTGCAATCTAAACCCCTTGATTCCGATATTTTGCAATTCCCATGCGGTTATCACACGGCATGTCGGATTCCAGTCATCAGTGGGTTAAGACACTGAGACTGCACACTCAATAAAGATGCCAGTGAGACTTGAAGCATTATCGAACCTAAGCCTTGATACACTGCTCATCATTTCGACAATTCCATGACATTTGCTCCTGCGACCATTGCTCTAGTCGTATTTTCTCCAAGGACTTAGGGTAAAGGGTTAGGGTTGTGATAGGGTCATAAAGTTTAGTTTGACTTGAGGATTAGGATTAGGGTTAGGGTTACGTTTGTGGGTAGAATTTTTGTTTTGCTTGAACAGCGTGCAGACATTCCATGGGATCAACTGTCGCAGGAGCAAAATGTCATGGATGAGAATTTGTGAAGTACTTACGAGATCCGATATGACCTTCAGCAGTGTTCCTCCACCGACGTACTCTGCAAAGGGAAGCATACAAGTAGGAAATCTCACAATTCATTTCTCCAAAAAGCAGAAACGAAGCAAACTGGACTTGTAACAAATCCTTTCATTGACAACACAGGTTGCTGTTTTTGTTTTTGTTTTTCATTTTCAACATCACAAAATTAAACTTGACTTATAGCTTTTTCCTGATCTTTTATTAAAACATGATCATTTCAATCTGAATACATACCCTTTCTCAAAATCTGTCTTTCTCATGACAATGAATTTTCATTAATCTCTATATCCAATGTGACTTGTGAAGAATACAGTATATGCCATACATTTTGCGAGGATTTATATTTGCAAATTTTGTATGTTTTGGTGCTTTTTGCAGATTTTCCAACATGCAAAAGTATCAACTTTGATACCAACATGAATGTGAGGTGCATGCATACATTTCTCATCCATTACTGCACTCCACGAATGCAAATGCAACCACTTGTGACTGTCAGGGAGTCACTAAATATATGGCATATATACACTACAGCCACAGATAGATTAACCCGTTGAGGACGAGTCCCGAGTATACTTGGGCAAACGTCTATGGGAAATGTGTGTTGCAGCAAAATCAAACCGTCCTCAATGGGTTAACTTCCTATCAGAGGATAAACTGGTCTGTCTGGTCCTCACTGAGTCTTTCTTTTTTTCTTTTCTTTGAAAATGAGGAATGACTCTGGCAATGAGTCATGTCTGGGTCAAGCTGATAGGAGGCAGAATCTCTACCTGTCACTAGGTTCAGTCTCTTGTCTTTGTACAGGACGCCGATGAATTTCAGCACATGGTAGTGGTCTAGACTCCGCAGGACTTTCACCTGGTCGGAAACAAAAAAAGAGGAGGGTGGAACCACGAACGACATGGCACATTACACTCAACATTTAGACAATTCACCATCATAGCCACAAGCAATTTGGGCAGCTACATTTTGTAGCTACAATTATTGTTGCATGATTAATTCTACATCACTTGTACTGAGCAAACTGAACGACCAATTACATAATATATCGTCGCTGGGGTGACAAGACCTTGTATCTCAAATTTTGGTGAAAATGACTTTTTTGCATTAGTGGTCAAATAATCGGTTAAGTGATGTCCTGTCCAAATCCCAGCTGTCTTACCCCAAAAATGAAGCCACCACGGCATGTCAAAGGAACGGCTATCCCATTCAGTATAGTGCTTTGGCCGCCATGTTTTTTGGCTCTCCTGAACATTTGACATTTTTGAGATACGAGGTCTTGTCGCCCCAGCGACGATATGCACATTACAACGTGGCAAAATCTCACAACTTTTCTTTGGGGCCTTTTGCAGCATCAAGATTTTCCGTTGCAGTATGAACGGGAAAGTCCCAGCACCACAGTTTGTAATATCACAATACTGACCCAGTGAGAATGAGTCTGTGCATTGAATACCAACTGTAAACGTCCCATATTTTGGTGTGGTTAATTTTTTTTTTGCACTAAGCGGCTCAAAAAATGGGTTTTTGAATTTGTGCTGCACAACTGTCAACCCATTCAAAATGTGCAGAGAAAATATTATTGTGAAGATATTTTCATGGGTTTTAGAATTTACACTAGCCAAAAGCAGTGCAAAATGTGCAAAACTTAATGTACTGTGAAAATTTGTGTGTTTACAGTATTAATGTGCACGTTTCTCAAATGGTTGGAGTGTCTATCCTTGGTGGTCATACTAATGTAAAATGATTTGGTTTATCATAAAAATCTCTAGACCACAATTGCCTGTCAATGCATTAGTATGGCATCTTTTAAAAAGATGAAGACGTGACGGTTAAAATCATTTACGTGTCACTGCGTGTTACACTGACTCATAGCTTCTGTACTCCCTCCCTCCCCCCCCCCCCCCCCCCCCACCCCCCCTTATCTTCTCGACTGGAGAGGGAATCTCTAGGGGAAGACCACCGGATTTGAGGACTCATGATAACGCACGTGCCTCCCCTTGCAAGCGGACGCAGTAAATGTTGCAACAAATAGAACAAAGAACTGGAGATAAATCGCGAATCCACAGGAAACATGGACAATAAAGAATGGTCAAAGTGAATCTCTTCCCCCAATACAGCTCCTTTTTCGGCCAAGCTGTACACCGAAAAAAAAGAAAAAGATAAAGAGACAAAATGATGTTACAAAAAGGGGGATTCAATTTCACCAGTTCTGTGTAAACATCCCAAAATCTCTTTGTGTCACTGTAGTGCTTCCCATCTCTATTCCAAAACACTAATGACACAGAATTACAATCTGGGGATTTTGGAAAAGTTCAAATCATAATTAAAGGCCTGTAATGAAAAGGTAGAGCGAATCAAAGCCCAGATTTAGACTTAGTCCACTTAATGGGAATAGTTTGCACATGCCAGTGTGAGCGTGCATTTAGCACTGAATGTTTGTTGGTGTACTTTACATTATGTTTCACATGCATTTTGCCATGAACAAGCCTGAATCTGTCTTTGTAAATTTTGTATCACAAACACTTTTTCACGACTGAAGAAAACAACAATAGAAAATTTTGCACAAAACAAACTGGAATACTCAGTAAAACTGGAAATCCTTAGTAAAAGCACTTGACACGACCATGATACTGGCACAGAAATACAGCAGGTATTCAGAGTTTCATGCTGATTACATAAATTCAACACATATACATCAAATACTCATCCAGATTGAATTACAACTTGTATGTTATGTTTGCCAAATTATGCACATTTCCACATCTTTTGATGCATTACATAATCATACCTTGAGAACCAATTGAAGAGTTTGTTCGCAAAAACCGATAATTCCATATTTGCCAAACGGAGATATTTGTGATTAAAGGTCAAGAAAAATAAAGAGAATAATAAGAAAATTTTTGCTTCTTTTGACCATAACTTCAAAAATGTACCTTTATATGAAGTGACCAATATATCATTTACAGGGTATTATTTTGTACTTTATGACAGAGACCGTACTTCAAAATCTTCAAAAATGGACTTATCGGTTTTTGCAAATAAACTCTTCAATTCTAGATCTTCCATAATAGCTGATGATTTTATATTTTGAGAAGCCAAAGCACCCTACAACAATGTCTTTCAATGAATGCAAAATAGACCTCACTTCTTAGGCCTTTGAGATCATCCTCTCTATGTGTATGACAGCTACACAAACAAGCACACCCCCTCCCCAACCAACTGAAGAAAGAAAGAAAAACAAAGGAGCAAGACAAATCAAAACAACAAAAGGAAAGCAAAACCTTCACACTGCCTACCCCCCCCCCAAAAAAAAGGCAACCCCTCATCCACCCTCCCAAACTACCAGTGATTTGGCTCAGTAGCGTGTCTGCCTCCAGATTGATGAGTACCAGGTTCGATTCCCCGAGTCTCACTGAGCAAAGTTGTGTGACGCTGTAAGCATTTCATCCCCTCTAGTAAGAGGCAAAAAAATACTCTTTCCCTGGGATAGGATGGTAAATGGAGGCCCCGTTTGTGAGAGAGTCAGAACTCATAAAAGATCCCGCTCCATTCATTTATTGCAAAGAGCAGGGTGTTTAACCTGGAGAAGTGGTCCCCGCTCACACCCAACTGGACCCCATGGAAGACCAGCTAATGCAGCTGAATATGGGCGATCCAGCCATCTTCTAAGATGGAAATGAAACCAACAAAAACCAGCTAAAACCCCACTTACTACAGACAGTCTTCTATCTTGCTGGAATATTTCCATGACAACTTACTTCCTTGAGGAAGTCCCTCTGAGCAGCCTCACTGTACCTGAGCAACTCCTTGATGACCATCACCTCACCTGTGTATCTGTGTGTGACCTACACATCAGCAAAAAAAGGAAGGGATTATACGTACATTCACTAGGTATAAACATTCAGTGAATGGCCATGCATGCATACAATTGAGATGCACATTTCAGTTTATTCAATTTATTCTCTGGCTGTCTACATTACTCTTCCCATCATTCAATATCTTTTTTTTTTTTTAATGCTGTTTTCTTCAGCAAAGGTAAATAAAAGACGATTCTAACTATAATCACAAAATGTAAGTTGAGCCTGTAGCTTTGCATTATTATACTGATGTGACATTCTAGTACCAATAACTTTTATGGAAGTACAACATGTAAGGGCAGCACTTGCTAGATTAGACTGAAAACATGATTGTTATAATTGATTGATTGAGAGCATAGAACTCTGTTTTATTTCTTTCAACATTTGTGACCCTGCATCACAAAACCAACAAAAAGTCGCCAGACATGGATTTTTAGTTAAGGGCAGATTCTGAAAGAGCAGACTCTAAGCTTTAAAATGATGTATAACTCAGTTCAAATGGACTCCCCTAACCTATCTAAATACTGGAAAGAAAGCACACACTCTGGAAAAGTGTGAACCGAGAAAAGAGGCTCTGAAGTACATGGTCTATCCAAGTGCTTAATCTTTACCAAGCCATGCTAGCTGTGCAATGAAAGGGACAAAACACAGGATGTAAACCACTGGAGCAACAACAATGAAGAGATTATCAGATTAGGCTGAAATTAGGCATGCTTTATCAACACATTCTGTACACAATTAATGCCAACTTTCAAAGCAGTAGCATTATCCTTTCAAAAGTTATTAGAGTTGAAAGTGAAGAGTATGTAAAGGATTTCAAGAAATGAAAAGGGACCTCTGAGACATAGCTGATCGTTACACTCTCCCCCAAAATGGGTTGTAGAAAAACTGCTCAAAACACACTTTCCCATTCATGTAATGACCCCAAACCTAAGAATAACGTAGAAGAAGGGTAGCTCTTTCAGAAAATATGAAAAACTTAAGATTGACTCGGTTGACCCATTTCACCTTTTTTGAGTCCTCAAAGGCTTGCAGTAATGGGATCACTTGACAGTAAAGAGTTTGAATACACAAGAATAAAAGAAAGAGCAATGCTATGCTGGGTAAATTAATAAGTGGTGGATCAAGTGTGAAGCAACGATTCACAAGAGGAAGGAGGAAGCCATGTTGAAGGCAGATCAGGAGAAGAAAGGATCTCCAGATGAATCTTCTTACAACCAAAAATGTAAAGCGAGGGGGGGGGGGGGAGATGAAAGAGATGGAAAAGGAAGAAAAAAAAGCGGTTTTAAAAGAAAAAAAAAAACGGGTAGTTGAAGGAACCAATAACAATACTTCCTGTAGGTAGGAGTAATATAAAATTCCATAACATTCTGAGTACACTGTGAATCTTGACCCATTGAGGACGGACTGATTTTGCTACAACACACGGATTCCCATAGACCCCTGCCCGAGTATACTTGGGACTTGTCCTTAACGGGTTAAATGATACTTCTGATCAGTTACTTCCCTTGTTTGCAATTCTACTATTCATCAAAGTCAACTGGTAAATATAGCAGTGGCACTGCACATAGGAGAGAGAGGAGGGGGAGGGGGTGGGGGGAGGGGGGAGGGGAGAGGATCTATCAATGGGGATGACTGCTCACCTTCACAGCTTTCCCAAAGTATCCCTGCCCCAGTACTTCCCCCTTGATGAGGTCGGCTGGCCGGAATATTCGGTGGTTCTTGTTGGACACCTTGTGGGATTGGGTCCTCGACAGCGGGGAGGTTGGACTGCAGACTCCAACAAAGTTCCTGCGCCTGGAGAAAAAAAGAAGAAAAAAACAGATACACAATGGTAACAGAAGGGTTACCTCAAAGCATTTCCACCTCATGCCATACTAAAAAAAAAAATACTGGTTAAGTAAATGAATAAATACCACGATTTCACTTAAATTTTGTTGAGTCAACAACTTTCATTACTCGTATAAGCACATCTACACAACTTACTCAGTGCCCAAGTAACTTAGGGATGGCTGTATGACCTCTGCCCCCGTGTTGGGTTCGTGGGACTGGCTGCGGAAAAAGATCTCTGAACGCAACATGTCGTAAGTTTTGTGCGGGAGACGTACTGCAGAGCCGAATCACAAAATCATACACTGGTATATCTCCTAAAAAGGAGAGAAACGCTCACGAAAGAAATTATGCTGTTGCAAATCCCACAAAGCACCTTCCTCAGTACTCTTTTAGGAAGCAGTCAGCATAACAAGGACAAGATTTCAAGTCAGAGGTGTTGCTGCCTCTTACATCTCATGGTCTACATCAGTCAATAAGCGTTTTTCCACTCATGGAGCAGCGTAATCACTTCGCAGACAAGGGAAACCTTCACGTCCAATCCTTTATTTGAGGCTCGCAGAGGGGGAAAAACATAGAAAGTTTTACATCCAGTAGGAAGGAATGTCAAGATAAATTCTGATATCCTAACATGCCTGAAAAAATCCAAGGAAAGTCAGGATTATCAGAAAAACGGACAAATTATAATCAAAACCAAATTCCTCCAGTGACAGTTCATGCTTTCTCCCACACAGATTTGCATGTGTTTGCAGACAGCACAGTGACAGATACTTTGCGATTATCTCTGAGATCCTCAGGTTTTCGATGTATGCACCCTTGTGACGCAATGCCTCAAAACAATCTGGTTTATTCCAAACAGCACTGCCATCCGATCGCAAAGATCTGCGCATTTCTACATACAAGTTTGCGTCACTTCCTCCTGATGCCGAAAATGCCCCACACGTATTGTCTGGCCACCGCTATGAAAATTCCCTGGATTCTCCGACACTCATTTGCCTACAAATAGCAGCTACTTTTACTTCCTTTCTCCAAGGGCCACACTTCAAATCACTGCAGTCTGAGCAGGATGACCAGCAGTTAAAGCGCTAGCTCACCCAAACATGCATGTTTGTGGATTCAGTGAATACTAATGAGTTACAGTGAAAGACAAAAGTGAAAGTTTAGGAAGTCTGACAAGCCATTCAAAAGTTTAATTCAATTTCATTTTCATTTCCCACGAGAAATATAAAGGTACAAATCATATAATGTTAATAAAAAAAATAGTTTAATATCACAATGATCTTTTTTTTTTTTGAGTGTGTGAATTCCATATTTTGTTTTCAAAATTCCATGTGCAGCCCATTCATGATTGGAACTTTACACATAATTTGAGATGCCACAGTAGTAGAGACAAGCATAAATTCTGTTGTAATCAATTGTGTTTTATTTGTCGGCAAGTGTGATTATCATAAGACAAAAGATTTCAAAAGTTCCTGTCTCGAGAGAGCTGCACATGGAATTAATCTAATACACTTGAACAATTAATACAGCTGTAGACTCAGAACTGATTGATGGACTTTTCTATTAAACATTTTTTCTTTCACAGATTATTTTGCATTCCCTGAATCTACAGTAACTACTAACTATTCAATGTTAGGGACACTTCCCTAACCTTTAAACTGCAGTTTCATTTTTTTTTTTCTTTCCCGGTTACAACAAATGTCTCCTTCACACAAAACTTCCTGTTTCTATGTGGGAGTTTACCACCTCCCTGTCATTCATCATTTCTCTGGTGATGCCCATAGATTGTTTTGTAAACAAGTCCAGATTTACAAGTATACTCTGCCCTGGACACAAATGGAATATATTCCATGGAAGCATACATTGTACGATATGATTTAAGAGTCAAAATGACAGATTCTTGTTTTTGTTTGTTCTTTTTGATACCAGAATTGAGGAAATGTGTGACTTCTGGGAAAAGTTAAAAGATATCTACTGCAACTTATATGCTTTGAAAAAAAAAAAAATTTCCTGTGTACATTCATGAAATATAAACCACATGGCCACATCTTTCACAGGGTTCTTATTTTTCATGAATTTTGTGCATCCGGTGCTATTTGCAAATTGAACAAGACACAAAAACATTAACTCTGATCCTGACATGAATGTTGGAAAGTTCCTTTTTGCCAAAACATTACTCTCGCTTTATATGTGTTGATGGCATATACAGTAGTTGTTAGGCAAGCTACCGACTGTATACTCATTACGTTTAAGAGGCATGCACGACTGCAAGTCCACTGTCAAGTACACGAAGGTGTGTCATTGCTGATATCACATTTCTATAATCCTCAGTGACATACAGTATATTCCCTGAGCTGTATGAAGGCGAGCAAGCAAGACCCTGGGACTGATGAGAGAGAGTGGATCAGTGTTTCGTGCTCTCCTGAATTACAAGGCACATCAACCCTCCCCCGGACAGCATCTTAACCCGTTCAGGACGAGTCCCGAGTACGTATACTCGGGCAGGTATCTATGGAAAGTGCGTGTTGTAGCAAAATCAGTCTGTCCTATAAACGGTTTAAATGCCTTTTGGGGAGAGTAATTCTGCAAGGTTGAAATATTTCAATGACTTGTGACTCTGCTTAAAAATAGTGAAGCAACATTATCTGACTCTTAAATATTCTGGGGACATCTGCATGCCTACAGTGACAAGTGAAACAAATCTTTATTTTCCTTTCAGTCAGAACAGCACAGAGTGAAAAAAAGAAGAATTCCTTGAGGCAACTTTTTAAACCATTTTAGAAACTGTTTAAAAAAAATTGGATAACATGGAGCATGATCAGAACCCCTCTGTTTCTACGGAACAGTATCCATTCTAGATTCAACGATTATCATGCATGTACTGGTACAGCCCAATATGGAAAAGCTGTTCCATTTCACCGTCCTTGATAATCTAATGGATTGACTTTTAGATGAAGACTATTTCGAAGAGCTGTGTTTTACATCAGAAATACAGGTAAGAGCAGATTTATTTGTGGGCAAAGAGGCCTAGAGTTAAACAGAAGTTTTGAAATATATCATCATTGACAATAAAGTGATATCCTTTTATTTCTAACTATTCTAACTGCAATTGCGTACCAGTAAAGTATCATTCAAAATTGGCACATTATACAAAATGTATAATTGTAGTGATTTTTAATTCATACATATAGTGCTATATTACAAAACAATTATAACTATTTGCCAGAGATCGTATGCCTAAGGGAAACATAAATATAAGTCAAATATTCATTGCTGCTTCTAAATTATCAGTTGCTACTCATGTCTGAGTGATTCACTATAGAATTGTGACCAGGTCTGAAATGTGTCAAACTGTCACTTCTTGGAGTGTAGACACACAACCCAATGAAAACCCTAACCCAATGAAAACTAGTCCCGGGTAGACTCTGGCAGGTGTCTGTGGGAAATGTACAGTGTATGCTATATAGCAAATTAAGCTTGTCCTCAACAATGGCTTAACAGTTTTCCCTCCCCCATCAATTGCATTTCACAACAGCACACTTGGGACTAGGGAACTTGTATGTTTATATGTGCAAGAGAGACCCAGATAGCCTACTATTGTATCTACACAATCTGTTTAAAGGACAAGTTCACCTTCATAAACATAAGGATTGAGAGAATGCAGCAATATTAGTAGAACACATTAGTGAAAGTTTGAGGAAAATTGGACAATCGATGCAAAAGTTACGAATTTTTAAAATTTTTGTGTTGGAACCACTGGACGAGGAGACTACTAAGGCTCGTGATGTCATATGAGTACAACAGTATAAAGAAAATGTACAGAAAATTCAACATATTTTCACTTTTTTCGCATAATAAAAGAGCACTTGACTTGCCTCTTTCTAAAGGCAATGGGAATAATATTACCCATAACATATGTCAGTAACGAGTCAAGGGAATGTGTACTTTTTTCAAAAGATGAAATTTTGTGAAATTCTCTTTATATTTTCCTCATATTGTTGTATGCATGTGACATCATACACTGCAGTAGTCTTCTCATCCAGCGGTGACTGCACAAAAACTTCAAAAATTCATAACTTTTGAACGGATTGTCCGATTTTCCTCAAACTTTCAATGATGTGTTCTACTAATATTGCTACAATCTCAATCCTTATGTTAATGAAGGTGAACTTGTCCTTTAAAGTCAGGGAACATGACAATGTAAGACTGACAGGAAGCTCATGAAATCTAGATCTCTGTCTCGGAAGGTTTATCAAATACATTCACGCTTCCTGCTTTCATAACTTTTTGGGACTACTGCACTGATAAAATTCTGCCACCCAAAATATCTCAGGAAGGTACTACTCTAATGTAAATATAAAAGGATGACTGACCATGTTATTATCACACGATGACACAGCACAGAATTTCTTTCACATGAAGCCAACATAAACACTCTCTTCTGCTGACATTTCCATTACTCATCTTATTTGTCCAGTAACAAGCCTTCCTCGTAAACATAACAGATAATACATGTAAAGAATATCTTTTGCCATTCCATGCAGACAAAGTTCGTAAAATATAGAAGGAAAATTTTATGTGTTTTCAGTGCTGGTGCCCTTTTTTTATCTAATGATGGTAGCAGACTCATGCTGTTTATATTTAACGATGGCTGCAAAGTGCTTTAGAGAAAATAACATCCACACGCAACACCCAAGAAGTATACTGTATACGCCATATATTTCGCGAGTCTAAATTTTCACAAATTTGGACTTCCCGACAATTTCGCGAGTGGTTAAATTCGCGATCGTGGACCCTAACCCTAACCCTCACCCTGTACTGAACAGAGAAATGCGTATGTCACATTCATATCGACATTAGAGTCAACATTTTTTTGTGTTTTTAATTTCGCGAATAGTAGCTGACTCGCGAAATTTGTGAAAATAAAAACCTCGCAAAATATTCGGCGTATACAGTATCTTAAACTATGAGAAACAAACTGCCACATGTATATAATATACATTGTTCATGGGTACCAGTATGCAAAATGCAATCTTCTCTGTTTGAGGTCAACTACCTCCACATGTCAGTATCTCTACTCAAAATGACCCGCATGAATATACATGTAGTACAGAGACTGAAACAGACCTCCCTGCTTTTAATAAACTGAACCACTGGTCTATTTGGTCGATTTCCAAAGGCGGTGTCCCATTGCGAGGATCAAGTTTTCAGTTTCAGTTCCCCAAAATAAAGCTTCCCATGTAACTGTATGAGAGGTGCTCAAAGGAGTGAAACTCATTGCTCACCAAAGAAAGCGTTATGCAAACAAATATGGAAGAACAAAAGTGTATAAGGACCACTGACCCTGATGACTTCCAAACATGTTTTGCTTATTCCCCAAATAAGGATGTCCTGCATAAAGTGTTTACACACCAATCATGAAGTGTCGCCAAGTCGCACCACGGAATATAATGCAGAGATCAAGCAAGATCATGTTGTATTAAGAGATACAAGTAAATAGATTACAAAATTGGTTTAATCACCAGAAGTTGATTGAAGGCATATTCGCTGTATAATTCAGTATAAATATCTTGATATTCTTGAATTATAATTTTTTTAATCTTTTTTTTTTTTTGGAGGGGGGAGGGGTTTAAAGGGATGGTATAGTATTGGTGGAGATGGGGATTGGGCTTTTAACTTTTTGTGAGATACCAAGAAACCACTTTTGAAATAGTACAGAGCATATCATTCTAATAGGAAATCAAAGTTTATTTGATGAAAATCGGTTTTGGAATGGCTGAGACATCCAAAAACAAAGTAAAACAAAGCAATCATAACTAAAAGCGGGTCCCACCTTTTATCAGAATTGCTCTGTTTTTGGTATCTCACCATTTCAAAATCAATTTTCATCAAATAAATGTTGAATTCCTCTTGGATTTACATGCTCTTTCATATTTCATGAGAGGTTTCTGATTATCTTACCAGAAAATATTAGAAACCTGTTCAAAGTTAAGTCTGAACCAAAACTAGTATATGATCCCTTTAAGCTGTCAAATAGGCATACTACATGTACCTCATAAACCCCGCCTCCCCAGCTTTCAGGTCTATTTTGCTGAGACTTTCAATGATCAACACCCACAGACATGAGTCAAGGTTGTTTTAGTGACTAAGAACTCTTATCAACTGCTTGCCAAAGACTTGGCTGATGAAAGTACAAACTCATTCTGGACCATTCAAACCCTCAGTGACAGTGACAGTGACAGTGACGAAGTAAAATTAGGCATGGGATGTATCAACCAACAGAATGCAAGATAGCCGCAGTAGCTGTAAAACTGTAGGTCAAAGTTTAAAGCAGATCACAAACCCCAAAAGTTGCAGTGAAGGGAGTTCAGGTAGCTTTATGACACTAAAATCTCATGCGAGCTAGGATCGTACCTGAGGACATTGAAGCCCTCAGAAATCTCTCGAAGCCGATGACGTAGCCTGAAACCCATGAGTATACCACACCCTTCCAGATAAAAAATGAAAAAAGAAATTGTTGTTGTTTCCTTTTTTTTTTCTGCCCATCATGATCATCACACAGAAAACAAAATCACTCATTTCCCTTGGTCCCGAGGCTCAGCCCCGATACATCCATTCGCCCAAACAAATCTGGAGCCTCACTATAATCAAGGTCAACTTGCAACACATCCCCAAATCTTTTGAGAACTCCCTCTTCAAGGCCAACTTGTATTACACATCCTAAAATGTAGTCTCCAGCCACTTTCACACTTCCTTAAAAAGCTACATTGACGATCTTAAAAATTGGGATCCAAGAAGAGATTGTTAGATGCGAGATACACGTGTCTAGAAATGCCCAATCACTCTTTAATCTTCTCTGAGCTCCAAAAAGTTGCTCAAGGCTGGGGAAAAAAACCAAGAAATCCTGTCCCCCGTTTATGGCTAAGTTCATGAGGCTGACATGCGATACTCCTGGTAAGCACCTGGATCCAGTATGCCAAGAAACTGATGTGGGAGAGGTAATCGTGCTCTTTCAGAAGAGGGCAGAACATGTGTACTTACAAGTGTGTAAAACCAATATGAACTACAATGTATGTACAGCACAGTATAATAACCATGGACATGCATGATGAAATACACGCTAAACTGCCTTCCTTGTCCATATCATACACTACATTTGCAGTAGTCAGGTGTATGAACAGACAATGGATGATGGAATTACATGTTACCTATCACACAATCTCAAAACTTACTGAGAATGCCACAATTCTCCCTATCGCATATAGCTTTCTGAATCTGAATGCATGTGGCGCTATAATCTTTTTACCTAAAATTCTTGGAATATAAAATTCCGGTTATGAACGCATTATGTGTAAATGTATGTTTTTATGCACATAGAACGCCGAAGTACTAGCATTCACAGATTGTATCAAATTCTGTCTTATAATCTCCAAATAATGTAATAGAGTTATTTTCTAATCTGTAAATTCACATTTGATATTTAAATGGGATTCTTCTGAGAAGCGGCCCAACGCTGGGCCCATGATGCCAAACGATGAAATTATGGAAAATATCCATAGATGAAGGACATGACTTGGGTGAAGTTCCCAACATACAAAGTTCAGCGGAGACCATAAAAAAAATCTGCTTCGCAGGAAAGACTACCTTGACCTGAAGTCAAACTTGTGTATTTGTTCGAAACATTTCTAGAAAGGAGCAATTTCAGCAGATGGCAATCCAAATGCCCCACCAATAACTGGAGCAATTTCGGACAAGATGAAGCACAAAGGGAGAGAAGTGCTCCATATAAGTGGCATGACATGTGGCTCAAGAATTTGCAAGACCATATTCTATTTATAGTGTATATCTAAGAGATGTTATTGCTTTGAAAACCTAATGCTACGTTTACACCATGTTCCCGGCGGCCACGGCAGCCCCATTTTGCCTGAAACATAGTGTGCCATAGGTAGGAAAAATATTCTCCTTTTTTCCTCCCGTGTAGTCTAGTCTTATCTACCTAGCTCCAGTGAACATTTTGGCTATCAGACACTGTTCTCAAGGCGTTTTGCCAGGCAAGACTACCCGTACACATATTTCTCCTCACGTCCCACTACGAATTGCTTCCAAGTTTTGTTGTGGCCTATTATGAGATGTCAGGATTTGCTGTGTTCATCCCGTTTTATTTATTACGGCCCACCAGGTTTCGATCTCATCAGCACCGTGACTGCCATGACAAATTTTTTGACAGTTTAAAAATCTGACACGGTGGCATCCACTGCAATGACAGCCTGTCACATTTGTCCATCCCATCCCCAAACATTAATTGTCTCACATCCATCCTGTTTTGTCCACGGTTAACCTGAAAAGGGACTGTCATGGCTGCCGGGAACATGGTGTAATCATTGCTGCATTAGATGGAGCTTGGGGATATTTTTTGTTTTTTGTTTTGTATGCTTTGTTTTTTCATTTCAAAGAGATTATACAAGCAAACATGCACTTCATCAACAAAATTTCCTGGTTACCATGTTGTTTGGTTACGACATTGTAAGACATGGCCTAACACAACATAAAGCCGTAAGTGTAAAGAAACTTCATGTCAATACACTTTCATAAGGCCACTTTCACTTTTCTTTCTATACAATGTACATACATGTATCAAGCACAAACACACACACATATATACCATAAATAAGTATGATAACAAAGAGTCAGGAATGTGTGCCAGTGCAAATGTTGACACACACTGAACTCTCTTGTCTGGGCTCGCGTGGTTGAGCATGATCTGGTTTAGTCACTGTTTAAATACGGAAAGAATCATCCTTTTCCATACTGGATCAAAAGATTTTAATAACTACTTCCATGTGCAAACAGTTGGCCTATTTTAAACTTCCTGAAATTTAAGTGCAAATTCAGGTTTAAAGTGAAGTCCCAAAGGCGAGTTTATGTTGGGTATACTACATAAAGTAGAGTTAGATGAACAAAATTGCAGAGACTCCAACCCCAAGCACCTTGTAAACTGGAGATTCTCCTGCCTGAAACCCCTAGCAAACTGAAGACTCCAACTTGATCGCACATCACGAGCGCGAAGTCCGGGGTCCAGGGCCCACTTAAGGATCCTGGAAGGTCTAGGGTTCTAGATGCTCTCTCGTGCTATCTCAGGCTTATTTTTCAACATAGATGGCACTAAAAGTAAGTAATAATTCAGTGATTGAAATAATATTTATTGGCTCAATAAAGCTTCATTTCACGTATCATATGCATGTAGATGCTATTTTCACGCATGCATATGAAACTGATTAGCATACAGAACCATGCTAGTATGCTTGTGTGATACCTTTATTTGGTATCTATTAACCAGTGGAAAGTTCAAACATACTACATCACCTTTAAATTGGCATTTCCAGCCTCTACAGAACCATGCTAGTATGCTTGTGTGATACCTTTATTTGGTATTATTGTAGAAGTTCCATTAACATTTGAATAATAATAAAAGACCATCAGGGAATTTCAAAGTTTCATATGTTGAATGAGCATCAAAGCAGGAGCAACCATAAACATAAAAACATGACTCTGTGCTGAATTTCTATTTTTCATAGTTTTGTGTGTGTATTTTCTTTATCATACAGCACTATACATAACATTTTATCTTTTGCACTAAATAATTGCAGACTTGCATGACCTGGCAATTATTACCTTTTTTAGTGGGGGGGGGGGGGGGTGGGGAGGGGAGAAAGGGTTGAAGTTGCTGAACTGATAACCATAAGCCTAATAGTAATGATAATTTTGTGCATACAATCTAAAGGGGAAGTTTTGAGGTGATGACATAATCACCTATCAATCTATAATTCAATAACATTCATTATTTCTTGTCTGCTTTAAATGAAACTTCTACCATCCCGACTTTCTGATTTTATTTCTTTTTTTTTTTTTATTGAAGGTCCGCTTGAAAATACTGTATGTTGTGGATTTGCTCTTTAACAGCTTTGCGATTTCATTGCACATGCGCAGATTCATTTGAGGAAGTAAAAGTCCAGTGCAAGAATGGAAAGTCACTTGACAACATTCCTTTTTTTTTTTTTTTTTTGTGACACATTTCGGATGAAAGAGATAAGTGCCATGGTAGAACAATTTATACATCCTGTATAATAAGGAATCATCAAAGTATCATTTTGACCTGGCACTGTGCCAGCACTTAGAGCTTAGATGCATTGCTCTCCTGTCATTGGTCGTATTTCACAACTTTGTGTGATCCAGTCGGTGGACGTACATGTAAGTTTTTGTGGTGCAACTGCAGTGGCGCGATCCTGTCCGCATCATCCGAGCTAGCTGATACTCATTTCCGCCTGGATGTGTTTACAATCGCAAGCCCACGCACGCTTCCCTTCCTGTTGTGATTAGGCTGGCTAGCTGGCTGATGATATCTGTTGCTCTTTGCTGTTTAGATCTAGTTAAATACATTGCTATTTTTGTTTGGAATGGTGGGGGGGGGGGGGGGGGGGAAAGGATGGCAAACCCAACTTGCGTTACTCACAGCACCAATGATAACAGCAATTTACAGCTTTCGGATATGTCACATACGTAAGTCCCTGCCTTGATCACACTTCCTGGGTCAAACAAACTGGTAATCTCCTGAATTTGTATTCACTTAAAACTAGAAAAAAAAAAAACACATAAAAAACAAACAAACACAATCACACACACACACAAACACACAAACCCAACTTATTAAATGTACATTATAGGTACATGTACAATGTATGAACACGTGTTGGTAAGTATGAATGTAATGTACAACTGTAAATCTGTCTGTGTGTATGTTTGTGTGTACACCTAACTATACATACGAACATACACACATGTGACATGTATGAGCAGACAAGTGTACATATGCAAGAATATTATGTAATCATACATACATAGACCTGGGTTTGGGGTTTTATGGATGTTATGGCCGTTATGGGTATGTTGGTGGGAGAAGAGTTGATCTGTTCCTACAACTGTATACAAAATTTCAAGATTCTAGAGATCAAATGGAAACTTGGATACCACAGTAGTGATACACACATTTAATAGCAATATGATGGACTTTACAGCACGAATGACAACAATGATGGTCAGAGTGGCTACCGCTCTTGTGACGTGTCATTGATGGTTTCTTTTTGATACCACTAGGCAATACTCAGTCACAGTGCACATTATCTTCTTGAAATACATTAAAATGTCCTGTATTCACAGTTAATGGTACTTTAAATCACATCAATTACAATTATGCATGTATGGTCCATGAACTGAGCCAAGTGTGAAATAGGGTAACTTGCACAGGCATACATACAATGTAGGTCAGCATGTATTTATTCTTGGATATCGGTTGATGAATGCAATATGTTATGTGCATTTATATGTGATCAGAATTTGCATGAACCATGCACCATTGAATTAAACTGCCTTTTGGGAATATGGGCCAATGTCATTTTATCAATTATGTGAAAGCCATTGAGGACAAGCTAATTTTATTTTAACAGGCGTTTCCTATAGACACCTGTCCGAGTACTACGGACAA
This sequence comes from Diadema setosum, assembly GCA_033980235.1. Classification (NCBI taxonomy): domain Eukaryota; kingdom Metazoa; phylum Echinodermata; class Echinoidea; order Diadematoida; family Diadematidae; genus Diadema; species Diadema setosum. The sequence continues at coordinate 31,899,041 of CM067062.1, read as the reverse complement.
GTCTTCAATGGGATAATACTGTAGAACAATTGCAATCTATTTGCATGCAGTGTAACTGAAGGAGAACAGTTCTGCTAATTCCGAGTGAGATATCTATGTCATTTCCATTCTAATCATTATTGTCATGATTACTTACCACTGACTGACATGTCACCAATATACGATGCTTCCATTTTATTGGGCATCAGATACAGCACCCACCAAAAGAAATGGAGGTTTGGAAAAACAAAATAACCCAAACAAAGCATTTCTGCTATGTATCACAAGAACAGGACACATTTATTTTCACTCTTTGCCATGAATGGAATGATTTCACTCCCTTCAATGATTGTCCACTTAACCCGTTCCATACTGAATTATGAAGTCTCCATAGAGGTAATGTACAGGCCACCAGGTTCCCGTAAGGAACAGGTTGAAGGAAGAGTATCAAAATTAGTGAAAAAAATGATGAAACAGGGAAAGTATAAAAAGACTAGAAAAGCACTCTGAGAGCACAGACCTCCGCCAAGCAGCTACTTTCCACCAATGATCTTACTCTTCCCAAAGAGATTTTTCTCCTCTCCACCACTGGGGAAAAGCACTTTGGGCTCTTCCATAGAGATCAGTGATTTCCATCCATAGGTATACATGCTGAAAAATCGCCCGATTTCTGAATATAGAAGCCTTTGTTATGTCATAAACCCTCAGCTGCGCGGTGCACCTCACCCTAGCAGAAACTAGAGCACGCACTTTAGCGCGCGTTTGAAAACCTCGAAAATGCGCAGCTTGAACTCCCAAGTTCATTGACCCTACCTGTCAAAATATCAAAAATCCTTCATAAATTCCAAAAAAATTTTGGGATCACTACCAAAATTTAATCATTTGTTACTTGTGTCATTCTCAACCTTTCCTGTAAGTTTCATCCAAATCCGATCACTACTTCTCGAGTTATTTTGCACACGGACAAACGAACAAACAAACAAACTAACAAACAAACCAACAACGGTAACGAAAACATAACCTCCTCCCTTGGTGGAGGTAATAATGAAAATACTCACATTTTGGGTGCTGAAGTGTGCCTATCTAGTTTGACATGCCTCCTCTGCTGTTCTTCCCCTCCGTAGAACCCTATCCTGCCGAGGCGCCCTCGTGGGGAGCCGTCCGACAGGGACTGGTGGACGTTGTTGTTGAAGACGGGGCTGCCCCCATCCTCCCCATCCTCCCCGTCCTTGGACGACGGGGATGGCGTGTCGCTCCCGTCGCTGCTGGAGCAGCCGAAGATCTCCTGGACGTCGGGCAGGGCGGAGGAGGTGGGGCCGTGCTCGACGGTGATACGCAGCTCGGTCGTCCTCTGGCACAGCATCTGATCAATCTGGGCATGGAAGGTAGTGGATATCAAGTTTAGAGGACCAGCTTCCAGTTGCAATAGAATGACAGCATTACAAAGGCATACTTAACCATGAATTTGCAGATGAAACAAAACCCAGCATTCATGGTTCAAAATAGTTCTAAAATGTGAGTTAGGAATAGAAAAAAACCACTGTAAAAATTTGAATCTGTATAATCGATGTAAAGTATTGTTAAATACACAAAAATGTGAACAATAGTTACAATTGTATGTATAAAAATTTTTCCAGACTAAACCGTCCGCAGTTATGGTTTATTGAGAAAAATACTGATATCTCCTCATATTTTAGGCTTTATTGCAAAATTTTTATATGGTAGGACGTTTTGTGACACAACAGACCTACAAATATACATCAGAAATTTGATATCTTGAACAGTTTTTAAATCACTGCTCCCAAAGTTAAACAGGACCTTTAAAGATCCAGTAGCGTGGGGATTCATGGGTACGTTGTAGCCCAATTCATTCGCTGCCCACCGGGGTACATGTACATGCACATGCGAAAACTCTGAATACCACCATTCAGCAAGTACAGTATGTGCATTGAAGCTTTATGTACTTTTATCTGTAACTGCCAACTCAAGTCAAGATTCTTCAACTGTGTGTGTACTCACACTGAGACCAGTGATAAAGCTGAACACAATTTGTTATGGGCCGGGATTCTCAAATATATACGAATGGGGACAACCTTCCCATTCCACAGTATATGTATATTACTATGTTGAATATCGGGTCTTTAAAGGTACAGTAACTGTTTTTGAATACCATTGGGAGAAGTGATCTAAAAAATGTTCAAGATATAACATTTGATGCATGGTGTATTACAAAACATCCTACCATGTAACAATTTTGCAACAAAGCCTAAAATATAAGGCGATATTACTATTTTTCTCACTAAACCGTAACTGCAGACGGTTTAGTCTAGATACATTTTTAGTATAACTACTGCTCACATTTTGTATATTTAACAATACTTACAGCTGTAACATTAATTATACTGATTCAAATTTTTACATTTGTTGTTTCTATCCCTAACTCACATTTCAGAACAATCTTGAAGCATTAAATCTGGGTTTTGGTTTCATTTGCAAATGGTAAATAATGCCTTTAAAAGTAAAACCATGCAAGGCTACCCTGGAAACTAGAATTAAAGCAGCCTGCCAAGAAATGTACACCTGCTCCACTGCCTGGGCAGCATTCCAGCCAGCAGGATTCCACCTGTGCAGCACAAACTAGTTACCCTGTAAATCCAACCCATTCATACACAACGAAAGAGAGGAGCATCGCAGACTAATTTGTTGTACATTGTACATTGTACATACAATGTACTTGCAATATGACAGGGCTTGAACTATGAACCTTCAGACTGAAAGAGTGTAAAGACCTTTAACAACACCTTTACCTGGATATAATTTTCCTTATTCATTGCGGTTTTCAGTGCATATGACAATGGTTGCACCAGCTATTAACCCATTCCATACTAAATTCTTAAATCCCCATAGACTTAATACACAGGCATCCAGGTTCACGTATGGAACGGGTGAACAATTAGACATCTTAATATTGCCTACTCTAATACTATACTGTACCACATTCATTTGGGGGTCATGCTACTTTATTTCCCTACAACATGGTTGCAATTTGTTCCATATACTAACAACTTCATCTGGACTTAAATAGTTGTAGCTCATGACAGAGACCACTGAGATGTGTCAAACTGTATATACATCCAAAATGCCAGTATGCCTAAATTCAATCATGTACGTGATCATATATATTCTTACACTTTGCTATTAAGCAATGAGAAGGGGGGGGGGGGAAGCACAATTTTGCTCATTAAAGCTTAAATGATCACTATTATTGCAAATTCACAGCATGCTATATATTACAATGAAGATAAGACCATAACAATAGTAATAACAGACATGTTGATGCCCAAAGTTTGATGCTTATTGTTGAATTTGATACATTCAATTTTCCTGCCCTATCTCAACAATATCTGCTTGAAGGGCTGGTGATAAACAACAGGGGCTTTTCGTTGGATAAGTTCTCACCTACTGGCACTGTGAGACTGTAACTATTCAAAACACAAATGCACTGCTCATGGGGACAATACCTTGTAGTCAAAATGGAAAGTACAACTGGCTACTTATTCAACCCAATGCCTACAGGAAAGCTGGGTCACATGCAAAGTCATTGGGAATTGCAGAGATTCTAGTCATAAACAGGTTAATGGCCGTCTATTTCAAGTTCCCCAAGTCCGGACCATCATGGCATGAATACAAAGCTCCTTTCGGTTTCAGTTGAGATCTGTGACACGTAATGGATCCCGGCCCGCGTGCAAGGACACGCTATCTCTATCCTACTTTCCATTTTCGCCCGCTGGCAGGTTGCTCTTGAGCCGGCCGATACACACTTCGAAGGAAGTGCGGGATTAGGCGATCAGGAACGCGTTTCCCTCCTCAGCTTATTTTTGGATGCCAGACAAGCGTCTTGATATCAAGACAATTCTCGCAAGGAACTGATATGATATCAACGAAGCATCTCGTGGGCACACAGCTTTTAGTCATTATACTCCCTGTTGGTTGTTTAGATGTACAATATCAGATATTGTTTATTTTCTTTTAAAAAGCCTTTATTACTAAAGGAGAATTTGATTACATTAACATGTTTTTTTCAGGGTTATGGAATAGTCTTCTTTTTTTTTTACACTCTTGTTCTTCTGTTTCGTACAGATAACTACTTCCCTGTATTTCAAACAAGACAGGGTGGGGGCGCTGTGGCATAGTGGATAAGACTCCCGACTCCCGATTGGAGGACCCGAGTTCGAATCCCATCCAGTGCTTACGTCCTTGGACAAGATGTTTTTACCCACCATGTCCCTCTCGACCCATGTGTATAAATGGGTACCGTGGCAATGCTAGGGTAATAATAATAGCAGGGCCCTCTGGTAGAGCAGTGGCAACACTGAAGAGGCTACCCTGGGCAAATAAGACCTGATTATTTTTTATTATTACGTTGTATTATTAAATCCTTTGTGTATTGCTCCCTTTTAATACCATCATGCAACATGACCATGATGATGCTACTTGGTGATTTTGGTGATTATGATGATGATATTTTTCTGATATTTTTTTTTTCTCTTAACCTCACAGGTTCTTACCCATGTTGGAGGATCATGCAGAGTCATAGTTCAAGAACAATTTGTCAAAGAGAGAAAAATACATATAATGAATGCTTTTAACACAGCTTGAGGAATGTGAGGTTGCAAGAGCACATACAGTTGTGTAGATACAATGTCCTGGGTACGAGTGCCTATCAAATTGTGTTATTGGGTATCAACTGCCAGTGAGCACATCTGCAAACAGCCACAGCCACTAGTCAACATATTATCAAGGTAGTAAAAATCTACCCGCAGAAGAGATTGGGGGGGGGGGGTGGAATTGACCACTTTTAAAATGTTATCTGTGAAACCAACAAACAATAACACAGGGAGAATGTGAGTAATATAAAACAAACGCAATCTGTGCATTGTGAGCTGACAGCTTGACATTCTGGGCTGACCTCTGTGATGTCCCGGTCACTGACTGGTGTGCCGTTGACCTCCAAGATCCTGTCTCCCACCTGCAGAGATGAGGTTTCCGGCGTTGTCTCCAACCTGTTCAAACACACAATGACCAAACCAAGACAGCATCAGAGATACAAATGTACCCTATGTTACCGTTTATTCGTTTGTCCTCGTCTAACACCTTTGAACAAAGGAACATAACTGCTTTAAGAACTGTGCTACACTTTCTAAAAGAATGATCATGAACATCATATTAAAACTCTTACGTTTGCATATATGGCGATTTGAATGAGGAAAGATAATGCAATGATTCAATGACAGTTACAACACTGCAATTACAGTATTCATAAGACGGGTTTGAGGGAAGGAAAAGGAAGACATTTTAGAATAAAGTAATTGATGCTGAAATACTCTCCATGGAAATTATCAGTTCTTACACCAAGCAGCATCTCTCACAGTTTCTTCACTTTGTTCTGTCATCAACATCTTTTTTTTTTTTCTTGCACATCAATGATGGCAAGAATTGCAAACAACAGGTTGTTTTTTTGTTGTTGTTGTTGTTTGTTTGCAAAAGGTCACTGTCTTATCACACCCGCTTTGCAGCATTAAACTTTACAAGCCTCAACTGACAAATTTATGATGATAATGTACTGAACAGTCTTGATCAGGAAAAACAACAACGAAAGCCAACCAATCTGCATCACTCCCCGGAGAATGAAGTGAGTGTGCTGAATATTAACATGACGTACTGATGGCTATCAGTATGCAATATGTGTGATACTTCCTTATATGTTATGTCATTAGGGACAGTGTCATTACGGAATTGACAATTCCTATGGATTTTCATCTTCTACTTTCCTTGCATACATTTTTTTTTTTTAATCCTGATTTGTTACTGTAGCTGGAGAAAAAATACAGAATGAACATGCAGAGACAATACCAAAAAAAAAAACAAAAAAAAAAACACAATAATCATCAGACCAAATGTGCAGTTTTGATTCTACAGATGTGGGCAATAACAGATTGTAAATCCCCTCTGAACAATACAACGTGGTAGAAGGATTCATATAGATAATTTTATATGTGTAGCTATGATAGCAGTAGTGGTAGCAGTAGGAGAAAAAGAGGAAGTGGTAACACTGTCAATTAATGTTACAACTCTACTATCAGCTACTACGTAACTACTACGTATGTGTACTGTTACTACTCTACTACTACTATACTACTACTACTGCTACTGCTACTACTACATGTACTACTAAAGTATTACTAATAAATACATTGCATACAGTCTGTATATACCACTACAACTTCTACTCCTAAGAATTATCATACTTTAATACCCTATATCCTCCACTCTTCTTTCTTCTGCTCTTTTTCCTCCTCCATCTCATACTGTACGAGCTGAAATTTTCACGTACAGATACTTTCGCGTATTGCTACAAAGGACATTTTCGCGTGTTGATAATTTCGCGGTTGCGATGGTCTAACTGAACTTAGTTATTTGCGCGTTGTTATTTTCGCATGTTGTTATTTTCGCGGTTCAAAGGCAATTTGCGAAATTCGCGAAAATAAAACCATCGCGAAAGTTTCACCTCGTACAGTACTTCTTATCATAATAGGAAGCACCAAAATCATTACTATAAAAAACGATGACAAAGTCAAAGACCCCCTTTGACAGAAGTACTCAGACCCTCCCCGCCCCCCCTCCCAAGCTTGATGCTCATCCCATCCGCATCCTAGCAACATGGATCCACGGAGGAAGGGACCGAGGGGAGGAAATCCAATTAGGGGATTCATAAAGGGAGGTATTGTGGGCGGGGGAAGGGGCCCGGGCGGAGTGACGGTGCACGCCTCCCATTCAGGCAATACAGGAGGCTTTTCATTAAAAGGAGTTGAGCATCTGTGAAGACAGCAGGCATGCTATGAATCTTGTCTTATTTGCATAGTTCTGGGCAAATTAAGGCAACAAGTCACCTTGAAAATGTAATAAATGACATTGAGAGTACCATCATTTGGTTCCAGATTGCACCAGTCATCAAATGTCTGCTAGAGAATCCTCTATTTGACACTATTGGAAGTCAAACAAATGACATCTTTTTAGACCCAAGTACTCAGAGAAGACATGAGCAAATTCTAGGAAACATTTTTAACACACACCTCACTATATTTAACACGAGAGTCATATCTTGCATTGCATCTAAAATGGAACCATGCTCTGTATATAAATATGGGTCGAGTTTCCATAAGAGAAAATTTGAAGTCCGAAAAATGATGGCACTTATCTTTAAACCTGTCAGTTTTGAAGAAATTTTCAGGGTAGACCTACTGTGGCAAAAGGTAGAGGTAATTAGTTTTTAGTGATGTTTGTGATCATGATCTGGATCCAGGAATTTTTTTTTAATAGCATAACCCTATTCTAACTGGGGGGGGGGGGGGGGGGGTCAAATTGACCCCCCTCGACATTTCGCGCCACTATTTCGCAACGCGCAAAGCTTTTGCCGCGTCGTTTCACGACTTTTTTCATTCAAGTCTCCCGCAAATTTTGAGACCAAATTTGCGACGTCTGGGTACACCGTTTTGAAGTTACGTAATGTTTTGCATATGCATGTCAACCAAAATACAGCTCAAATTCATGATATCGTGTGCAAATCCAATGCAAATAGTGTTTTTTGGTTAAATTGATATAAATTAGATTATTTAAACTTTTAACCATTGTAATCAATCAATTCTAGTGTAGATAAGCCTGAAAAAGTGCCTGCAATAAGTTTTGGCAAAAAAACAATGGAAAACAAAAGGTTGAAAAAACAATAAAATACATAAGAAATTAACAAAACAATAAAAAACAAAAGAAATTAATTTCAATTGAGCTATTTTTTTACACAAAAATTGTTTGATGTGTCTTTAGGAATTCTGACACAAAAATTTAGCAATCCTCCAGTCTTTTTAATGGAGTTATAGGTGAAAATATGATTTCATGCACAAATTTGCATAATTAATTTATTAAAAATAGAAAGGCAATATTTTTCTATTGTATGACGATGTAATCTTGTAGTTGACATCCAGCTCTATCTTCAGGCAAAATTTCGCGGCGATCGCGCGATTGGCGACTGAGATCTGAAGGGGGGTGTCAAATTGACCCCACCTCAGTAAAAACTTGGTCTCAAATAGCCCAGTTAGAATAGGGTTTCATGGTACTAGTGACTCAATGGCCTTGGTGGAGGTTTGCGCTCTCAGAGCACTTGAACATTTGAAGAAGAATGGTTTATAAAAGGAAATATTGTTTCACTAACTTCCTACAAACACCTGCCGTAGCCAGAAATTGACTTTACATGGAATTTTGACAATAGCTCTGCTTGTCTTGTCAGCTTTAATTGACCCTGAATCATTTGCTGGAGAGTGAGTCCACTTTCCTGGTAATTAAAGCCCTATTTTAGCTCAAGCTTAACAATCTTAGGGCCGCCAAACAAAATTCCTACAGGTATTGTGTATAAAAATGTTGCCCATGGGACTGAAAGACTTCAAAACAAACTCCCAAAGTTTACCAAATACACTTGTCCCCATGTTTACACTATGGTCCGCATTGCAGGGGAAAGTCACCTCCAAAACCATAGTGTGGACGCTCATCGGGACATCTCCCACTGTCCCCCTGAAGCTCATTGGCCTGAATTCATGAAGGTGGTACAAATGAAACCATGGTTTAAACCATGGACAAAAACCATGGAGTGCCAAGTGATATATTTTGTTACGAAATTGGTAATTTCTTTGACAAAATGACCGTTTCATTAACTAAATTATCATTTCGTGGACGAAATGTTCATTTAGTTACAAAATGTTGTCATTTCGTTACGAAAATTATCATTTCATTGACGAAATGACTGATTTCGTAACGAAATATTCCATGCGACAACACTTGACACTCCACGGTTTTTGTCCATGGTTTAAACCATGGTTTCTTTTTTACCACCTTTGTGAATTCAGGCCAATGGGTTTGAGGACAAAATTTGGAGGGAAGAGTGTCTTTGGGCTCGTATTCAATAGAGCCAAGCCGTATTCATCAATGTGCTCATGCGTGAACTCCAGTGTCAAATCACTGGACATGTCTGTTCATAGTCATGCACGGCCCAAATGGTGACATAACGGTCCCCGCAGCTCCAGGACAGTCGATAGTAGCGTGGACGGTCAGTCATAAAAAGATAAGATCTTTCCCGATTGTGCTCACAACATGGGACCTAGTGTGAATGTGGGGTGTAGATACCTTTACTCTTACCTAGTATAAACTGCAATAGAATCTAGGCCTGACTGACTCAAAACAAAACAAATCAAGCTTGTCACCAATTGTTCGGTTCAAGCTAAAAACGGAAGACAGTCAAAGTCCCAGAACACATCATTCAGATTGGTCACTTCTGCTGCCCTGGTGGACTGATAAGATACTGTGAGATGCGACAGTAATGATAAGCGATATATCTGCTCCACCCAGCAAACCACAACATAGGGTGGGACTGCCACAAAGGGCAAGTCCTGGCTATTTTAAAGTGTCCTGTAGAGTGCTTGGACCAGAAGAAATGGTTCTAGGTACATGTACAAGCCAGGGGCAGAAAGCATTTTTTTTCAAGACTCTGCTGTGACACAAGATCTTTCCTCTTCATTTATGACAATAAACATCTCACTCTAGATGAATGGATAAATTAGCTTTCCATTCATCCTTTAATATAAAACACCTTCTACCATAATCCTTTCCTTTCAAAAACTAGAATGTACTCCACCTAGTCTATTTCTTTTTGATTTCATCTACCTTCCCCTCAACAGTTTATGTGCCCAGGCACCTAGTATAACATACTTGCCAAGCTTTTTATTCAACAATCAGTAATTCATCCAAACTTGATCTAGTTGTTAAGTAAGCAAGCTCAATCAGACATATTTAACTGAACCTTCATCTAGCAGGAAGACCATGGTGACACAACATGGAATAATTAGGGACTAGGACCCCGTTTACAGTGCGGGGCCGAGCCTCGCAATTTTGTCCGTTTACACTGCTGGGCTCGGCCGCGCTTTTAATTCAAACCTTTCAATATTTTGTCGTAGTGGCGCTCTGCTTGTAAACAAACACAATTTGGTATTGTCTGGTTTTCAGACCATTTGCCAACTGAATTTCGTGGCGACGAAGTCGCCGTTCGGGCAAAGGCCTTTGCCGAATGCCGAAGGAAAAAAATCCTTTGCAGGACAAAACCACCTTAAACTATACTAGTTTTCGACGTTGAGGGGGTTAACATCCTGAGTAGCGAAATATACAGGCAGAGGGTTTGGAAGCCAGACTAAAATTGGCCGCGCATTTGGCCCAGTTTGCGTTTACACTGAATAAAGGCCGGGCTCGGCCGCAGCTCGGCCGTGGCCGAGACCACCTCCAAAGCGAGGCCAAATGCGAGGCCAATTTTGGCCTCGTATTTGGCCTTTTGCGCGTTTACACTGAAATGAAGGTGGGCTCGGCCATGGCCGAGCCGCGGCCGAGCCTCGCACTGCAAACGGGGTCTAGGTTATCTCTTTTCATTGATAGTTAGTTTGCAGACACCTGTGCCAAGCAGCAAAGAAAGCACTCCACTGAGCATGCCAACTGGCGAACAAAGCACAGTGTAAGGGTTAAAGGACAAGTTCACCTTCATTACCATAAGGATTGAGAGAATGTAGTAATATTAGTAGAACACATCATTGAAAGTTTGAGGAAAATCGGACAATCGGACAAGTTATGAATTTTTAATGTTTTTGTGCAGTCACCGCTGGATGAGAAGACTACTGCAGTGTATGATGTCACATGCATACAACAATATAAGGAAAATATAAAGAGAATTTTACAAAATTTCATCTTTTGAAAAAAAGTACACATTCCCTTGACTCGTTACTGACATATGTTATGGGTAATATTATTCCCATTGCCTTTAGAAAGAGGCAAGTCAAGTGCTCTTTTATTATGCGAAAAAAGTGAAAATATGTTGAATTTTCTTTACATTTTCTTTATACTGTTGTACTCATATGACATCACGAGCCTTAGTAGTCTCCTCATCCAGCGGTTCCAACACAAAAATTTTAAAAATTCATAACTTTTGCATCGATTGTCCAATTTTCCTCAAACTTTCACTGATGTGTTCTACTAATATTGCTGCATTCTCTCAATCCTTATGTTTATGAAGGTGGACTTGTCCTTTGAAGTCTCCCATCCTCGTGGGGTAAACCAGCCACCAACTTACCCCGATATGCAGATGCTCTTGACCCCATCCTCGCTGGAGTGGGTCCCCGCCTCCTGCTTCTCCTCCAGCGAGAGGGAGAACCTCTTCTGGCCCTCCGGGGTCGGCGGGATGTTCACCAGCTGCACGGTGTGGGCCTGCTGCTGCTGCTGCTGCTGCTTGGGGCTGCTCTTCCGGCGGCGTGGGATCACAATTTTCTTGTAGCACTGGCCGCTGCAAGGGGTGAAAGGGAGGTATTAGACAATGTCAATGGCATCATTGTATGCCAAGAAAGGCGGTATCAATGCCACATGGGTGCATATTAATGAGGATTTAAGGGTTTATCCACATTAGACATACACACTAGACATTAACGGTGGCCCAGTCGCAAAAGGTCAATACAGGTTTGCCAACATTCCCACATCCAAATCAGGGAGATTCTACACAGCAAATGGGGAAAAAAAAATAATTCCCAAATCAGGGAGATTTTAATATTCTCTTATTTAGACATAAACAGGTTTTGACATTTTCAGGGAGACTCCTGCAGAATCAGGGAGACTTGGCAGCTCTGCCAATATAAGATGATTTCAGGCCACCAAACTTCTAGAAAGGTAATCTGTTGGTGGCCCAGTTTGGGGGGTGGGGTTCAGGATTCAAATTGAATGTTATGTTTCATCCTATTTTGGGCCATTGCATTTGCTTTTGGTCCACCAAAATTTAAGATTAGTGTCAAGACCTGGTTTCTCCAGCCTGCATTTCTCTCACTGTAGCACTGCCACATACTGTGGGTAGAAGCATGGACTATGGAATGCAAAAGATTAATATCAACTTGATAGAAAGACAAGAAAGAAACAAACAGAAACAGAGTCGGCTATAGGTACATCTCTTTGCAACACTAATGGAAGAAAGATGATGTTTACACTTCTCTAACCTAGAAACAGGGAGTGCATACGTCAGTTGCAACTGAATATAAGGCCAAGTAAAAAAAGAAACCAGTTTCTCATCCTCGCGCGCATCGATTTTGGCCGCCGCATCGATTTTTTTACTATTTACTATTTTCAAAATGGCGCTGAAAATACCAAGAAATTCATAATTCTTGTCCCAGCCCGCTCCCCGCCAGCATTGATTTTCAGTTGCCGCATCGACTTATTTGATATTTACTATTTTTTCGGCCGCCGAAAAAAAAAAATAATCGACAATTCACCTACCAATCGTGATGTCTCATTTCTAATTACGCCTTGCGTCCTCTATTTAGCTGGAGTACAGCTGTAGCTTCTGTAGTGCGTATGTAATAATGCACGCATTTCACACTGCGAGCTCGGCAAGAAGGAATGACCCACAAAGCAGTCGAACTGTAGTTGGATGAGCGCGTGGGCCTGCGCCTGGGCTGTGATGTACAGCACACTCGGTACGTCTTGAACGCGACAGCGGCAACATCTTTTGCGAACAATCGCTGATATTCTACGCATATTTCGCGCATTGTTCGTATTTTCCCCCGTTTCTCATATTTTAAGCGGATGAATTGTACTGTACAAATGCTTGTGAGGATTGTATTGAGTTTGTATGTATACATTTTCATGTCATTGTGACTATGTGCATGTGTGTGCAGTGTCGGAAGGTACGGTGCCAGTGCAGTGGCCGTGCGGGCGCGGCCGCGTATACGTATGCGTGTCTGTAGCTGTCGGGGTCCCCCCTGGTCTATCAGCTGTCTGCACGCACGCATGAACACATTCGAATGTGTAGAGGCCCAAACACTCTGCTCTGTAACGTTGCATCTGACGGCGATGTATTTTTCTATTTTGAAGAGAAAATGAATGCGCTTTTCCAGCAAATGTAGAATTATTAAATGGGTGTATCTACAAAATAAATAACTTTTCCACGGACTCTGGTTTGTCTCGTATTTCTGCGGGATACTTTTCTTTACGATGTAAATTCACGGACACGACCGTGAGTCGTATCACCTGTAGTGTGATACAATCATATCATCCAAATGATGAGTGATTATCAAATGTCTTTTTAGAACATGAAGAAACATCTTTAAATGTTTAATGCTATAATGCCATATCAGTATCAATTTGACATCCATCTGCAATTGTACCAGCCAGTTTCCAGTTGAATGTGCTACAATTATGCTGTGAAGAGATGCAGATACATACCAGCTGTGTGGACACAAAAAGTCACAAACACCAATGATAAATAAAGCAGTGTTTTGAATATCATGGAATTTATTTCAGTCGTACATTTGTTGATAGAATGCTTTATACCTGTTTCAATTAATAGCACAATACATCAGAATTGCAAGTACATTGGTATCAGAAATGCCATTACAACACTAAATACCAGTATTAAGATGGTCATTTTCCCTTGACATCTGTAGTGTACGTAGTGGAAAGAAAAAGCAAATGTATTTCTGCATGCATGAAGTTTCATTTCAAGTATGGTACATAATCTATTTGTTTGAAAATGCACAGAGTGCAGGCAAGACATACACTTGGGACCTGGTCTCTCATAACGCAGCTACCAGAGTGATATTTCATTTCATAAATTGGATATAGAAAATAGTAAAGCCCTCTCTCGTTACCTTTCTCAGAATTACCGGACGAGAAACACATATTACTTTCAATTTGACAATCCTGGAAAAAATAGTAAGATATCAAATAGTAAGGGCCTCCCTCATCGCCTTGCTCAAAAAACCCGGACGAGAAACTACTTTCTTTTTTTACTTGGCCTAATAAAATACAGGTCAAGAAAGAGACTGTCATTGTCCCATTGAGGGGTGATGGAAGACAAAACAACAACAACAACAACAACAACAACAAAACAGTGTGAGTAGCAGCATGGAAAAGTCAAAAATCATATTTTTGCTAACAAAATTGAAAACTGCTCACGCTACTTAATCAAACTTGATTTTCGAAATATTTTCATAAAAGACATTGCTTTTTTAACCAAAAAAGACAGGTGAAAGATATCATAAAATTGTATTGGTTGGCAATATGAATAATACTATGTTTAGTATTGGCTACAGGGTAGCTATACCCCTTGTGGAAATAAACTTTGATATCAAATACATCAATACAGTATATAAGCACATAAATTACTTTAAAAAAAAATATTAAGCATTAGCTTGAAAATGAAAACAAAAACAAAAACACCAAAGGCATACACAATAGATGTTTGAAAGAAGATCTTTAAAAATTTAGTTAAACAACCCCAGAACGAAAAGAGCATACATTTATCCCATACAATCTTCTTGCAGTCATATTCACCTCTTATTTGTTCCTCATTTTATCTCATTTCGATACCCATGTCTCTCTATTCACTCCACTCACACTGATATCTTCAATATTCATACACCGCCTTCACGATAACTCGCTCTCTCCACAAACTACTCTGCAACCATGTTCCCGACATATATATCACCAACATCATCGGTACAGACTGCAACCTAGAAAGGTCACACTTGATCACAGGAATGAAAGCATACATGATGTCCAATATAAACCTGATTTAACTGCACTATATTGACTTCTGCACAAACAACGGACAAACAGTCTGTGCACTTCTCGTCTATCAGAGTGCCGCTGATCACCAAATGTCACAGAACAACTGCATTGTTTCAGGTGCACATCGTTGTCATGGAGAGAGTGCATTTGCCTTTGTGAGATATTCATTCATTACTGTAGTTCTGCACGTATCAAGTAACCCCTTGATGAATGGTTCTGCATTTGCATCCTCTTGTCGAAATTTAGACAGTATACACTATAGCCATATCTTGCTATTGATGCTGATGGGCCACTCCAGGAAAGAAGAAAAAGAGTGGCCTTTGTAGACAGGTGACCCACATCACTGGCTTGCTTTGCACAGGAAGACACACACACACACACACACACACACACACACACACACACAGAGGCATACACACAATCTTCTCACTGGGAATTCTTCAGTTACATTCTCATGCTCCTTTTTATACAAGAAGAAACTGCTTTTTGAGCAGCTATATTTGAAAGGTACTATAGTACCTTTTAAATAACTGAATAACGATTATCAGCATTAGTTACAATTAATGCACAGTGGCATTTTGCTGTGCTTTAGGGACACAGTCAATCTCCTATACACTGCTGAGCTCTGCAATCTTTCCACTGCATTTATTTCATATTTCAATGGGAAATGAAACCCAGATATACAATACCAGCATGTGCATTGTGCTTTATCAATGCAGAAATATTAATTAGTAGGGCACATCTGTGCAGCTAATCTAAAGGAAAATTGGACAAGCATTCATTCCAAAGTTATGAATTCTTGAAATTTAAGTTCCGCCATCACGGAATCAGAAAACTACCATAGTTCATGTTTCAGGAGGAAAGCGATAAATAAATAGAGAATTCCACCAAAATGAAAACTTTTTTTTTACACATTCCTTCTGCATCAACTAATTGTAATTGAACATATGAGGTTGATATCAATATAATTCCACCTTCCTTCCTAAAGAGGGTAGCCAAGTGCTCTCTCATTATACTAAAAAAAAAAAATTAAAATATGTTGAATTTCTTCATATACTTTCTTGATATTGTCCTACTGTGACATCACAAACTGTGTAGTCTTCGTATTCAGCGATGACGACACATGGATTTAAACAAAAAACTATAAAAATTGAGAACTTTTGAACGGATCTTGCAATTTTCCTCAAACTTCACTGTTGTGTTCAATGAAGCTTTTTTTTTTTTGCATTAATTCATTCCACATATTCAGTAATTGGGGTTTCATCCCTTTTTAATACAATGTACAATTATTCTGGATTTGGGCAGAACAAAAAAGCAATTAACAAACAATGAGCAACTTAAGAAATGAGCTAATCTAATTCAAGAAGATATTGCCAAGTCACAGTGGAGTGACTTCCCAACCATGTAACAAAACATGCTTTCTCCAACGCACATTCTGCATTCTGTAAACTAAATCTTCAAGTCATCGATAGGCACTCAGACACGGTTCAATGGTTCATTAAAAATCTCTCTTACTTCCATGGGAAGCCACCTGAGGCCAGTAGATGGATTCCATTCGCAATCAAAACTCATTAAAGTGTGAGCTTGTAGGGTCCCCGAAAGGGTAAACTAAACAAATATTATCACTC